>OY977935.1:22644390-23093048 GCA_963854355.1 Epinotia brunnichana
GAGCGCATTAGCGGGTTGCGACACTTTGCGACCCTACGTTAGAGGTGTAAGGTCTGTAGGTACAATGCTAAGCCTAGATGCAGATGGTCCAATAAAGGCTAAACCTAAATGCTACAGTATACTAATCCGACTGAGAAGTTCCTCCACCGACGCCTCCCGAAGAATAGACCACCGGATGCCTGCGCGGCAGGTTATACCAGGATGACCGCAACAGGATAATCGGCACGTGTTTCCCAGCAGAACAGGCCTGTGTCACCCGTAGAGAGCCTTGCGGGACGGTTGCGTCTAACCGCTAGTGAATGACCAGCAGGTTCTCCTAGCGCCCGTAACTAGCGGCTACCGACAAAATAAGCTAATTAGCATCACACGACGAAAAACTATAGAATCCGGTAAATTGACGGAACCAAACGTTGTAAATACTCACCCGAACTCTCTTCAAGGTCCGGCCTTGTAACATAAAGCTTGGATTATCTAATCCAGCAAAGCTGACTCCAAACACAAAAAACCTCTTGTGGCATCCAAGCACTCGCTGTGAATTTGGCGACTAGGTCTTCAATAAAATAGATTACAGCTGAAAAAAATCCCTAGAACTTCAGGTACGCGCACTGGATTATCAAACTTCAGCAAAAACTGTAATAAGCGGGCTGCTTCTCAAAGGAAAAAGGCACTGTCTCCAAAATGCAAGCTCACGCTAGGGCTTCAATATCGAGAATGATCCTTCATAAGTTTGTTTACAAGAATTGACAAGATTCTGGAAAAATTGTCTATCAAATTCAAATTTGAATAATTTAAAAAGATAATAGCCAACAACCAGCCAGAGTCCCACACAAGGATATAGACGTGAAGCAAAGAGATTTGACTCTGCTAAAAAAATAAAGAGCAAAATATAATACAGATAGCGTAATAAAGGCAAATGCAGGGAGTTATCACTGCAGATATCCCCCCACCAAAAGAAAACATGAGAATGACACAACCTAAATCCCATGCCAACCCTTCAAAAAGTTCCATGGACCAGCCTAGATAGGAAGTGGATACAATAAATGTACCTGAACTACAAAGTACCAACAATGAAACGACACCCTAACCTAACACTTGACTAACCCTAAAGACAACACACAATACACAATAAGTCGATAATCGACTAGTAGTCCCACGAAGAATTACTAGCCGAGAACCACCCGAGGCTATTTAAATATAGAAATTTAAACTCTAATTACAGATAAGCTAAAATAACACAAGCACTAACCTAACATCCCTAACGTAAGGACGTATACACTGCCCACATCCCAAAGGTGCGGCAGAATTTCAAAATCCGGGAAAAAGGTCCAATCCGGGAAAAGCACTAAAGCAAGAGACTCACCTATGCGATTGGCACACCACCACCAACTTACCACGCGCTAAGGGAGGAACAGGAGCGTCACACCGCAAACCTTGTTCGGTACAGCCAGCAAAGAAATACCGACACTGCAAAGAGTGCGGTAAGACAGGTTATC
The DNA here is from genome assembly GCA_963854355.1 of Epinotia brunnichana. NCBI lineage: Eukaryota > Metazoa > Arthropoda > Insecta > Lepidoptera > Tortricidae > Epinotia > Epinotia brunnichana. The sequence goes on from OY977935.1 coordinate 22,645,884, forward strand.
AAATCCCCGACGGGGTGATACCATCCAGTTGTCTAGCGTGAATGCTACAGACAAGGATATAAACGAAAAAACCAGGCAAGACTGTGGAAGCTTCACACAAAGTCGAGATATGTCGAAACCAGGATCAACTTATTCTAAACTACCCTAAATACACCAAACAACAGTAATCAATTAAGACACTAACCTACAACACAGCAATACTAATTGTTGGTACAATATTACGATGACACGGTACACACCTACGCGCCCTAACTTCAAACAATCGCCGCAAGCTAAGTCCGACCTTCGGCGAAATTACGTGCCTAGAATCTGACCCAAAGGCCTACAACGTGTTAAAAAAAAGGGTCAAACGCACGCCGTGGATTTACAGGTACCTTAAATTAGTTGATAAGCCACCCCTATCTAGCACTAAGTCAAATGTACGGCCTACTACAACAAACCAAACCAAAAAACAACGATAACACAACCTATTAAACCCAAAAATAACAAATAAACAGCCTAATACAACAATCAATGAGGGAAAAGGACGGACAAACGCGTCAGTTTGAATTTAGAAAAAGAAGACCCCCCAAAATCCCAAAAACAAATAAACAGCCTAATGAAATACCTAATGAGGGAAAAGACGGACAAACGCGTCAATTTGAATTTAGAAAATAAGGACCCCCCAAAAACCCCAAAAAACAAATAAACCGCCTAATAAAATAACTAATGAGAGAAAAGACGGACAAACGCGTCAATTTGAATTTAGAAAAGGAAGACCCCCCAAAACCCCAAACAACAAATAAACAGCCTAATAAAATACCTAATGAGGGAAAAGACGGACAAACGCGTCAATTTGAATTTAGAAAATATACAAAAAACATGAACGACAAACGAAGAGAAGAGAAAAAAAAAACTCGCCAACCTACTTATCATTTTAGGATATCCTTGATGTGATAAGTACCGACGTGTGCAGAATCTGTGTCAGCCAACTCGTACACCTGCGGGGAGATACGCCTAACCACACGACACTGCACAAATCGCGCCGCAAACTTTCCACCTCTGTATGCGTCCGTCGTGCCTCGTTGGAAGTTCCTGCGCCAAACAATCTGCCCACCAGCAAGCCTAACCGTCTTCCGGTTCTCGTTGAATTTCCTGGCGTTACGGTGGAACGCCAAAACCATCGAATCAGCAACCCTTGCGTATACTTCACGTAAGGTGAGGAGATTTGCAGCGCGTTCGGCCCGACTGAGTCCCACTTGTTGGTCCTCAATCTGGTCATCGACACGCTGCCGATCAACCACCACCTCACGACCGTACATCAAGAAGTTTGGTGAATAAGATGTCGCCAGGTTAATACATGAGTTCGAGTACAAGACCACCGAGGTAAATGAAGCGGCCTTCTACGCTGATCCCCAGCCATAGTCCCAACAGCCAGAATCCCGAAACGCTAGGATCTTGATAACAAGGAACCCCAAAAAAAAATAGTCTAGGACCCCCTAACAACTAGAATCCCAAACTTCAATCACCCCAAAAAAAACCACAAGAAGCCCAAAAAAATCTGGGACCCTCTAAAAAACTAGGATCCCAAAAAAATCAAGCAAAACCCCAAAGAAAAAAGAAAAGCAATAGGACCCCAAAACATCAAAGATCCCAGCAAAAAAACTCCAAGAAACTGAGACTCAAAAGCTTAAATGTGACCAGCATAGAAAACTACCATCAAAGGTCTTGAAACTGCCTGACGACATAGGAAGGACTGACGTGACGCGCAACGCCCTCTTCTCGGATTCGCAAAAAATTGACGAACGCATGTCTCACCGGAGAAGGTAAGGTTCCACTTGGTAAGCGACTCATTCTTGATAGCCCCTGAAAACGCGCAATACCGCAGCATCGACACCGTAGGCTGAGTCCGACCTTCGATGACATTTCAAATCTAGGGTCTGACCCCTGGGCCTACGAAGCGAGCGGAAGAACCAGCGCCATTCGATCAAGAAGGAGGTATCGAAGAATTCAACATCATCACTCCCAGGCGGATCCACCGTCCGAGCTTGCTGCGCCTTCAACTCCGAGGGAATACGGAGGGTATCACGGATGGAATCCTCGTTGTTTGCTCGCGACATCTTGAAGAAACTACCGTTAACAAAGATCCAGAAACCTAGAACCTGGCAAGGCTAAAATAACAAAAATCAAAATTAAGAAAGAAAATCGACAGCAACCGACACCTATCAACAACAATTGACAGCGTTCGACAACAATAACAAGGAACAACAAACACCAACTATCTCCAAATGTCCCTAACTATCTCCCACTAGACATCTAAACATCTGATAGTATACCCGTCGTACCAGCAAAATGACACGAATGCACGTCTGACTATCACATCAAAATCGATTCAGTAAAATACTGGGTTCCCAGAAGCCTTAAACCGCACTACGTAATGGAGACCGCACGATTATAACCAACCTGTGCTATTTAAATTATAAACTACCAAACAGTGAAATATCTATGAAAAATTTCAAAATTAAATATTTATTATGTCAAATCTGAAATAAATCCTCTATTATTATCGTTTAATAAGCCGGGAGCTTACAGAAAAAAATAAAATAAAACAAAAAGAAAATGCAAAAAGATGACGTTTGTCGAGATGCGAACCGGCGACCTCTCACTCACAGTACCGACCCCTAAACCGCTAAGCCACGAAAGCAGATAAGTATCCGTGCAAAATAAGGCAACCTATCAAACTCGTGTACCGGTAACAAACAGACTAATAAATAAGAGTGTCACGCGAATAATTGTCGAAAATAAACCCTTTGGGCGCCGAAACATCTGGAAGCGTCAATCAATAGCAACAAAAACAAAATACGACAAAATAAATATTGGATACGACGGGAAATACGTAACTACGTCTGACTTACCTTCAGGTGCCCTATGTACTACGGGTTCTAAAATAGGAGGAATTATGCTATGAAATCAATAACTCGGGATGTTTTAGTATGGAACAGGAATAAAAGGCAAAAGTTTAAATAAAGCTATTTTGATTTTTTTTATACGTAACAGAATAACAGATTCACACAGAAGTTAAGCTCCAAGTCTCGTGGCAGGCGAAGGGTTAGATGACAAACCACGACGAGGGTTGACAAGCACGGGTAAAAGAAGGTACTGTTCGTTCACCAGAAAGCTAAAATCAAAAAAAATTAGTTAAAAGCGACCGTTTTCGGTCACCATCCCCACACAACAGAAAAAATAAAATAAAATTATGTCACACAATTTCACACAAGGAAAGTTACAGAGAAAAAAAAATCCAGGGTACTTACCAACTGCTTCGGTTGCCATTAATTTACAGCAGGGTTCTTACCAACTGTTCGGTTGCCATTAATTTACAGCAGGGTTGTTACCAACTGTTCGGGCGCCATTAATTTGCAGGAAAACTAGCGTAAATAAAACAAACACATTTCTGCAAACCGACACGAAAGCAATTTATTTTATTTTTTTATATCGAAACTTACTTAAAAGAAACATTGTAGGCTTTTACGCTGTAAATACAACACAATATTTATTTGATTTACTCTCCTAAATAGGACTCGGTTAAAAGTTATAGAATTTAACACTCAGTTTGACCAGAGAGTATTCGTGGGATTTTCCCTTCTCTCGTAAGTTACCTACGATAAAGCCCTTAAAATGCTAAACAGGTAAAAGGAAAACAGTTGTATCGTCGTACGGCTAGCAGTGAGATACAGAACCCTATAAGCAATACTAGGTATGGGTTTCAAGCCGCCAATACGCTTGGTCCTAGACCGCGAATACGGAAAGCCGCGAAGATTAGGCTTACAGGTTTTTTAAGTAGATGTGAAGGATGAGATAATGAAGAATGCGTGGTATGGATGACGGGGTGAATGATTCAGGACGGTGAAAAAAACCTAGGGCATAAAACGAAAATATGTAGACGGTGGCGAGCAAAAAGCCTTTCTAAATTTTGAGGTTGGTAAGTCCGGAAAATTATTCACTGGCGGGACACGGAAGCTGAGCGCATTAGCGGGTTGCGACACTTTGCGACCCTACGTTAGAGGTGTAAGGTCTGTAGGTACAATGCTAAGCCTAGATGCAGATGGTCCAATAAAGGCTAAACCTAAATGCTACAGTATACTAATCCGACTGAGAAGTTCCTCCACCGACGCCTCCCGAAGAATAGACCACCGGATGCCTGCGCGGCAGGTTATACCAGGATGACCGCAACAGGATAATCGGCACGTGTTTCCCAGCAGAACAGGCCTGTGTCACCCGTAGAGAGCCTTGCGGGACGGTTGCGTCTAACCGCTAGTGAATGACCAGCAGGTTCTCCTAGCGCCCGTAACTGGCGGCTACCGACAAAATAAGCTAATTAGCATCACACGACGAAAAACTATAGAATCCGGTAAATTGACGGAACCAAACGTTGTAAATACTCACCCGAACTCTCTTCAAGGTCCGGCCTTGTAACATAAAGCTTGGATTATCTAATCCAGCAAAGCTGACTCCAAACACAAAAAACCTCTTGTGGCATCCAAGCACTCGCTGTGAATTTGGCGACTAGGTCTTCAATAAAATAGATTACAGCTGAAAAAAATCCCTAGAACTTCAGGTACGCGCACTGGATTATCAAACTTCAGCAAAAACTGTAATAAGCGGGCTGCTTCTCAAAGGAAAAAGGCACTGTCTCCAAAATGCAAGCTCACGCTAGGGCTTCAATATCGAGAATGATCCTTCATAAGTTTGTTTACAAGAATTGACAAGATTCTGGAAAAATTGTCTATCAAATTCAAATTTGAATAATTTAAAAAGATAATAGCCAACAACCAGCCAGAGTCCCACACAAGGATATAGACGTGAAGCAAAGAGATTTGACTCTGCTAAAAAAATAAAGAGCAAAATATAATACAGATAGCGTAATAAAGGCAAATGCAGGGAGTTATCACTGCAGTAGGTAGGTAATATAACTAACTATGTACATATTAATCTACACTTATAATAAATCTCTAAATAAAAAAAAAGAATCAGCCAGTTACATTTCAAACTTTTTTTGTCACGAATGATCTCAGAACTCTCATGTACGGAAGAACATGAAACATTTTGTATAGGTAGATTATTATCTTGACTGCGACTTAGGATAGTTTTTATCCGACTGCGACGGTTAATAAAATTTTTTAAACATTTGAGCTCATTGAATATTTAATTTCTTTTTCTTGACGGAAATCGCCGCCACATCTGTCCGCTTATGAACGTCAAAATGGCGGAATTGCTTATCCTTAATGGGCTTGTGACCTTAAATTTGTTTACGATGCCATTCGAACCAGTTTTTGTAGATGAACAAATGTTTGTATGGAAGCAACTACATTTAAAGGACATTAATACCCAAAAAATCGAGTTAAAGACGGACCTCGCTGACAGCAGCCGAAACGCTTCATACTGATTGGCTTTAAAGTATGACGTCACACCGTGCAATTTGTACTAACCGTTGCATGGAAAATAATAAATAAATAAATAAATATTACGGGACAATCTTACACAAATCAACCTAGGCCCACGGTAAGCTCAGTAAGGCTTGTGTTGTGGGTACTAGGCGATGATATATATTATAATAGATACATACATATAGATACATAATAAGGTAATTTGTTGTTTCGGTCGCGAAATACTGCGTTTAGGTTCATTGTTGCTGTACAAATTTATGTCTATAAAAGCGTAAGGATTCTATTGGTACCTTTAAATTTACTCTTGGACAATAAATAAAAAAACTTTTTTTCTAAACTTTCAAGGTTCATATGTTTTTTTATGATTTGAATTATATTTTGTAATATATATGTCACCGTTAGATTGTGAAAACCGTCAGTTTATAATTTTACCCGTTATATTGTAAACTGACGGAATATTGTGAACTGCCAAAATAATTCATAATTTTACGCATTCATTTTCGTTAGTTTATAAACTAACAATGTCATATCGTCAAATTGTGAACTGAATCAAATTTGCCTGATTCGGAACGCAACCTGTGCGCTGTTTGGTTGAGCGAATTATTCCACTGGCATCAGTTTCCACTTACGTCAGAACATGATTGTTTTTTTTTGTTATTCAGACATTTTATTCCATTTATTTCGGCATCCAGCAATGTCGACGGAGCCCCGCTGCGCGGGGCTCCTATTTATGGGCCCTTTGCCCTTCGGGCAACTGAAGAAACCTAACTAACCTAACCTACCTAGTCTTTGTGTACGTTCCGTAGCAAGCCGATTTGATCTCAGTTGACAATTTGACGATTCGACATTGATAGTTTATAAACTAACGAAAAATAATGCGTTAAATTGTGAACGGTTTTGACAGTTCACAATTTTTCGTCAGTTTATAATATCGCGAGTTAGATTATAAACTGACGGTGTTCACAATCTAACGGTGACATATATACTTTATTACAATCGTTTGATGGTTTACTATCCATTTAGCAACACGACGTTATCAATTTTAACACCACGCAACAAGCCTATTTCACCTATTAATAATTTAAATCCCGTCTACGATAGACCTTCACGTGACACATACCAAGAAATAAAGCATAAGAAATCAATCGATTCTGATATGAGAACGTATATGCGCACATGTCGTAGTAAGGCTTAATTAGGAGGAAAACTGACATTTTCTCACGCCAGGTGGCGCATAAGCTACTTTACCCAGCTTTGACAATTGACATAAGAACTGTCAAATTGCAAACTTCTATAATTTCTTATAAGTATTTTTCCATATTTTTCTCAAGAATGCCTCAATGTTGTGCGCCAAATTGTAAAAATAGAGGAGTCCACTTATTTCCCAAGGACCCAACTCGCAGGAAACGTTGGGAGAGTGCATTGCGCATCAATAACTTTAGGGCAAGTGACACAGCCCGATTATGTAGGCTGCATTTTAAGGCAGATGATTATTTTGGAAAAAGTAGATATACAGATGCTGTACCACTAGCCAAATTTTTAAGAAAAACTGTTGTACCGTCTGTATTCTGTTTCACTACAACCAAACAGGAAACACCAGCAGCTTTTGTCCGTCAGCAGCGTTGTGAAAAAAGAAGACGAAGAAAGCTGTTTGAAGAGAATAATGTGATAGAACACACAACAGTGACAGAATCAATAAATAGTCAGACTACTCCAGATGTAGGGCGAGAAGAAGAATTATGTACTACTGTGGAAATTGCAGAACCAGCTCAAAGTGAACACACAGAGCCTGAAACTTTGTCAAAGAGCACTCATATTGATCATGTGCATGTATATGGTTCAATAAACAGATATAAGAATGATGATAAGTCCATACTCTTCTATACAGGTTTTGAAACATATAAGAAATTCCATTTTGTCTACTCGACACTTAGTCCGATGGCACACAAGATTAGATACTTTGGCAGCAATGTAATTAGTCTATCTACCGAAGACCAATTATTCCTAACTATGATGAAACTACGACAGAATAAATGCATTTTTGAGCTGAGCAGGTTTTTTAACATAAGTGAAACTACTGTATCGAATATATTTATAACATGGATAAATTTTATGTACCAACTCTGGAGTATAATAAATATTTGGCCTAGTAAAGAATTGATTCAATATTACATGCCTAAGAATTTCAAAAAATATGATGAAAATGTTAGAGTCATATTAGATGGAACTGAAATAACTGTTCAAAAACCAAAAAATCCAACTTCCCAGCAAGCTTCTTGGAGTAGTTACAAACATGCTAATACTCTAAAAGTATTAGTCGGAGCGACACCAGGTGGATTGCTGTCTTATTGTTCACAGGCATATGCAGGATCTATTAGTGACAGACAAACAGTTGAAAGAAGTGGTCTTGTGTCGAAGTGTCAAAGTGGTGATAGCATACTAGCGGATAGAGGTTTCACAATACAGGACATGTTTGCAGACAAAAATGTTACTGTAAAGATACCTACTTTTCTAAAGGGAAAATCACAGTTACCAGGACTAACAATCGTAAAAGATAGAGAACTTGCTAGTAAACGTGTTCATATAGAAAGGATTATTGGGCTAACAAAAACCTACAAAATATTAAAGTCAGAATTGGACCATAGTTACATTCCAATAGCAAGTAAAATATTTTTTGTATGTTTTATGTGTTGCAACTTCAGAGAATGTATAATGAAGAGAAGCCAATAAAAAAGTGTTATGATGAAACCCACGATTTAATTTGCCATAATCACCACTTTTTCAGGATTGTTATAAGTGTACACAAACCTAACCCAACCCAACCTAAAAAGTTTATTGAAATTGTCCTGGAAATGTTACGGTTTCATAGAAAATTACTTTTATAGCTAATGAAATACTTAATAATGAAGGGATCCAAAAAAAAAACATACAACAGTTCAATGTCTTTTTATTAGTGACAAGTAATTTTTATATATATATTTATTACATATGGCAGACTCCAGGTCATGCACATAAAAGTTTATTAATGCTGTGAGCATCTCGGCTATGTAGGACTCATCCCTTTCAATAAATAAGACTTTCATATCTTTGAAAGTGTATACTATAAAATTGCAGTACTTCCTAGTGCTGCAATAAAGCTGGCCCTGTATTTGAGCATAATAAGGGTGTCTTCTTTTCAAGTGTAAATTCCCATCTATCACTTCTAGGTATGACACTGTTACCTCATTTATCTCGCTATACCGTGCTGCATATGGGCACTTCACTTCAATCACCGTCTCCTCACCAAGTAACCCATCAGGAGAGGCGGCAAGGAATGGACATTCTTGTGAAATAAATAATCCACATCTTTGCACATCTACATCATACATTGCTTCATACTTTTGTAAAGCAATAGGCCTGTATTTTCCCATGGGTTACCGCTCTTGTGTGCACCGGCTTGGGAGAGATAATTTTCTCCACTATTGCTTTTTTTCCAACATGGGTGCAATGACTTACAGTATAAAACATACTGGCAGTAATCCTGCATGATCGCATTTCATGCCATTCAGCAGAAGTATCTTGCCCTCTAGTGTTTTGTTCCACTTCCTTTATTGTTTCCGCAGTAACATTTTTTAAGAATAGATCTTTTAGTAGATTTTCTTTTGCAGTCTCCAAAGTATAGGAGTGATCCCATTCTATCCCATGAGGATTTGCCGGTTTGAATGTTTGCAGTAGAGGCATAGATGTATCCCCATAACCTATGGTCAAGTTCCTCACATAATCTTCATAATTATCCATTATGTCTTCCCTTTTTAGGGGTTCAAAATTGCACGTTTTCAATCTCTTGCTGGGTAAATTTTGTGCAGCAATGGGTGATTTTTGAAACACCTTTTTAGGCTTGTTAAACATCATCAGCTGTTGAGTGCATACTTGATGTAACAATATGTAACTTTTATTTACAATATCATGTGCACCCAACAATAGTACAGTAACATGCTTGCAGCTCGCTTCTGTACCACTCCCTGCAGCACACTCACAGTGGCACGCTTCTATTGAACCTTCTTGAGACACTTTCACATCCACAAGGTAGGCTAGGCTCTTCATACTAGCTTTGCACTGTCCACGTAAATACGTGTACGTACCATCGGACGAGAAACGAGCAGTTACAAGGTGACGGGACTCATATAAAAGTTGGCCTTTTGGGTGAGTGTTGAATCTTTGAAAATATTCTTGTATTTCATGCTTGCTGATGTTGGGAATAGGCGAATCAGCGTTAATATCTCTGAATGTATCAGAGGGTGGGCACGCATATGAGCGGTCTTCTGGAACATCCAGGGTGGCACCAAAGTTTTGGTTGCGATCATATGCCTCCAACCTGAAAGAAAAAACCACACATGAGCATCGATATTTTTTTATTAACACTCGAAATACCTAACATAACCTCAAATACTTGAGGCGATTACCTTTGTATCAAGTCGGCTTTTTTCCCTGCCACTGACGCTTTTCTTCTTCGAAGCTCAGCTTGAAGAACACGTACAGTCATAAACGCGTACATTTTAAGCTGTTAATCGCAAGGAATACTGAAAATATAGCAACCATACACTTGACACGACACGTAAACAAGGTATAGTCGATTGCAGCGCCATCTGCCTTGAGCTTCTAGTGTCCTCCCAATTTCAATAAATGTGTCAACAAATTCGAACAATATACGTAACACAAATTTGATAATTTTTGAATGGCACGCGCGCGCGCTCTTTGCGCATTCAGCCAAACCATGAAAGCCGATACTCGAAGTTCGTATATCTGCATTCCTCTCACTCGAGTAATGTTAGTGCGATAGAGATAGAGATACCCGAATATTTTCGAATTCTGAAGTTCGTAGTTTAAAAGAAAATACTAGGAGGATAGATGGATGGATGAAAGGATTTTTTTGAGCTATAATCTCAAAACTTTTTAGGAAGATTACATTACATAATAAAATAAACATAAAATACTTTCAGCGTTTTAGAAAATTCCACCCCTAGGTGTATTAGGGGGTGCAACGTTTTTTAGCGAGCGACTTAAAACTTTTTTGAAAGATTTTTTATTACAATACAAATAAAATTCTTTCAGCGTTTTGGAAAATTTCACCCCTAAGGGTGATAAAAAGGGGTGAAAATTTGTATGCAGGTGACTTTATTTTTGAGCTAGAGACTGGAAATTGTTTAGAAAGATTATTTATTAAAATACAAATATAGGTAAATTACTTTCAGTGGTTTGGAAAGTTGCACCCGCTAAGAGGGGAATAAAGAGGTGCAATGTTTGTATGGGGGAAACTTTTTTTTAGGTAAAAACTTAAAACTCTGTACAAAGATTAAGAACTTATTAAAATACAAAAATATACTGCCAGCGTTTTGGAAAACTCCACCCCTTAAGGGGTTAAAAAGGGGTGCAAGGTTCGTATGGGAAACACTTTTATTAGCTAGAGACTTGATAGTTTGCAGAAAAAATACTTGCCTAATACAATAACAAAAAACTTAGTTTTATTTTTCCCTGAAAAGCGTTAATAGGGGGTTCAAAGTTTGTATGGAGAGCAAGAACATTTTAAAGATATGAGATATGTAACTTCGATTTTACGCTGTTTAGACTACCAATATTATTTCAGCGTTTTTTGAAATTCATCCCCCAAAGGGAGTTCAACATTTGTATGGAGAGCAAGACATTTTTAAAGTAAGGGATTTGTAACTTCGGTTTTAGACAAAACATACATGCTAAAATACTACAAAACTTATTTCAGTGTTTTTTTTTAATTCATCGCCTAAGAAGGTTAAAGGAGTAAGAAATTTGTAACTACTACGGTTTCAGACTGTTTACTATGAGGGTTCAAAGGGGGTTCTAAGTTTGTATATAGAGCAAGACATTTTTAAATTAAGAGATTTGTAACTTCCGTTTTAGACTGTTTACTTTAAGACTAGGTACAACACTTATTTCAATGTATTTTTTTAATTCATTCCTTAAACAAACTTTTAGACGATAACATGTTACACGCGGACGAAGTCGCGGGCAACAGCTAGTCTGAAATATTTAAGTACTGATTCAATTTCATAAAAATATGGGTATTATTACTTATTTAACTGCTTCACTCCCACATGGCACAACAAAATTGCTAATCTATTAGAGAAGATACCTTAGATGAACACTTATTTTCCGAAACCTTTTTTCACTAGATTCAAGCAATCAGAGATAATCCTGAGACTTCTATTATACGACGGTTGATAAGAAGCTTGACATGAGATCAGTAACAATGCTTATAACGAGGCAGAGTTTTGAAACTTTTTGACTTAATATAACATGTCGTGAACGAAAATTCAATGGTGAAACTTCTTCTTAGTCGTCATAATTACCCGCAAAGGGAAACGTGGCTCGCGTCCTTTTGTGGTTACAGGACATAGTGTCACTTTTACGTCCAAAATTTCCAACGCCGCAATGAGATGAAACAAGCTGCTAGATAAGCCAGCAACACAGCTCACATTGCATTTCTTGAACTTCTCTCAACAAATAGATTTTCCTACATTGGTTAGATATTCCTGCGAGTACCTCTATTCGGTTTGATAATACTTTAAACCGCTGCCACATGGCAAAATATTTCAGTAGAAAGCACAACGGTGAATAAAAATATTCTTCAACATATTCAGTTCTGAAACCAACGTTACCAATTGTCAGATCTCCAGGGTACAGAAAAATAAAACCAATACTTTGCAATAAAGATTCAATAAAACATTTTATGGCAATAACGGAACTTTAGACCTCATATTTTTATTATAGGATCGAATGAAGTTATGGAAGTTACTTTACTACTTAGGGGTTAGAAAGGTAAACAAGAAGTAGGAGAAATGAACATGAATATAGTACGTAAAAAGTGAAACCATTATACCCAAAGCTGACATATCCTCGCGACATTATAAATTCTATTCCCACTGTATATGTATGTATATTTGTATTAATGGATAATAGCAGCATCTAAGCAGTTTTATTAAGATGGACAAGAGGTTACAAAGTTACGGGTAAAAAACAATATAGCGGTATTTCTGTAATTTAAGATATTTCTAATTTAAACTACAAAAGAATGTTTTGTTCATAAATACGTGAAGTTTGTACAGTTTTATTTTTTATTTTTTATAAATGACTTTCCAGTGATTGGCCGTAGTTTCGCCTGATGGTAAGCGACAACAGGGCCTAAGATGAAGCTCACTGGTTCAGTAATTAAATAGCCTATTCACTCTTGTTTTGAAGGCACCTAGATCGTAGTTCTCAGGAAATACAGATGAAGGGAGCGAATTACATTTCTTAGCAGTAGTTCGCATTAAGAAAGACGAGGCAAATCGCTTCGTGCGAATAAATGGTAAGTTGACAACATAAGGATGGATTCGCTCCCCACGTCTGCAGGTCGATCACGTAACGCATTGTACGCGCGTAAAGTAGGTCTAAATGTCACTTTTTATATGGAAAAATGACAGTTACATTATCCTAAAGCGCGTTCGGAACGTTACGTGATTACCCCTCAGATAGATCAAAAGTATACCTACCTAATTTAAGGAAAAACGCATTTCAAAGTCAAATTGTGTTATTATAAATTTAACGATGTCATTCATTTCTATTTTGGGTATCTGTATCACAGAATAAGTGTCTGTATGTCGTGCAGGCGGTGAGCTTTTACTTGCAATAATGGTTCTCGCTAATTTATCTAAAAGAGTGGCCTTTTTGTGTTCAAAGGGTTTGCGTTGGTGTTTTGTGTGTAATGTTAACCGACTTCACTACTCAATTAAGCTGCTTGTTAACCGTTTAAGACAATACTGTGATATTTGTTATTCTTCGTCAGCCGTTCTCATCTGTAACATTTGTTGGTTGAATTCACTGTAATGGAAACGGAGTTTAAACGATCGAGCACTCTACACCACTTAACGCCAAGCCGCTCAAGTTTTGAATATTATTTACTCAGTTGAAATATCCGATGGTGGTTGTTTTATTAAACTGCGCAATATGCTTCAATCGATTTGGATGATATTGATTTAGAAATTAGTACCTAAGCTCCAAATGCCACTGTTAAAATTTTATTCATCATCATCATATCAGCCGAAAGACGTCCACTGCTGGAGGCCTCCCCCAAAGAGTGCTAAAGTGACCGGTCCTGCGCCACCCGCATCCAGCGGACTCCCGCGACCTTTAGCTCATCAGTCCACCTTATGGGACTGTTCAAATTTTATTCATACTCAATAGCATAGCCAGTATGCTGGCAACACATAAAACAAGTCAATAATGGATTCATATTTTATTTATAAGTATTTCGGAGTTGAGAGATATCGCATGTTTAAAAAAAAAAACCAAGCTAAGAATGCATCTCGCTCAGTGTAACTTATTGGACGCGAGGTGCATTCTTAAGCTTGGTCGAGTTGTACCTACCTATCAATTTAAATTTTAAATTTTTATCGTAACTAAATATGATTGGCACTTACAACATATAGAAAAACAGCCCGGATCCCTGAATTGAATTATAATAAACCAATACGAATGAAGGAAAATGTAGTTCTAACTTCATATTCACTTTTGTTTCACTATAAATGTACAAGATCGTTAGTTTCTTAATGAGTTAATGACTAATTAAATAATACGAGTAAGGCGTTAGAGAGCATTTTTATTTTTCTTGTACCTTGATGTTTTTGGCGTGTCCGGTGCCTTTGACACCCTACAAATACGAAACACGTTGAAAAATTGTATTTGTAGCTATTTTAAAACGTCAATAATATATCCAAATCGTATAAAAACCCAAAAAACCTATCATTTAGCATTAAATTTACCACATTTTCTTGGTTTTTCTGGCTGCCGACCCTCGATTTTTGCCTGTCCGCCTGTGGAAAGCCAGCTTCAAGTATCGATTCGAAGTATTAGGACTTGTATATTGTGCCTGGAAATACTTGTTTGTGATAGTGGGAAACATGAATTTTCTTAAATCAACCTTATATTTATCTCGCTAAAGTATTTTTTACATAATAAACTAAAATTAATCTTGTCCAGTGATTTTGGAAAAGTGGACATGCCCACATTCCGTTACGATGATTTTGTGGGAACGGTGCGTTCTGATACCTCAGAACTCCGTCGTTTATTAAACACAAACATTAAAAAAAAAAAAAAACATTTGAATTGAGAACCTCTTCCTTTTTTTGAAGTCGGTTAAAAACTACACATTAGAAACGCGGGAGTTTTAGTCTCGCATTTGTTATGATCTAAGCTATATAGGGATGTCACTTTTTCGGCTTCTATAAAACACTGTGCTACGTAAAAACTATATTGCGTATCTAATTTTTGAGCAAGTGTGATGAAAAAACTATAATGCGTATCTAATTTTTACAATATTTCTATTAACTTGCAATGCATGTTTGTTCGGGTGGAATCTTGCAACTCAATTTTGATACAGATATTTTCAACCGATTGATCTGAAATTTTGGGTAAAGGTATAGTTAATATTATAGTACCATCGACTTGATCTGATGATCAGAAGGTGGCCATGGGAATTCAGTACTTAACCGACGTAGCCCCGTTGAGTTCGGGCTCGTTAGGATCGTCTCAATTAATAGTTGATGACGGTATACATTACAGTCGTCGCCAATAAAAGCTTGTAGGTACCAATAATGAAAATTTTGACAGAAGCTTATTTATTATAGTAGGGCCTCTGGAATATATAAAGGTACTGGTTTTTAAGCCTCCGAGTTCCGGAAAAGAAATATCTTGGCATTTATTATGTTTTTTCATCCTTAACTCGATGTGGCTGTACAAGGAAACTCCCTAATGGTACGGTGGCAAGTTAAGCCGTGTGACAAGGTGCTTGGATTAATGTGCGACTGACAGATAATAACATCCAGATTCTCCTGAAACAAGGTACTTTACTTGTGAATATTTCTTACCTATTTAAGCTAAGTGACCTCCTTGAGTCACCTACTTGAGGTGAGCTTGGAAAAAAGGTGTTGCATGAACGCTGAGCTTATAATGATTAGTCAGGTAGGTAGTCCGCGTTTCCGCGGATATAATTATATATTAATTTCCCATGATCAAATTACGAGTAAATT
This sequence comes from Epinotia brunnichana, assembly GCA_963854355.1. NCBI lineage: Eukaryota > Metazoa > Arthropoda > Insecta > Lepidoptera > Tortricidae > Epinotia > Epinotia brunnichana. The sequence continues at coordinate 22,661,389 of OY977935.1, forward strand.
ATAAAAAAATATTTGAAGTTTTTATTATTAATTCACTACTAGTACTAGGGTTTGCAATCCAGATCCAACTTGTATGGAAAGATCCGGATCCGCGGATCTGGATCCGGATCTTTCCATACTAGTTGGATCCGGATTGCAAACCCTAGTCACTACTCACTAAGTATTTCTTTTTTGTTAAAAATAAAACTGTGAGAATCTTCATCCGAATCTAAAATACGCGTTCAAAACCATAACAGTCCCGGGTTGGCAAATGGGCAGCGGAGGAAAAACGTAAAACTTGTAATCCGAGATAGCTTACATTTTTAAAGTCATTTAGGAAAGCACCTGTAATCATACAATCATACATGAAGATACTCACGTTTATTAATACTAGCAACCAAGCCGAAAATTTTAAATTGATTTCTTCATTTTCTTTGAATTTATTTAACTAAACCCTGTCCTAATATTACAATAAGAAGCGCAGTGTGATTGTTCCACACGAATAAACTCTATTAAATTCTCGAAGTAAATAGCAGTTTTCGAAATATTTTCCACTAGCACAAGTAGCTCTACAGTTTCCGGAAAAAATAAAAGTACGTGGGTACTTATACCCGTTAAACCGCACGCCACCGGCGTTCCGGCCGGGGTAACTAAATAGAGGAAAAAGGAATGAATTTGTACAGCCTTAATTATGAAATGGATGGTTGGTGCCCCTTGTACCTACGCACCGCGCCGGCGCCGCCCGTGTTCGCTCCTCGAGCGGATTCTTTGCTCAAGTGACAATTTACCAAATCAGATTTCGTCTCTCTGTTTTGATCAAGTTCGCTAATTACGTAATTTATATTTACGGTTTAGAGCTTTAAGACATTTTACTCGTATAATAATACATACTTATATCCTCATACAAAACACTTTGTGACTACCGTTCCATCATTTTAATCACGCAAAACCCACTGAGGAGATTAATTTCAAAATTTATAGTAGACAGGGGAGACTTCCGGGAATACGCTTATGTAGGTATACAAACTGGGAAAAATGGTTCTCGGGGGACCGCCGACCACGAATATGCGGAAAATTTAGTTAAATGAATACTCATTGTGTATTAGAAATTAATGTTTTAATATAACGTCGGCCTTCACCAATCTCGAAACTCGCCACCAGTGTTAGTAACTAAACAAAGTGGGCACAAAATATTATAATGAGGATATAAATTTGTCTAATGAAAGCAGCTCCTAAGTAAGTAACCCCGGAAAATGCGTGGCTGGACTCCGCAAGAACAAAAGATAGACGCAGGAAAGTCATCCTCGAATATATTCGCGGTTTTTACTTGTAGGCGCTTTCCGGTGTCGCATTACGGGCGAGGTGAGGGCGGTGCGTAGCTGATATAGTTACAGATGTAGGTATCCTTTCATAAATATATTTTATGCTCCCATAAGCTAAGCAAATTAATTGATAAGATAACACGTTCGCAAACCAGTGTTTTCTAGTCAAATACTCTGTTCTCTATTCACAAACAACCTACTACTCTACTCTGCAACTTGTTAATCAGAATAGATAACTAGCCTTCGCCCCTAAAAAACAATAATAAACTGTTATAAAATTGACTTTGGCAGAATTCTGATGAATTGCATCACTAATAATTGGGATTTTTGGACTCGGTACTGCAATTAAATATGTCCATTTGTTATGTTATTTGGCGTCGTAAATACACTAAATAGTAGCTAAATTACAGCATCCTGTAAACCGCCGGTATGACAAGTTAATTATTAGATACTCCGTCGTATCCGTATCAATGTCATTGCCAGAAGTCGTATTCGTATCTCCAGTTACAACTCCGCTATTGTTGCCAAATATGTAGTGAAAACCTTTACTTTATAAAATAGAACCGAACAGCAATAGCAAACCACAGATACAACTTCTTTAAATAATTAATAGAGATAAGGGAAGAACGGGATGATCCCAACAATCATAGACCTATTACAATTGTACCTATTTTATCAAAAATCATTGAAAAGGCTATTTATAATAAAGCATTCAATTTCGTTGATCATTCTTTGCTTCTTGCAAAGCTAGAATCATATGGTATAAGAGGAACAAGTAATAACTGGTTTAACAATCATTTGAAGAATAAACAGTAATGTAAAGAAATAAAGAAAATGGTAGAAGTTGGTAGTCACTCAGTCAAAGGAACCTATAGGTCAGCATTTCGCAGTGTCGTTTCTGGAATGCTTTAAGGAAGCAACCTAGGACCATTGTTATTCCTAACCTACTTGAATGATCTTCCTCAGGCCACAAAGCGTAAGTGTATCCTATTTGCAGATACCACATTAATAATTTAAAGAGATGATCATAATGTTCTTGAGGATGACATAAATAAGGCATTATTAGAAGTAAGCAATTGGACAGTTGGCAATAACCTTTAAATTAATCTTAGCAATCGCATGAAGCTAACCCTGTTAACCTAACAAAGTTAACCCTAAGAATTTTATACTTTTTGTTTCATCCACTTTGACACCATCGAAGCCAATATTCAGTGAAGTAGCGATCTAAATACTTCACTGAATATTGGCTTCGATGGTGTCAAAGTGGATGAAACAAATAGTATAAAATTCTTAGGGTTAACTTTAGATTAGTATCTGAATTGGAAAGGACATATTGATTCAAATTAGATCGTTTTGTGTTTGCTTTACGAAAAATAAGACGAACTGTATCAAGTGAAGCCGCGCTTACAGCGTACCATGGATATGAGACCTCAAATCTAAACTACGGCCGGACATTATGGGGGAATTCGGTGTAGGTTGAAAGAACATTTAAAATAAAAAAAAATGTTCTCGTATCTGTCGAGCCTGGTACTTGGCTAGTTGTAAGCCCATATTCAAAAGTTTGAATGTGTTGCCCTTAGCATGTATGTACATTTTTAAACTCTGTGTGTTTACCAAAGAACGTCCAGATTACTTTGATTTACGTAATACAAAAACCTGCTTGATTAGCCTCTTTGTCGGGCTGATGGATGCGTCATGTTTTGTTTAAATCAATTTTGCGTCAAATGACGTAACAGCGTCTCTGACATAATTTTCAAACAAACAGTACTTTTAAGTATTTAAAAATCAGATCACTTAGATTATACCTTGAGTAACAGCATGTTAACTCACAGATATACTAGGAGGTGTATAGGCCACTATCGATCTTGGGGTTTAGCGGTGATTATTGGCAATCGCGGCGGTACGAGACCGCAAGACCGTACCCAGTGGTTGACAGTGTCGACTGCGGCGTCAGCAACTTTGGCCCTACAACGGTGAGTGTAAGTGTAAAAATAATTTCTACGCGGATACACTTCTATTAAGACTGCTAAAACCATAACTATCGCAGTTTTAAACTAGCTATGTGTGAAGTCATCACTTTTCATGAATTTAGAAGCTCCAGAATTCAAAATCTTTATTACCTGTGTATATAAACAGGATGCAAGGATTAGTAAGAGCAGATACTGTTAGGCCAGTTTATAAAACTACGATTCAAGGTGCCAATTACGCTGTTCGCAATAATAATATATAATATTTTTTTTAATATTTTTTTTTAAATATTTTTAATTTTTTAATATTTTGCGGACAATCTTACACAAATCAACCTAGTCCCAAACTAAGCAAAGCTTGTACTATGGGTACTAGACGACGATATAGATACTTATATAGAGAAATTAATACTTAAATACATAGAAAACATCCATGACTCAGGAACAAATATTCGTGCTCATCACACAAATAAATGCCCTTACCGGGATTCGAACCCAGGACCTCTTGCTTCGTAGGCAGGTTCACTACCAACTAGGCTAAAGCGGTCGTCAATAGTGTTGGCAATAGGGTCGGCAATGGTGTTTTAGTTCTACTTAACTACTTATTAATGATGTAGGTACACGATTAATAACTTTTATAGTTTGACTATACTCGTGATCTATACATCGTTTGATCGACACAAATAATACCAATTGCTGTACAGGTTGTTAGTATTTCACGGGCAAGGGGTTAGGTTAGTAGGGGAAGGTAATTACTTCCAGTCGCTAGGGCGACGTAAGGCCGTGTGTTTGTCCTGGCACGGGCGACAGCAGGAATATATTCACAATCCTAACCGACAAATCGCCTCAGTCAGGTGAACTATTGTAAGCCTGAGCTCCAATTACGCTTATTGTTGCCGAGCAATAACATACCATACGACAATTTGACGTGTCAAATTGTCATCTGCAGTGATGGGGCGAAGACATATCGTTTTCACCTCACTAGCTCGGAAAGCCCTTTTTTTATTCTTTAAAAACAGATAGCAAAACTGCATTTTATCCACAAGAGTGCAAGGAATATTTGAAATCCGAACGTGAACATGAAATGGCCTTTACATGTTAATATTATGTTTAAAAAAGTAAAGAACTAATAACTTTTTAAACATAATATAACATGTAAAGGCCAGTCCAGCCAGACAGGTAAATTTTTGCCCGTCTGTATTTTTTTACCTTTTTTTTGTTGTTTTTCTTTTAAATTTTTTGGTTTTTTTATTTTTTTTAAATAGTTTTTTAAATGTTCTGTTTTTTTTATTTTTGATGTTTTTGTCTATGTTTTGAATTCTTGTTTGTTTGTTAATGTAGGTAGTTGGAAATGTTTTATTTTCAATGTTTTTTTAATGGGTTTGTAATTTTTTTATATTTTTGAATGTTATTTTTCAATGTTTTCTTCTATTTTTCCCTTTTTTTAAACGATTCTTCTCTTTTTTAAATGTGTTTCCTTTTTTAATGTTTTTTCTCTTTTTGAAATGTTTTCTTTGCCTATTTATTTTTTTGTTTTTTATAAATGTTTTTTTCTCGTGTTATTTTGTAGTTTTTTCTCTCTTTTTTTCAATGTATTTTTTAATGTTTTCATTCTTTTTTGTTAGTTTCTTTTTTCAATGTGTTTTTTTCTTATGTAGTATTTTTCTCGCTTTAGTGAGATGAAAAGATTTGTGTTACACACGGATGCAGCAGTTATTTTGACGTCTCGTGTGTTCTATTTTCGTACCACTTGCTTCGCTCAGGATTCTATTTTCGAACCACTCGCTTCGCGCATGGTGCAGTTATTTTGACGTCTCGTGTGTTGCAACGCTCGCTAAGCTCAGAGTTCTATTTTCGTACTACTTGCTTCGCTCAGGATTCTATTTTCGAACCACTCGCTTCGCTCATGGTGCAACCATAGGATCCGTTCGTTAGCACGTGTTTCAATTCCAGACTCGCGGTTAAAATACAACTTTGCACCTTTGTAGGTATAACAAATAACTATTGTCATATTTAGCGATTAACTACTAACGAATGGTGAATGATAAATCGAATCGATTTTAAAGCCGATTTTAAAAACGCGGAGTGATAAACGTGGGTTCATAGTTTATTAGATCGTAAGATTATGTAATTTGTAGGAATGTTTAAATATTTTTTTCATAATCATGTTTTATTTCGGTTATTAAAGTCATTAATTTAATCGGTTTCTGTCAACTTACGGAATTATCATCAGAATCAAAACCAATGATTTGGCCACTATACTTACTACATAGACTAGAGTTAAAAAGAAAGACATAACTGTTACTCGATTTTATTTATGCATTAACTTTATAGGTATGGGTATTGAGATGTGTCAATAGGTTCTAATTTTTCGACTACTGATGAGAGCTGTCAGGTAAGACGCGATCCAGCAGTCTCATATGGCTTCAAACACAAATTTACCATGTAATTAATTCTCAATCGGGACAGTCAAATCCCATAAAAATATTCCATGTAAAAAATAGGCCAAGTCTCGAAACTCTTTCACAGTAAAAAGTGGTGAGATATTTCGTAGAGCCAAGTCAGGCATTCTTATTTATCTTTAATTGCTTGCTAAATAAAAATCTGCAACTTGGGAATCACACAACTTTACTGCATTTACAAATTTTTGCATAGGTACCTACCTACCTAAAACTAAGTAAGTGTGATTGCCAAGTCACAACATTTTATTTAGCAAGCAAATAAAGATTAATAAGAATGCCTGACTTGGCTCTACGAAATATTTCAGTCAATTTTTACCAACTTAATTCGGACCAATGGTTTTCGATTTTGTCTGGGTTTATTTTGAGAAATGATCTTGTGGCTTCGACGTGAGTAAAATATTATCTGCCAGAGCAGCAATGACTTCTTTAAGTAGAGTTCTATTACCTTCCTCCTAGCGCCCATGGGCCTACTGGAAGGACATATTCTCTTAAAGGAATTTAAACAATTTTGGGTTGGAATAGATTTGCATTTGTTTTGTTTTGGTCTTCTCTTGAAACAAAAGAAATTCAACTCTATTTCTTTTATTAGTTTGATTCAAATTTGTGTTGTTTTGTCATTTTGTGTTGTATGGTGGGCGCCACGAGGTTACCTAGTATATCAATTTAATTTAATTGACATTAAATGATGACAAGTGTAATCTATAATATTATTAATAAACTAGCTTTTGCCCGCGACTTCGTCCGCGTAGAACTCGTTTATATCGTAGCTCGATACAAACTTTCACCCTCCATTTCCCTTTTAGGGGTAGATTTCCGATATAAAAACTATCATATGTCCTTACCCGAGACTCAAACTATCTTTATCATTATTATCATTTATCATCATCATCATATCAGCCGAAAGACGTCCACTGCTGGACATAGGCCTCCCCCAAAGAGTTCCAAAGTGACCAATCCTGCGCCACCCGCATCCAGCGGATTCTTGCGACCTTTACCAGTTCATCACCTACCTTGTGCCTACCAACGCCGCGCCTACTAACTACCTCTATACAAAGTTTTATCTAAATGGGTTGTATAGTAGCTTCATACAAATATTCAACCCCCATTTCACCCCCTTAAGAGATCATTTCCGGGATAAAAACTATCCTATGTCCTTTTCCGGAACTCAAACTATCTGTTACCCAAATTTATTCTAAATGGGTCACTCACATCCAAATTTTCACCCCTTAGGGGAGGATTTTCGGAATAAAACTATCCTTTGTCCTTCCCCAGGACTCCCAACTATCGCAATACTAAATGTTCACCCCCATTTCACCCCCTTAGGGAATGATATCCGGAATAAAACTATCAGATGTCCTTTCCCAGGACTCAAATTATCTCTTAACCAGATTTCAACTAAATAAGTTCCATAAACTATGCATTATCCTTTTTCGGAACCCCAAACTATCTCTATACCAAATTTCATCCAAATAGGGTACATCCAAATTTTCACCCCCTATTTTATGCCCTTGGAGGATTTTTTTCGGGACAAAAGCTATTCGTTGTTCTTCTACGCGATTAAACTATCTCTATAGGCACCAAATTTCATCCTAATCCAAATTTAAACCACCATTTCACTCCCTTAGAGGATGATTTCCGGAATTAAAACTACGCTTTGTCCTTGCCCAGGACTCAAACCATCTCTATACCAAATTCCATCGAAATGGTTTCCATCCAAATTTTCACCCCCCAATTCCCAGCACTCAAACTATCTCTTAACTGTTAACTTAAGTTTTATAAGTTTTTATTGTTACTAACATGATATGGACTAAGTCTGAAATAAATAATTTGAATTAAATTGAATTAACCAAATTTCATCTAAATAGGTCACATCACATCCAAATTTTCATCCCTTAAGGGGGTGATTTTCGGGATAAAACTATCCTATGTGCTTCCCCAGAACTCCAACTCGCTATACCGTAAATGGGTTCCATCCAAATTTTCATCCCCCATTTCACCCCCTTAGGAGATGATTTCTGGACTAAAAATTATTTTAGGTCCTTCCCCAGGACTAACTATCTCCATACCAAATTTCATCTAAATGGGTTCTATCCAAATTTTCACTCCTCATTTCACCCCCTCAGGAGATGATTTTTCTGGATAAAAACTATGCATTGTCCTTCCCTGGGACTCCTTCTATCTCTTTACCAAATTTTAACTGAATGGGATTTGTCCACATTTTCACCCCTATTTCATCCCCTCAGGGGATGATTTTCGGGATTCAAAGTATCCGTTGTCATTCTCCGGGACTCAAACTATCTCTATACCAAATTTGATCTAATCGGAGTCCATCCAAAATTTCACGCCCCACTACACCCCCTTAGGGATAAAAACTATCCAATGTCCTTTCCCAGAACTTAAACTAACTCTAAACCAAATTTTATCAAAATGGGTTACATCCAAATGTTCACCCCCACGTTTTACCCCCTAAGGGGAAGATTTCCGGGATAAAACCTATCCTTTGACCTTCCCCGGGACTCGAACTATTTATATACCAAATTTCATCCAAATCGGTGCAGCGGTTTAAGTAGCTCCATACAAACTTCCACCCCCCATTTCATCCCCTTAGGGATTTATTTCCGGGATAAAAACTACCCTATGTCCTTCCCCAGGACTCAAACTATCTATATACCAAATTTCATCTAAATCGGTTAAGCCGTTTTCACGTGATGCGCGGTCACATAAACAGACAAACAGATAAACAGAAAAACAGATAAACAGATAAACAGACAAACAGACAAACAGATAAACAGACAAACATATAAACAGACAAACAGACAAAAATTCTAAAAACTGTTGGAACGTGTTCTGTTATCGATTTTAAGTATCCCTAGCCAATTTTTTTTCGAATTACTTCCATGTACAGACTTTCGACCCTCTTCAGCTTTATTATATGTATAGATAAATAGATAGAAGATAATGAAACTCCCATTCAAATATCTCAAAAAATTATGAAGCTACATCCGTTTTAATGTCGCTTGTCAGAGTGAGAAAACGATGAGGGACTGTGACGTCAATATACTCGAGCGTCATAGTAAAAAACAATCGTTTCATATGAAGGTGCGTTTTGCGGAAAAGGGACAGAACATACCCCCTCTTAAAACTTTGGACTCTTATAACTTAATCATTACCTATATAACCTCTTGCTTTGTTTTTTTCTCCATTTGACTATATTTATTTTAAATTCTTTTTCGAGAAAATACTCTCTCTTCCCAGCTATATATCCCACATGGTGGTGGGGTCAGCTTTCCTCGTCTTACTTCTCCACTTCGCTCTGTCCTCGACATCGGTTTCGGATAACTTGCTCTCTCTTATATCTCTTAGCACTACATCCTTCCATCTTTTTCGAGAAAATACATTATGATTATTTACCATATTTTCGATTCCTGAGCTATAACCACGAACTTCGGAATTCGAAAATATTCGGGTATCTCTATCTCTATCGCACTAACCATACTCGAGTGACAGGGATGCAAATATATGAACGGTTTTCGTGGTAGCGGCGCCGCAGGTACTTTGGCTGAATGCGCCGAGCGCGTGCCATTGTCATTCAAAAAAAACAAATTCGTGTTAATTATATTGTTCAAATTTGTTGATTTAATTTATTGAAATTACGACATAAAACGACATTTGCGCATATAAGTTCTCATATCAGAATCGAATATTTTTTTATGGTTTATATTTTAACATTTGTCTCGTAAAGGTCTATCGTAGACGGGATTTAAATTATTAATAAGTGAAAGGCAAAGCAATTCCGCCATTTTGACGAAAATTTGACGGTTCTTATAGCTGACAGTTGGAGCAGCGTTTGATTTCAATAAAAATAAATGAAAAATTAAATGAAGTCGTATATTTCGGAAAATTAATTAACTGTCGCAGTCGGATAAAAACTATCCTAAGTTGCAGCTAGAATAATAATGTACCTATATAAAATGTTTCATATTTTTCCGTTCATGTGATGCTGAGAACATTCGAACCGCGCAAAGCTTAGTTTCAAACTGGCTGATTCTTTTTTTAATTTAGAGATTTATTATAAGTGGAGATGACTTATGACTTAAATAGGTACTTCACTCGAGTACACACACATACGATTAAAGGACTGTGTATTTAAATAGAAGTACCTAGGCTGAACTCAGAATATCAAACGATATTACGTTTATAAATACACAATACCAACATTTCTTCTTCATATTTGTGTTACTCGTTTGTTGCCAAGTGATCATTCAATTGACAATTCAATTTGCTTCTTAAACTGTTTTGTAAGAAAGAAAACGTAGGTATGTACCTACTACGTTTCTTTTACTCATGTTTATTCATGACGTACTCAAATTGAATTTCGAATGACTGTATAGCATTACGGTCGTGGCTCGTGTACATTACTCGTATGATCTGCTATTGACGTTTATTACACGCCATTTTTTCGGCACTTCGCATTGTCTGATCAATCCTTGATCGCCAGTCACGAAAAAAGCGCCATCTGTAATGGAATCACACAATTACAGATAATCTCGTACATATTTTATTGCGCTGAAGTACTTTTTTAATGCGTGAAGATTGTTTACAAAAAGATAATAGGTTACATTTAGAACAGATGCATTTTATGAACAAAGTTTGTACACATTGTATACAGGGTGTGGCCTGTAATAGGAGCAAAAAATTAAACGGCAGATTTTTAAGCTTGTGAACAATTATTTCCACATAGTTCCACACACTTAAAAAAAAAATTTTTTTTGAAATATTTTTTCTTCAAAATAAGTTAAGTTGTATTTATTTACTCTTCTGGAGTGCTATCAGTAACTTTTTATTTTAAAGACACTAAACAAATTTAAATAAAAATTTAAAAATCACAAAAATATCTTTTGAAAACAAATATGCAAAAACTATTATGTCTCGTTACATGATGTTACCTCAAAATCCGCATTCACTGCTGTGCTATGATGTCGTGGTGCCAAGATACATTACTTGGAGGTCATAACTTTAGATCAAAATATCTCCGAATCCAAAAAATAATTAAATGAGTGGGACACAAGGGGTTACTACAAATGCCCTAAGGAAGCGTCCCTTTGAATATTTGCTCCTATTACAGGCCACACCCTGTATACAGCGTAGAAATCCAATTTTGAGCAAAGAATTAAATCTGACGGAGGGTTTAGTACCGAAAACATTAATTAACGGGACTTTTTAAGTTACACTTAATTGAAAGACGATAATTAATTTTTGAAAAAATTACGAGCGGCAATGTAACGCAAATGATTCTTGGTGGTGACAAGTACCTAACTGTCAATACAACGAAACGTAACTTGAACATTTAATTTTACATTGCGGGCTGAATTATTTTGTATGGTTAAATTTTTCGTTGTAATTTTAGACAAAAAATATCTTTTCATCACACTTGCTCATAAATGGCGTTATTCCTTGTCTGTATACAGAAGGACAATGGCCTAAATTGTTCCCACGGGAAATAATGGCCCCATGGGAGTAATGAGCTTGTGTGTGATCTGATTGGTTAAGCAAATCTAGACAAACAAACAAAGCCAGACAAGAATTCTGCTCTGTGATTGGTTGAAAATAAATCGAGCAGGCTCTGTGATTGGTTGAAATATTGAAGCTACGCCCTCCACTCGCACTGATCTGGAAGTGAAGTTGTCAATTTCGTCAACATATTGATTGGTGCGCTTGTATAAAACATAGATTTTTCTGTCTTTTGTAGTTATTTATTTCCTCGCAAATGTGATGAAAAACATTGTGTATAACACGGGCGTAAGAATATTGCAAACTCGAGTCATCAAAAAGCCCTTCGCCTTACGGCGTCGGGTTGTTAAACAATGTACTATAATACGCTTCTTAGGTCCTGTACTAACCACCATTTGCCCGTATTGGATTTTCACGCTGTATTAGGGAGGTATAATTTTTAATTACCCTTGACTTAAGTTTTCTCGAAGCAATAGTAATAACAGACGATTCAGTTTATTGATGGACTCCCAATATATATTAGTACAAATAGACCACACCAATAGCTCATAATCTGGCGTATCCTCCAGTTTATTCCTAAAAAAATGGTTTTACTTGTCCTCTCAGGTTAAGACGAAGAAGGTCTATTAAGTACCATCATTCACTCACAACACAGTAAAATGAATCAATGAAACTTCTCATTCAACTGAGCAATAGACAAGAAACTCGTGAACGTAGGTACCCACATCCATAGACATCTAATAATGAGGGAACGAATTCCCATTTGTAAAGAAAAAGGGGAAATAAAAGAGCTGGATCGTCGTAACCCACTGCTAATGTCGGTCGCTGAAGCCCACACAAATAATACCTTCTACTTACTTATAGGTACTAGATGTTTAAGTGGTTTGATTTACGTAGAAAATGGCGGGGGTAATCGAGTAGACACGGTAAATTGCTTTTAAACCACCTGATGATAGCTCTCGGGTCATTTCATTCAGACGTCGTTAGATCCGACGTTTGGAGCGCAAAGGACGGACATCCAGTTTACGTCCGAATCGAGTTAATAACTGTCATAGCCATGTTTGCGAGGGGGGATGTTTTTTTTTAATTGAATCGAAGAACGGAACGCGCGGCGGTCGGCTCACCGTCGTCACGCCGCCAAACGGGTCGTTAGGGCTGCCCTGCAACGGATTAAGGTAAGAGCTCAGATTGTTACATCGCCGACGACATTCCATTCATTTAGCCCATGACTGAGTGGATTTACTTTGTGGACCTTTTTGTTAGTTATCAGACCGCTCATCAGCTTCCTTGACAAATTGTTGCCGCCCCATTAAGACCAGAAGTTGAACCGCTTGAAACTGGTGTTCCTGTAATATTTATGCCGTTCGCCTGTGGTACCCGACATATTTAACCGCGCCTTTCGGACGGTATAATGAGTTTATAACATGTCCATTCCATAAATTTTGAGGAATTCATACTATATACTATAATACTTTAAATGCGAAAGTAGCTCTGTCTGTCCGTCTGTTGCCTTTTCAGGCTTAAAATGCTGAACCGATTTAGATGAAATTTGGTATGGATGTTTTGAGACCCTGGGAAGGAACTATATTTTTATCACAGAACTTCTCTCTTAAAGGGGTGAAAACGGGAGTAGATGTTGCTATGGGTATATGTTCTAGTAAGTACTTTTACATATAAATCGGAGTATTAATCTATTAGTAGGTACTTAAAGGCAAAACAAGAGTTCGTTCTATGGTGGTACAATGATAACGACTTGAATAAGTTAAGCATAGAAATTTAAGATATTATATTTTAATAGCTCATTTTCTCTCGTTTATGGCAGCCATCAGCCAGTACCCAGCAGTAGAACCTATCTACAGAGGCTAATGATAATGCCGATACTATGTATGTTCAATCATAATATGCATATCTTGAAAACTTAGCATTTAGTTCTAATAAGGAATGTGTAAAAACTACCTTAACTTATGTAATCTCCACTTATAATAAATCTCTAAATTAAAAAAAGAATCAGCCAGTTTGAAACTAAGCTTTGCGCGGTTCGAATGTTCTCAGCATCCCATGAACGGAAAAATATGAAACATTTTATATAGGTACATTATTATTCTAGCTGCAACTTAGGATACTTTTTATCCGACTGCGACAGTTAATTAATTTTCCGAAATATACGACTTCATTTAATTTTTCATTTATTTTTATTGAAATCAAACGCTGCTCCAACTGTCAGCTATAAGAACCGTCAAATTTTTGTCAAAATGGCGGAATTGCTTTGCCTTTCACTTATTAATAATTTAAATCCCGTCTACGATAGACCTTTACGAGACAAATGCTAAAATATAAACCATAAAAAAATATTCGATTCTGATATGAGAACTTATATGCGCAAATGTCGTTTTATGTAGTAATTTCAATAAATGAAATCAACAAATTTGAACAATATAATTAACACGAATTTGTTTTTTTTGAATGACAATGGCACGCGCTCGGCGCATTCAGCCAAAGTACCTGCGGCGCTACTACGAAAACCGATACTCAATGTTCATATATTTGCATCCCTGTCACTCGAGTATGGTTAGTGCGATAGAGATAGAGATACCCGAATATTTTCGAATAGGGAACATTACTGCAATGTTCTGCCGCCAGAGTGCAGCACTAACACAATTAGTAAACAGTTTTTTTGACAACTTTGACAAGTCCTTCAAAACTCTGGATCAAATAGTGAAGAAAATATTTCAATGAATAAAATGCATCAGTGCCGCGTAATTGGATGCAAGAATGAAGGGCATCATTCATTTCCGAAGGAAACGATGATATGAAAACTATGGGAAGCGGCAATACGTCGTAAAGCAAAAAAAAGCCCTCATCCACCTTTAAATGGCTATAGGATGCCATTTTAATATCACAGTACAGGTATTTTACACACGAATGATAATAAAACGATTGTAGTTTAACGCGTTTTCATCAATTATTCGTTATTGTTTGTTAGGTAAATAAATATGACATTGTACGTCATGGCGGTTTGTTGGTGCCGGTTAATGTACGGCCCGATAATACACGTCCATCTATCGTTATCTCTCTCTTGTTGTATAAGTTAAAAAGAGACATATATATAGAGGATGCCAATTATTGGGCCGTACATTAACCGGCACCGGTTTGTTTACGGGTTGTGTTAGTGTCGCCCCCTACGCAGAGCTTTGCGTAATGTTCCCTATTCCGAAGTTCGTGGTTATAGCTCAGGAATCGAAAATATGGTAAATAATCATAATATATTTTCTCGATAAAGAATTTAAAATAAATATAGTCAAATGGAGAAAAAAACAAAGCAAGAGGTTATATAGGTAATGATTAAGTTATAATTATAAGAGTCCAAAGTTTTAAGAGGGGGTATGTTCTGTCCCTTTTCCGCAAAACGCACCTTCATATGAAACGACTGTTTTTTTCTATGACGCTCGAGTATATTGACGTCACAGTCCCTCATCGTTTTCTCACTCTAACAAGCGACATTAAAACGGATGTAGCTTCATAATTTTTTGAGATATTTGAATGGGAGTTTCATTATCTTCTATCTATTTATACATAATAAATGCCTATGTCCTGACTGACTTATTCACTCACTCACTCACTCACTCACTCATCAACGCACAGCCGAAACTACTAATCTTAGAGAGTTGATTTTTGCACAGTATGTTGCTTTTATAACGTGGGCTAGGGATAAAAAGGGATTTTTGAAAATTCTACCCCTAAGGGGGTAAAATAGGGGTGCAAAGTTTGTATGGGAGAACCTTTTTTTTTTGAGCTATAGACTTAAACTTTGTAGAAAAAATTGTTATTAGAATACAAATGAAACACTTTCAGCGTTTTGGAAAATTCCACCCCTACGGGGGTAAAATAGGGGTGCAAGGTTTGTATGGGGAAAACATTTTTTTTTAAATAGAGACTTAAAACTTTGTAGAAAGATCAGTCATTAGAATACAAATAAAGAACTTTCAGGGTTTTAGAAAATTCTACCCCTAAAGGGGTAAAATAGAGTGCAAAGTTTGTATGGGAAAAACTACTTTTTTTTAAATAGAGACTTAAAACTTTGTAGAGAAGTTATTCATTAGAATACAAATAAAGTACCTAGATTCAGTGTTTTAAAAAAATCTACCCCTAAGGGGGTAAAATAAAGGTGCAAATTTTGTATGGGGGAAACAATATTTAACACTTTTTCTGAGCTAGACACTTAAAACTTTGTAGAAAGATTACTTATAAAAATACAAAAAAAAGACTTTCAGCGTTTTGAAAAAATCTATCCCTAAGGGGGATAAAAAGGGGTGCAAAGTTTTTATCAGGGAAAGTTTATGTTTTTGAGTTAGAGACTTGAAACTTTGTAGAAAGATTACTTATTAAAATACAAAAAAAAAACACAAATCGTTTTAGAAAATTCCACCCCTAATAGGGTTAAAAAGGAGAGCAAGCTTTGCATGGGCAACACTTTTTTTGAGTTAGACTTAAAACTTTGCAAAAAGATTACTTATTAGAATACTAAAAAAGAACTTTCAGCGTTTTAGAAAACTCCATCCCTAAGGGGATCCTTAAGATCCTTAAGAAGGGTAGCCAGTGTTGTGTGGGAAAAACTTTTTTTTTTGCTAGACTTAAAACTATTCGAAATGTTACTTATTAAAATTAATAATAAAGTACTTTCAGAGTTTTAGAAAATTCCACCCCTAAGGGGGTTAAGAAAGCTTTGTATGGGCAACACTTTTTTTGAGCTAGAGACTTAAAAGTTTACGAAAAAAGTTCTTTCAGCGATTAGAAAAATTCAACCTCTAAGGGGGTTTAAAAGGGGGTTCAAATTTTAAATGGCGAGCAATAAAATTTTAAAGTGTTAAGAGATTTTTAACTTCGGTCTTATTCTGTACGTTAAAAGACTACAAAACTGATTTCAGAGTTTTTCCAAATTCATCCCCTAAGAGTGTTAAAATTGGTTCAAAGTTTGAGTATTTCAAGGCATTTTTAAAGTATGAGATTTTTAACTTTGGTTTTAGACTGTTTGTTCACAAACTAGAAAATGAACATCAACGTTTTTTTTTAATTATCCCCTAAAAGAGGGTTCAAATTTTGTATTGAGAGAAATCATTTTCTAAGACGATAAAAAGTTCTACGCGGACGAAGTCGCGGGCAACAGCTAGTTATTTATAAACGGAATGCGATACGCAACCGGACGTCAATCATTGGCAGATGATACTGATACGTTAGACCGGACAGCAAGGAAGTAGCTAATCAAGTCGGGAGGTCGGTCGGAACGTCATTGTCACATTGAAAGTAGTGTGATAGAGGACTGACCTTTTCCTGACATACGAGTTACTGGGGATTCTATGTGGTAGGTACTTCTTGCTAAACTATGAATCCTGAATGACTTTGTATTTTTGTAAGTCGTGGAAAGAAATTGTTGTACTCTGCTCCGCCATGTCGTGTATAACACACGCGTCAGCTGTCACACTTTTTCGACTCGGTTGTACCTATTAAGGCTCCGTACGTTCATGGTCTTCTCTCCCTCTCACTGAGCATAAGCGTGAGTGAGATGGAAGTGGGTGTTCGAAAGCGCGGATATCACGTTTTTTCGGAATATTTCAGAAAACGAGGTAAATTAAAAAAGAAAAAAATACCTAAGTAAGAAAATAAAGTTATTTTTCATTACCCTATTATTTCACTTGTAACCATTTTACTGCTCCATTTTTTATCAGAAAATGTTTTCTGATAAAAGATGGAGCATCTTTTAATTTTCTTCATAAGATGAAGAAAATTTAAAGTTTCATCGTTTTCAAAAGTTTTTTTTTTAATCTTTTTCTTAATAATCTTTGTCGTTTTCTGATAAAAAATGGAGCAGTAAAATGGTTAAAAGTGAAATAATAGAGTTCACTTTAGATTTTTTTTCTCAAATTTTTTTTGTTAAAATGGATTTCTACGAAAACTGTATTACTTCTCATATCTTGCAGATTATGATAATTATATTTTTTCCGACCCGAAAATTGTTACGTTATAATGTATAAAATGGTTATTAAACAACTCATTTTCAAGAAAATTTCAAAGGTGGAACCTTAAGTAATAATGATGGTAGGCAACGATTAGCTTGCCGAATCCAAGCCGGAATTAATGAAATAACTTTGATAAACAATTGTAGCTCTTCTCAAAAGACAATCTACGTATCTGTTTGATTTCCTCACAATCAAGGTAAACGTGAAGAGTTTCCGAGTTAATATTGAATTTTACATGCAATGCAACCCGGCCCGATAAATGTGTTTGATAAAATTGTTTGTCTTCAGGTAGGTAGGTATTTTACCAGTGCTTTAAAACGGATTGTCTTTTATTTTAAGACTAGCTGTTGCCCGCGACTTCGTCCGCGTATAACATGTTATCGTCTAAATCAGTAGTTCCCAAACTTATTTTTCTCGTGGACCCCTTCCAAAATTTTACTGGTTTCGGTGGACCCTCTGCTGCTACATTTCTACCACATTCTTAAAGTCACCAAAAAATAAAAATTGTGTCGCTTCTGAGTTCTGTCCCTTTATTCCGATAGGTAAAATAAAAACGAAAAATGGTACATTTTATAACACTTTATTTATTAAAAGAATATAATTACAAGAAAAAAATAATAAGGTAATATACTAATATACCTAGGTTCAGGTCATAATTTTAATTAATGGGAAGGATGTATTTGATGGAGTGTCAGCAAACGATCAATGTTTGGCTTTATTTTTGTGAGCAATAACCGCAAATCCCCCCGTTCTGTGATGTTTAATTTGCTCCTTTTTTTTGTTAAGAGGTTTGTAACTGCACTAAAACTCCTTTCGACAAGGTATGACGAGGGAAAAGCTATTAAAAATTTCCTTGCGATTTCCCACAGTCCAGGATATTTTTCGGGTATTTCTGCTTGCAGCCAAAATGTTTGGTAGCCTTTTCTAAATTTCACCTTCAGCTCCTCATTGGTGCTTAGCTCGAGCAGCTCCTCTTGTAATACAACATTAGCCACTTCCGTTTCATCAAATGGATTTATGATCCATGGTGGTATATCCATCGTCAGCATATCTTCAAACCTGGTTTCAAAGTCATCATGCAGGGCACTTAAATGTTGACTGTAGGTATGGTTATCCTCATCAATACATTCTACCTGCGACAAGTTTGGAAATTGAGAGAATTCACGCCGACTAATGTTTTGCTTCATAAATTTCAATTTCCCAAGAAAAGCCGAAATTATCCCCTTTGTTTTAATTAAATTCAGGCTGTCCCCTTGTAACTGCAAGTTAATATGATTAAATTTTTTAAACAAATCTGTCAAATACGCAATGTCTGCTTTAAATTTGATCAAGTTTTCTTTTAAATCTGGATCTCTACTTTCTAGGAACTCTAATACGGAATCGAAAACAGAGTAAAATCTCGTTAAACATGCACCTTTTGACAACCAGCGTACTTCAGTATGTAAGAGCAGTCGTTTGAAGTCTTCATCATTTTCGTCGCACAATTGAGCAAATAAACGCGTATTCAATGCATTGCTTCTGATTTTGTTGACAGCTTTTATTACAAAATGAAGAGATTGGTTCAACCTGTCACTTAAATGTTTTGCCACAAGATGTTGTCGGTGGATTACGCAATGAATAGCTGTAAGTCCTGGTATAATTCTTTTGAGATGACTTATAAACCCACGATATCGACCGACCATTGCAGGAGCTCCGTCTGTTGCCGCTGAAATAATGTTTGTAAATGGAATCGATTTTTCCGTAAAAAAATTACTCAGGACATTAAATATTGATTCGCCTTTAGTGTCAGTCTCCAAAGTTCTGGCAAATAGCAATTCTTCGTGAATTTCTTCCTCCATAATA
The DNA here is from genome assembly GCA_963854355.1 of Epinotia brunnichana. Taxonomy (NCBI): domain Eukaryota; kingdom Metazoa; phylum Arthropoda; class Insecta; order Lepidoptera; family Tortricidae; genus Epinotia; species Epinotia brunnichana. Next base: position 22,680,486 of record OY977935.1, read on the forward strand.
AATCGAACATATGCTAATAATAATGCTTCATTACCGGGTAACGTTGACTCGTCCAGTTGTATAGAAAAATGAGTTTTTTGCAGATGATTGCACAAAAAACTTTCGGTATCAGAGCTCATTTCATCAATGCGTCTTTGAACAGTATTGTTACTTAATGGAATTCTTTTTAGTACGTCAAATGGAGATTTGTGCAAAACAGTTTTTAAAACCTCTTCAACAGCGGGTAAAATTAATTGTTCTCCGATAGTGTGCGGTTTTCCAGATTTTGCTATTAGTAATGAGATATTGTAAGATGCCCGCAAGCCATCATCGTTACTTTGAGATGTTGAAGCGAACATACTGTGCATGGTGGGTCTCTTTTCATATTTTTCCTTCAATGTTTGAAAATATTTCAAATCTTTACCTATTTTATCAGTATGACACCTTTTTAGATGATCTTCGAGCTTTGATGGTTTCATAGAGTCATTGCTCAAAACTTTGTTGCATAATAGGCACATGGGCAATTGTTTGTCTGCCTCTGATGGAACAAAACCATATTTCAAATAATCGACACTATATTGTCGACATTTTTTCTTTGCTGTAGCCATGTTTCGTGTCAGTTACCTTACCTGTAAAAAAAAATGTTTTAGTAACCAAGTTTTTTTCTGAATATAGGTATCACACCGCAGCCTTTGTCACCACGCGGTAATAGAATTACGGCTTGTAAAGGGACCAACTAATAAACCGCTAAGACAAATACAGACGTTTTCACAAAACGGTATCAATTTTAAAGTACCTAATTTACCACAAATTTTTAATAGTACAAATAAAAATTGGTGTACTCAGTATCAAATACTGATCATATTTGTGTAGAAAAAAATAAAAGTCGAAATCCCAAAATTGTCCATAAAAGCGATAACTAACATTTCATCAAATCAATGAGTTCACGCGCTCCGTGTATTTGCGTATTTTTTGTCTGCGGCTTCATTGTTAAAACGTGACAAACTGGCATCGAAGCTCAAGCCCTGCTCTTTCCAAAAAGAAATAGTTTTGATAAAATAGTTACTTCAAAATCAATTTAAAATGATTGTGAAATTACTGTTTTATAAAATTAGTAGTCATTTGCAAGAAAAATTACAAAATTAATTGCTCTGCAATATTGCTTATTCGGCCTTTTTAGAAAGGCAGTGCTTCTGTCGTGAAAAAACAATTGAATAAAACGTGCTCTTTGTCTTCAAATCAAAAGAGGACAATTAAAATATCTGTAAGTTACGAAGTTACCTATCTACAAGGTGTTTTTTTAACCGTCTTACACCAAAAGCCCATTTAATGTATCCATTATAAGAAATTGAAAGGTATACCTATTTATTAAATTTTAACTCTTTTTTCATAAAATAACGTATTTAATAAATAACAATTTTAATTTGAATCACTTGTTTAGTTTCAGTCAATAGGTGATAGTACCTAGCAATCGAGCCTGCTAATCAATATCCAATAAAAATAAGTCCACGTGGACTACCGTCCAATAACGTGCGAGCGGCACCTTTCAACCCCGCGCGTAATCCCTATTCTAAGGCGCTCGCGCTTCCCTTTGTGAAATGCCGCCTCAGTGACCTCAGTCACATTTTGGTTTTCGGCTAATGCACATTATGCACAAGTGCTGCTTTGTTATTGGCAAGTGTCCGATCGCGTGTGACGATGAGTGATAGCTGTGGTGATAAGTGATAGTGATAATCTGGATTATTTACAAATGGTTGATTCCAATCTTTTAAATACGCCTGAAATCCCTTACTTTGTTAAATACGTATCTACCACTAATGTTTTACATCGGAAAATTGTGTCAGACAGTCCTAAGCCTGTTTAAGTATGAAGGAAAGATTGGAATTAATCTCTTCCGACCGTCGCAGTGTTAGTGATACCTACCTATTCGGTTTAGAGTGCGTTGCCCTCACCGTTTGCGCCTGCATATTATATACCTACCACTTCCCGATTTTTTAAAAGCACACATGACACATGCCAAAAAATACATTGTCCGAAAGTGCACTTGATAGGTAGGTACCTACACTACCTACGCGCCATATGATCGCGGCCGCTATCTTTGTAGATAGGTAAGAACTCTAATCACGCGCAATTCAGGATGTTTCAAACATAATTTTTCGAATATTACTTTTTATGCTTTTTATGCACTTTAAAACTCAACTAATAGGTACCGTTTATATTTTGCGAATGATAAGTACGATACGGATACATTAAGTGGGCTTCGGGTCTAAGACGGGTAAAGAAACACCGTGTATAGTTGTATACAAACAGTTGTGATCAACCGACTGGTACACGTAAACAAAATACTTAAGTACTATAAAACAAAAAAAAGGTAGGTACTTACTTTTCTCCGGCACTAGCAAACACTGATATAAATTTTCTCTCACCTTCTTTTCGTAATTCCGGAAACAAATGAATGAGTTTGCCTTTGGCATCAAGTATTTATAGTGGTGATCAAATTCATGTCTGAACAAGCATTAAGCATTGTCGGGCGGATAGCGCTTTGCAAGTCTGTACACGAAATGGTACCTACGTAATATCGAATACGCAAGTTTGAACAAGTAACAGTCGCTTGCCTTATTAAAATATAATCTGCTTAGTTAGGTACTAAAAACAATGTAGGTAGGTAGTAGGCCCTTTTAAAAACTATGCTTACATTTTTGCTCTTTACTATCAAAACCAGATAAATTTTCGTGGACCCCCATTAACATTTTATGGACCCCCATTTTTTGTTCACGCCTACGTAGACCCCCAGCAAGTCTCCCGTGGACCCCTGGGGGTCCACCTGGACCACTTTGGGAATCACTGGTCTAAATGTTTGTTCAAGGAATGAATTAAAAAAAACATTAAAATTAATTTTGTGCCTAGTCTTTTAGAAAACAATCTAAATCCGAAATTACAAATCTCTTACTTTCAAAATGTCTTGCTCTCTATACAAACCAAGAACCCTCTCTGAACCCTCATAGTAAACAGTCTGAAACTGTAGTTACAAATTTCTTACTTTAAATATGTCTTGCTCTCTATACAAAGTTCGAACCCCCTTTTAACCTTCTTAGGCGATGAATTAAAAAAACGCTGAAATAAGTTTTGTAGTATTTTAGCAAACAGTCTAAGATCGAAGTTACAAATATCATACTTTAATTTTTTCTTGCTCTCCATACAAACTTTGAACGCTTTTCAGGGAAAAATTAACACTCGGTTTTTTTATTGTAATAGGTAAGTATTTTTTCTACAAACTATCAAGTCTCTAGCTAAAAAAAAGTGTTTCACATACGAACCTTGCACCCCTTTTTAACCCCTTAAGGGGTGAAATTTTCCAAAACGCTGGCAGTAGGTATTTTTTTGTATTTTAATAAGTAGGTACTTAATCTTTCTACACAGTTTTAAGTTTCTACCTAAAAAAAGTTTTCCTATACAAACATTGCACCTCTTTATCCCCCTCTTAGCGGGTGGAAATTTTCAAACCACTGAAAGTAATTTACCTATATATTTGTATTCTAATAAATAATCTTTCTACACAATTTCAAGTCTCTAGCTCAAAAAAAAAAGTTTCCTCGATACAAATTTTCACCCGTTTTAATCACCCTTAGGGGTGGAATTTTCCAAAACGCTGAAAGTTTTATTGTAATAAGTAATCTTTCAACAAAGATTTGTCACTTGCTAAAAAAAAATATTTTATACACCCCTAAGGGGTGGACTTTTCTAAAACGCTGAAAGTATTCTATTTTATTTTATTACGTAATCTTTTTAAAAAGGTTTGAGATTCTAGCTCAAAAAATCCCCTTTACCAACATTGTACCCCATTTTCATACCATTTTCCAAAACGCTGTTTTTTTTATTTGTATTGTAATAAGTAATCTTTCTACAAACTTTTAAGCTTCTATCTCAAAAAAGCAGTTTCGCTCATACAAACTTTGCAAACCTTTTTAACCCCCTAAGAGGCTGAATTTTCCAAAACGCTGACAGTATTTTATTTGTATTCTAATAAGTAAGCTTTCTACAACATATTGAGTTTCTTGCTAAAATATTAAAGTTTCCCCCATACAAAATTTGCACCCATATTTGACCCCTTTAGGGGTAGAATTTCCAAAAATCCCTTCTTATCTACGTATCTACTTCTTGCCTACGTTGTAAAAGGTAGTTCTGGTGTAAATTTCAACTCTCTAGCCCCAGTAGTTTCGGCTGTGCATTGATGAAGTGAGTAGGACATAGGCATTTATATGTAGGTATAGATAGATAGAAGATGACGGAAATCCCATTCAAATATCTCAAAACCGTTTTAATGTCGCTTGTTAGAGTGAGAAAACGATCGGGGACTGTGACGTCAAGATCCTCGAGCGTCATAGTAAAAAACAATCGTTTCAGGTGCGTTTTGTGGAAAAGGGACAGAACATCAAATTTTGGAACTTAGTGATTACCTATACATATAACCTCTTCCGTTGATTTTTTCTCTATTATCCTTTTTTCGAGAAAATACATTATGATTATTTTATTTAGTGTCTACCTACAGCCGGGTCCGCTGCACCAATGTTTTCCATGTTTTTAAACATCTAACATGTTTTCCGTCAGGTTCGGCAAACAAATAGGGTTTTGTTTTGATTGGCAAAACATGTTTGACGTTTAAAAACCACGAAAACATGGCGCAGCGGACGCGGCTTACGGGGTGTAGTTTCGATTCCTTAGCTATAACCACGAACTTCGGAATTCGAAAATATTCGGGTATCTCTATCTCTATCGCACTAACTATACTCGAGTGACAGGGATGCAGTTATACGAACTTCGAGTTTCGGTTTTCGTGGTAGCGCCGCAGGCACTTTGGCAGGATGCGCAAAGAGCAATGGCATATTGCCATTAAAAAAAAAACAAATTCGTGTTAATTATATTGTTCAAATTTGTTGAAAAATTTAATTGAAATCACGCCATAATGCGACATTTGCGCATATAAATTCTCATATCACAATCGAATATTTTTTTATGGTTTAACTTTTGGCATGTGTATCGTAAAGATCTATCGTAGACTGGATTTAAATTATTAATAAGTGAATGGCAAAGCAATTTCGCCATTTTGACGAAAATTTGACGTTTCTTATAGCTGACAGTTGGAGGAGCGTTTGATTTCAACAAAAATAAATGAAAAATTAAATGAAGTCGTATATTTCGGAAAATTAATTAATTGTCGCAGTCGGATAAAAACTATCCTAAGTTGCAGCTAGAATAATAATGTACCTATATAAAATGTTTCATATTTTTCCGTTCATGGGATGTTGAGAACATTCGTACCACACAAAGCTTAGTTTCAAACTGGCTGATTCTTTTTTTAATTTAGAGATTTATTATAAGTGGAGATATAAGTGGAGATGGAGATATTTAAGAGCTTAATATTAGGTCCTTACCTATGAAATTGGCGGTGTGTATGGAGAATTTTATGAAAACTGTGATTTTCATACATTGAATTTAGCGGATTATTCAGCAATGTCAAATTCAAAGCAAACTAAATTTTGGTAGGAATATAGAAAACTTTTAAGCTACTTTACACATATCTTCATTCCTTAAAAATAGTTCGCATCATAAAACTATACGTAATTGAAACACTTTAACCGGCAGCACATGAAAAGGGCGGTTTTCAAGCTTTAATTTGAAACACTAAATAAAAAATTCAAACCTATTTTTTGTATTTAAAACCTTTGTTACATAGTCTTATAATGAAATTAAAAAATAATTTGGAAGTTGCAATAGAAATGAATAAATTACTTAATTTATTTATTTATATTTATAATTTCATAAGTAAGGACCTATCACAATCCTAGAAAAAAAGGCAGCTAAATTTGGTTCAGCTTTTCCGCGCAAATGTAGTCTCCGGCAAATTAAATAGAAGTCAATCTTGTATTCTCAGGACTATCTATAATGACGACCGCTTAAGCCTAGTTGGTAGTTACCCTGCCTACAAAGCAAGAGGTCCTGGGTTCGAATCCCGGTAAGGGCATTTATTTGTGTGATGAGCACGAATATTTGTTCCTGAGTCATGGATGTTTTGTATGTATTTAAGCATTTATTTATCTATATATGTATGTTTACCTTCGTCTAGTACAAGCTTTGCTTAGTTTGGGACTTTGATGGGATTGTCCACAAATCTTTATTTATTTATTTATATGACTTTTTTATGTCACAAGTGACTGTATTTACCTACTTCTAATCTGCAGATTTATTGTCGCTAGTGAAAGTAAGAAAAATTAATACACGCTTACCTATAGGTTACCTATGAAATTGGCGGTTTTTTCACAGATATTATTTTGTACGTAATTTATTCATTTCTATTGCAACTTCCAAATTATTTTTTAATTTCATTATAAGACTATGTAACAAAGGTTTTAAATACAAAAAATAGGTTTGAATTTTTTATTTAGTGTTTCAAATTAAAGCTTGAAAACCGCCCTTTTCATGTGCTGCCGATTAAAGTGTTTCAATTACGTATAGTTTTATGATGCGAACTATTTTTAAGGAATGAAGATATGTGTAAAGTAGCTTAAAAGTTTTCTATATTCCTACCAAAATTTAGTTTGCTTTGAATTTGACATTGCTGAATAATCCGCAAAATTCAATGTATGAAAATCACAGTTTTCATAAAATTCTCCATACACGCCGCCAATTTCATAGGTAAGGACCAATATTATTGATTATGTTAGCTCACAAAGGGTTATTCCCACCTTTACCACTAAAGTACTCAGTGGTAACTACTGGGAATATTTTTCCCATCTTTTACCACTAAAGTACCTACTCGGCACACCGTACAATTAAACCGATCACAAAGTCAAAAATTGCATTTAATATCAATATTTATTACCTATGTCTCTATAGATACTTCTAGAATGGCGGAGACCCTGTAGCTTTATAAACTAAACCGATACAATATGCGATTCACAACCTGTCTGTACTTAACCTTTTCGACGCCAACGACGTAATATATCCGCACCGCAGGTTCAACGCTAACGACTGATATATTCTTCAAGAAGCCCAGCGCGATAGCAACCTTCTTGCATCGCCATAAGGTTTAACTCCGCACTAAATGTCTTATTGACTTGGCGTATGGTTGACAACTTTTCTATTTGACAGAGCATTGAAAAGGTTAATTCACCATTTGTCCCTACTCGTAGTATAACGCGACCCGATATTCGCTATGGGAAATATGGTGTGTCTGTGTATGTGCCTGATTATTTTTTTGGTTATAGGAATAACTTTCCTTAGCACCAGAAATAAAGTAGCAGACTTTTCAGCTGCGCCAATTATTTTTGAAAAAGTAAAACAGTTTCCTCACTTACGTTTTGGGTTTAGGACGGCGAATAAGACACTTTCCTTGATCCGTCTCATATTGCAAAAAAATATTCTAAATTTAAATTTATTGGCTAGTAAGACTACTTAATCATCAGCAATGCAAAGGTGAGTGATGTACTCGTCGTTGATGTTGATGCCTAGCCTTCTCCAGTCCAGAGTCTTGAAAAAATCCTCCAGTGCAGCGGTGAACAGTTTTGGAGAAATAACATCTCCTTGACTGATTCCCCGCTACAGCGATTAAGTTTTGAGTTCAGATCCAGGAGTTGGACTGCCACAGTGGCGTTCTCGTACAAACAGTTCAGTACTTCGATATAGCGGTAGTCTACTTTGCACCGCTGGAAAGACTGTAGTTAAGTACAGCCCAGTTTCGATCGAATCGAAGGCTTTCTCGTAGTCCACGAACGCTAAGCAGAGGGGCACTCCTCAGTCTTCTGTATAACCTGACGGAGCGTATGGATGTGGTCTACGGTGTAAAGTCTCTTTGGAAACCGGCTTGTTCGGGAGGCTGGAAGTCATCTAGCCTGCTTACGAGATGACTTGCAATGACTCTTGAAAACAGTTATAAACATGGCTCAGGCTTTTTTGAAGAAAAGCACCACTGTTCCTTGCCTTTGGCGGTCTCCCTCCTGAAAGGGAAGAAGACGGGTATTTCTTTGGATTGTTAGTACGAGTTTACCTCTAAAGTTTGTTAAATAATGCGTCTCTATTGTACTTATTCTAACAGATCATTAATCATATTTTATAGAATGGAAACGGGAACGTGGTTGTATTTTAAGAAACTTCTACAAACGATTGTATTTATTGGATCCTACATAAGGTAATTTATAACGCTAACAAGTTTATTCAATTGACATTTTTACATGATAAAAGGAGGGTGGGTTATTGAGGTATAATCATGCATGAAGATGAAGTATTAATAATTGTTTAGACTGTATCATTTTACTAATAATTCGTGTTTCGGTAAATTACCGGTTTTGATTTTAATTTACCGGTATTTTACCGACCCCATATTTAGAAAATTTACTTATTTAGTAATCCCTAGGTACAATTAAGACGCCTGTAAAAGATAATATATACTTCAGACATCTGACGGATTCGACTTTTCCAAAAATGCGAAGCACATCCATCTAACGACATTGCGAGGATCGCTTTCACTAAACTAACTTAACAAAAACGTTGTACTTTTTAAGACATTTCCTGCTTGCGACGCCAATGTGAATTCACTTTCATACAAATCACCGGGCTTTCAATATGTGAATATCTTTCAGTTCGCAAAATTTGTTTGCCAATAGTTTAGTGACATATATAATTTACTCGTATAATCTACGGCAGTCAAATTTTACGACCGTTTTAATTCCGCACCGATAAAAACGAGGAATTAGTATGCTAAAGTTTTGTAAAGCTCGCATTTAACCGAAAACCATTGTTCGGCGTCTGACATGAAATGATCATCCTGAGCTTTCATTGCTAAAATTTAAATGGCAGTAACCCTCATAAGAATTCGGAAGGCAGGTCGTTTTACTGACAAAGCTTTACGGATAGAACAAACTCATCAACCTATTTAACTAGTGTCACCCAACTTACTGGCAGGGAGTAAGTAAGTTTGTGTTTCTGCGGAGTTTATTTAGGCTCGGTTCAGTACATATGTAAACTGGCAAATAATGTCACCCGTCCCTTTAAGCCCTTAAAATTTTTGTTCGTACGATTTGGGTAATCGGCTTACCTACATTCATAATAGGTAAACATTTTATCCCTAGAAAGTTAAAGCAAGGTTTAGGCTTCTACGCAACACCTTTTTATAGTACATTACTTACCTAGGGCGGTAAAACAAAGAATGTCTCAGATCGCAGGTATTCGACGCCCGAGCCGAAGGCAAGGGCGATAAATATGCGACCTGAGGCTTTCTTTATTACCGCCCGTGGTGAGTACACAACTTTACGTCTCTCCCTGGCCAGGAAGTGGGATTTTCCGCACGCGTAGCGTGCGGTAATTGCTACTTTATGGCCAGGTATGACGTAAACTCTTTTGTTTGAAGACAACTTTGACGTTGGTGACATAGATTGACGTACGTAGCACCAAGTCATGCGGTAGCTAGTTGAGTTTATTAATTCATTGGATCATTAATTATACAGACTTAAACAAAAAAAAATTGCGCGGTCGTTTCTTTTGCCAATGTTTTATAACATCTTTCTTCAAGTTTTTTTTATTCATTGTGATTATTTACAATTATTATTTTGTAATCAAATGATAACATACTATTCACGTAGGCAGAAACGGAAAATTTCCATCGGATATGGTTATTTTCGTCGGTTCTTTCATGCCAAACATCGTGCTACTTCTGCGTCGGTATATTTTCTCTGATATTTTGTCACTTTGACTTGAGAATACAATTTAATATTTTACTCTTACTGTTTTTCGTTAGTTTCAACATTCACACAATCGTCTAACAGTTTGCCTGATAAGGCACAGGGTGTTGACGACATCTGCCCGTACCCTTTATACGGATTTCTTTTTACGGGTTTTTCTGTAGTATTTAGCTACTATGTCGACGTTGTTTACTATTGCCAACGTCTCATGTTTTTCTTCATTACGAAAGGTCTTGTAGAAAATACGACAATAGAGAGATCTCTCAGGGACCGAAGTCCAATGAGAAATGTTTGGATGTTATATTTATGCAACTGATTTAAGAAACTTCGATAGTGCGATGCAGAACTCGTCAGATTTGACAGGAGTGACGCCACATCAGCCCCCCTTTGAGACAGAGGGGTCAGTGATGTATGAAGAGAGAGTGCAGCTTGCCAGTGCTCAGAGCCAGCGTGGCGAGCGAGCGCTCAGAGCCAGGGTGGCGAGCGGAGAGAGAGAGAGAGAGAGAGAGAGTCTGGCTTGCTGAGAAGAGTCGGGCGTCAGTCAGGATATTCAGAGTTGCGCTTATGTCCATTGTCGGGGGTCACCAATGTAGAAGATACGACAATAGAGAGATCTCCCAGGGACCGAAGTCCAATGAGAGTTGTTTGGATGTTATATTTATGCAACTGATTTAAGAAACTTCGATAGTGCGATGCAGAACTCGTCAGATTTGACAGGAGTGACGCCACAGTCTCAATAATTGACATTTGAGGACCAGTTATCTTAGCTGATAGCCCTAGTAGCGAAGATAGCGATTTGGATACCGATAATAGCAAATATTTGTATGATGAGATGCGCTGCGGGTGTGATAATTAGATATTTATGGTCATTAACCCTTAGTAGCTTACGTAAGTTTGGAAATCGTTTTGAACTAAAAATATAAAAACATACTTTTCTATGCTTTATCTATATTTATGCTCATGGCTGTATCAAAAAATATAATTTATAGTCGGAATGTTGTCGGCATATAACTTAAGGTAAAATCCTTCACTACTAACTCCCCGCCCGCCTTCGACCGCGTTTTCCAAGAACCGTGGTACCCGAAATTATTTACCCCCTAAAAGCTATAACTTACAAAGCTACAATTTCACAGGCCTTTCTTACTTATTGTATTAGTATATGTAAACATCAATTCTCGTATATTAAAGGGCGCAAGAAACAAGCGGTCTTGACACAACCTTCAACGCAGTTGTAGAACAGAAATAGAAAAATCACGACCCGCTTGTATCAAGTTGCTCAACTCAATTGCGGTTGAGTTAGTGGCAAAGCAATGTGATTCTCTGTAGTAAAGATAATCAAGTCTGCGTTTGTTTTTCGTACTCAGGTCCCCGGCTGATAGCAATCTTGTCACCTCTCAATCCAATATATATATATTATTAACCAACTTCAAGAAATGACAGAGAAATCGGTAAACAAAATACATACAGTACAACATTAGCGGAGCTTCTATGAACTGATTTTCAAAATTATTTTTTACTCGATAGAGTATACTCCTGAGGTTGCACCACTGCCCCTAAGTTAGGATCTGATAATGGGATCCCATGCAGGGAAATTGAGGGCAATCTTCAAATTTTATAGGCACGTTTCTTAGGTATATTTTGTAAAGTTATTCAAGTAAACCCCAAAAGTCTGGTCTGGTAGTGACCCAAAGGTCATGTCATCATCGCATGTTGATGAGCTAGTGATGGAAGGTACAATTCCTTAACGGTTAAGAGTTGGATTATCGGCCCGTACCTATATCGACTTGGTTTTTTTCTGTAATATCAATGCAATGCTCTCTCAGTACATGTGGTAAAAGGAAAGAAAATTTGGAAGTGTTGCAGGTAATTGAAGTCGAAGAAAACTTTTAAACCGACTTCAAAAAAGGAGGAGGTTCTCAATTCGTCGGAATTTTTTATTTTTTATTTTAGACGCCTGGACCGATTTCGTAACTTCTTTTTTTATTGAACGGGTTATCCTCCACAGGTGGATCCTGGAGAAATCGAGGGATTCTTCAAATCTCATTGACACACTTTAAGCGGAGTACTGAATTGAAGTCGGTTAAAACTTTGTCTAAAAGTAATATACTTAAAGCAGTAGTACTCGTAGAAATTGACTATGTTTAGGCTCAATCGCTCTGTCTAAATAATAAAAATGTTGTGAACAACACACAACCGGTAGTTTGTGTACTACTAAGTCACTGACAAGTTCATATTATCAATTTTCTCCTTAACATACTGCTTTTCTCTCACATTACAGAATGAGCCCATAGTTGATTTGAATCTCAGGGGTTTAAGCCCAGATACCTAAAATCTTACTCGCACGGCACGGCCATGTTGGATCAATCAATAGACAAAGGTCGCGTGTGTTATACAGGGGGACACAATTCATACGCCACATCAAGTAAGTTATCATAAATATTGAAATATAAAATATTAGTCTTGTTTAACATTTGCTATCTGATCACCAAAAATGTGTCCAATAGTTTCGTATTGAACATTTAAATCATTTACGACATAGGCACAGTGCAAAATAAACGAAAATGCATTACAATTTTCAGCCAATTTATCTCCCCTCTTGTCCTAAAGACCTTCTGCAAATTTTATACAGCCCGTCGCCCCCCTAGTAGAAGCATTTTTACCAAATGGCTGTTGCAACACGACTACAGTGAGACTGAAATGCTCTTAACTGTTCTCTGTTAGCAACAACAACTAAAAACTGTATTAGTTATATTATTAATCTCACCAGTATTCAATTGTTAATATACTTATTTAATTCACTTAATTTACTTGTTTATACCTTCACTTCAAAATACTCATGCTCACACACACTCAAGCTCACACATTACACTGACAAAAATTATTGTTTGTGTACCCTGTACGAAGACATGTTATTTAATATCGTATACTTGCTGTTTACTGGGTCCCGTAACACAGGGAATCCTAGCTCGGGACCCAATGACTTGTATCCTGTGTACCATGTTTTATATTTCTAATTGAACTCCCATTTTAAATTTATTTCCCAAACAGAATACATTTCAGATTATACCCAAGTTTTAATTTCTTATTGAAACTGGCATTACGAATGCCTTGTACTATAATAGTACATTATGATTATTTATGATACAAGTGAGGTATGTTGATCATTACATCAGAGGCGGAATTGTCACGCGAACCGCAGGTGAGCGTGATAATAGAGCCGAGGATGTAATTATCAAAGCTCACGCGTGTCATACGACGTTTTTCAACACATTTGCGAGGAAAAAATCCTTTTCATAAAATTAACATGTTACAGGCTCCTAAGTTGTTTCCTTTAGTTATTGATGACAACAGGATTTTACTCACATATTTGTACATCTCCAAGAATATACAGTGGCGTCAAATCTATTTATCACTTTTCTATTCACTACGAGTCAACATTTTTAACAATAACCAAACACGATCATCAATGTTGTTTACAAATATTTGTGAAATTACCTATAATGGCGCGCAACTATTTTTTTTCGTGAAGTTCGCGCAGTGCGCCCGCAGCGAGGCTTAGATGAAATCTCTAAACAGCCAATACAAAATAAAATAAATATTTTCTTATTCAATATAAATTCATGTAAAATGTTATCAAAAGTAAATAGTTTTACTAAATTAAACGTTTCTATATCATATCCAACAAGAAATAATCAATTAATCCACAAGAAGGATTTAATTTGTTTAGTCGAGTCCATTTGCCGAGAATTAAAAACAAACCTGACACCCGGTCAATTTAAGAATGCGCCGAGTCCATACATACACCTTGCTGCAAGGTGCCAACGTGTCTTAATCAGCATATAAATATAACTACACGAGTGTCGTAATGTTATTAAACACGCGTGTTTAATACCCAGGATTATGAGCCCAAAAGCGGCACAATAAGAGGCACGTTACGAGCAAATGTGTTGAAATAGTACATTACTTTACCTAGGGCGGTTAAACAAAGAATGTCTCAGATCGCAGGTATTTGACGCCCGAGCCGAAGGCAAGGGCGATAAATATGCGCTCTGAGGCTTTCTTTATTACCGCCCGTGGCGAGTACAACATTTTACGTCTCTATCTGGCCAGGAAGTGGGGTTTTCCGCACGCGTAGCGTGCGGTAATTCCTACTTTATGGCCAGGTATGACGTAAAAAATATTATTTGATTTCCGCGGAATGTTGGAGAAATGCATGATATATGCCTTGGTAAGTTTGGCAATTCGCGGATTCGTACTCGCCACGATCCACGAGTTTCTTATTTCCCAGCCTCATCAATAATGTATACCTACTACTTATTTCTTTACTTAACAAAGGAAATTGTTTTGAATATTAGGCAATTTTATTCGATATTATTTTCTGGACACTCAAAATATTTAACGTAGGAGGATGGTTGGAAGCGGTATTTAATTGAAGGGGTGTTTACAAAAACAATATTTACTGACTTAGCTGGTTGATACCTCTCGTCATATGGAATGTTTTTCTGTAAGTGTCAACCACCATAAGCCCGTCATGTTGTTATTGTAAACATCGCTTCAATTAAACAAGGACGAGATGTCGCGTTATTGCAACTTTCACTCCTAAACAAGTATACAATAGAAGACTGCTTAAAGGTTCAACGTTAACGAAAATTTGGGATAATATGCAAGTAAGTACTTGCGAAGGATTAAAAACGTATTTCTACCCAAATATAAAAGGATGTCTGAGGCCTGAGTCTAAGCGAGGATTTGCCCGTGACAATATAATAAGCTGATAATAATCACCTAATACATCCGCTTTACGACTACATAACATATGTATATATGATGTGTCTATACTACAACCGAACAAATTAGGCTGAGAATTTGACAGTTGTAAATGGTCGTAATTTTTATAGATGTATTGTTATTGATAAAAAGAAATATATTGCAGTTTAGGGGCGCACGTGTAGGATAGAATAAAATGGTTGATTGGAAAGCAGCGTTCCCGCAGAATATATTTTTTGTTATTCCATTCTCAAAGAACTATGTCACGTTAGGTACGCTCGATGCGGATTCGTATAAATTGTATTATTTTTGTTTTGTTTGCCCAAATGACTTTATTTTCCTTAGGGTATTGTGTTATAGCAAAACTTTTGTACTTGCAGCCATTTGGCACGTCCCAGGAACAAAGTAAAATAAGGGGTATAGGCAATATCAGATCAATAGAAATTGGGAATAATTTATATAGATTGAAACCTTGCTAGGGCATTTCGATACATCATTCTTTCGGATTATACAGATATCTACATTGATCTATTTAATTTATTTTTCATATTTCCGATAGTTAATGACATGCCACCACATAACATGCAACAAACAAATATGTTTGTTTTATTAGCATGAATGACCAGGATTAGTATAGTTCTGTGTACAGTCACCGTCAATGAGATGTGTGTATACATCCTTCACCTTATTACAATGGAATAAGATGCAAAAGTGTAAACATATTTTTGACGTCGACTGTACATTCTCTGGGTACTTACCCAAACAAGGTTTACATCCTATCTCGGTTTAAAGACAATAAGTCTCAAAAAAATAAAATTCGATTCATGAGTACGTACCTAGTTACCTACATACATTTACAGTGTGTTTAAAGGAGAAACAGGCATTGTTAATTTATTTTTCATCTCTCCTGTTCTGAAAATTGACTTTTCATGGGCATATAGCCGGGTGGAAAATTGCATTTTCTCCCCTAGGGTAGAAAGTATTTTTTTTTTAATTGTTACGTGCAGCCACGGCGTCGAAGATAATTGAGTTACTTCATATTATTAAAATAAAAGCTTTACATATATCTAAACTCACTCAGCTATACATTAAGCGACGGGTTCATAACTACGATGTTGATAAAAATCCTTTTAAAGTTGGTATTTTTTTTCCTAATTACATAAAATGGACATTCAAAATCATTTCTGTAAATATCGGCTGCCCGCCATAATGCTATGAAACTTTTTTTTTCATGTTTCGGCATGACCCTCTAGATTAGTTGAGTCGCGGCCTACTCTATTACAATCGAGTAGGCCGTGGCAAGTGGTCAGTGCAAAGAGGTTGGAGGTTGCATATAGTTTTAATTATTTCATTTATCTTATATCTAAAATTGAATAATTAGTTTATTTCATATTAAGCAAATAATTATTTACATTTATTTATAGAATTATATAAATACAAGAAATAAGATTAAAACTATTAGATCAGATAAGTTTTTTAAACTTTTCTAAAGTAGGCAGTATCTATGTGTATTTTAAATGATTACTCTTAGCCTGTTTTATAAAATATAGCTACGTGTAGTATTTTCACTTTCCTCACAATCGAAATGAAAAGTAGAGTGTTTAACTCGGGTGAAATTACCCATTTCACCCTCGAACTATTGGCGCTCTCACTTCGTTCGAGCGCCAGAAATAGCTCGAGTTAAATGGGTCAGTTTCAACCCTTGGTTAACAATCTACTATAGCGTATGCTCGCTTAAGGTACTTATCTATTCTTAAAGAGGGTAGTGTTCGTAAATATGTAGTACTAATTTAGATTTGAATACATCAAGTGAGCCTGCACCTTTTAAATCTATCTACTTTGTTAATGATAAAATTAAAGTGTACATAAAATTCAGTAATAGAACTACAAGGTACAATACGAGTAGTATCTATGGATTCTTGTCTCGATAACACATAAGACGGCAGACTGTTTTGCTATTCTGGTTTTCAAGGCAGGAATGGACGTAAATATTACCCAGCCACGATAGGTTTGGAATGGGGAGCACCGTTAACAAGGCAATACTAGGGCAATACTTAATGAAACCTAATTTATAATTTCCAATTATATTGAATTAAATTGATAATGTTATCTTCACGTTTTAAATACCGTAGTCTAGCCGGACCACCATGTAAGTAGTAAAGCAACAAGAAGACTGGTACCTAGTCATCTTTTTAGGGTTCCGTAGCCAAATGGCAAAAAACGGAACCCTTATAGATTCGTCATGTCCGTCTGTCTGTCTGTCTGTCTGTCCGTCCGTATTTCACAGCCATTTTTTTCCGAAACCATATGAGCTATACTGTTGAAACTTGGTATGTAGATGTATTTTGTAAACCGCATTAAGATTTTTACATAAAAATCTAAAAAAAACATTGAGTTTTAGGGGGATACACAAAACTGAAACTCAATTTTTTTTTTCATCAAACCCATACGTGTGGGGTATCAATGAATAGGTCTTCAAAAATGATATTAAGCTTTATAACATCATTTTTTTCTAAACTGAATAGTTTGCGCGAGAGACACTTCCAAAGTGGTAAAATGTGTGTCCCCCCCCTGTAACTTCTAAAATAAGAGAATGATAAAACTCAATAAAATATATGATGTAGGTACAATTACCATGCAAACTTCCACCGAAAATTGGTTTGAACGAGATCTAGTAAGTAGTTTTTTTTTAATACGTCATAAATCGTAAACTGCAATTTATTTAACGGAACCCTTCATGTGCGAGTCCGACTCGCACTTGGCCGCTTTTTTCTTACTCCGGCATTTTGCATTTCATATTGACTATTCACGAATTTTTAAGTCAAAATTACAAAAGTTTGTTAAATTAACCTGGCCTATAAAGTAATATAATGTATTTGACATACTAGTTATTTACAATTCAATTACAGTCACTCACTAGTTATTTGCAATTTAATTATTCACGTCGGGCAAAATAATGACCTATAATACTTACTAACTACCTACTAACATAATTTAATTAAACCACTTGTTTGAAATACTAAATCAGATTTTACAACTTAAATAAACTAAATAAACCTACTAACTAAATACCTATGTACTTCAATTGAAGATTCACTCAGTAAGTCTCGTTTTGTAAATATACAAATTAACTATTGTCATATGAACATAATTCGATCTTTTTACAATAGGAACTTGGATATTAAGTAATATCACAATTTCTTGATATTAAACTGCTTGTATATAAAACAATACTAAACAGTAAACTGCCTGTTATTGTCAGTTCTGTTGAATCAGAAAGGATCGTAGTTATTTTTTCATATAAATGGAAATAATACGCTTGTTACGAACGCAGTTTAGTGCATCCGAGAAATAAAATATTACGGGACAGGAAATATATTTTACAGAATGACATTCTATTAGACAATACAAAAGTAAGTAAGTAAGTAGTTGTGTTTACTGCGCTATATTTATTGGGTGCGTACCTAACTTTAAGAAATTAACCTATTTTTGTTTTCAGTCCGTTCCTTGCATGGCCCAGTTATGTGTATAAAGTGTATGAACACGATGGGGATGACTGTTTCATTTGGGACCACTGAAAAGGTCCGCCTGACCCGGTGCGTAATCTTTTTTTCCATGGGCTAAATCCTACCCTATTACCCACAACGGTACGAATTCGCTTTAAGGGGAGCTTACCCCTGCTCGTCCTGTTCAACCGCACTCCTCATACGCACCGATGCCATTTTTTATTCCATTTAAAGCTCTTTTTGAATATCAATAGGCATCGTTACAAATGCGTCGATCGTTCCCGACTGTGGGTAATTCAAATTACGAAGCCTATAGGTCGTAATCTCATTCATAACGCAGTCATATTCAGCCCAGCGTCTATTACCGCGAGGAGATTTGTAACGATTCAACTTTTGCCCCAGTTCTTTTAGACATTATTTTACCTCAATTTAGATCACGGATTCTTCATGTACGTGCATGGTACGTGAACGTGAGTAAGTTAATGTTTGATTCTGGTGCGGAAATCTAAGTAGAATTGGCATGGCGTCGTAAAACCCGTAAGTTGAATCTCGCGGCTAATCATTACTAAAACATTACGTGTCCTGCATACACTTCGGTGTAAAACGATTGCGCAAGATTTGCTTTTGTAGGTGGATACCTAGTTGTGAATAGGCTTGTTGCGTGGTGTTAAAATTGATAACGTCGTGTTGCTAAATGGATAGTAAACCATCAAATGATTGTAATAAAGTATAAATTACTAAATATAATTCAAATCATAAGAAGTAATGAACCTTGAAAGGTTAGAAAAAAAAGTTTTTTTATTTATTGTCCAAGAGTAAATTTAAAGGTACCAATATAATCCTTACGCTTTTATAGAAACAACTATGGACCTAAACGCAGTATTTCGCGACCGAAACAGCAATTTACTTCATTTTCCATGCAACGGTTAGGTACTACAAATTGCACGGCGTGACGTCATACTTTAAAGCCAATCAGTATGAAGCGTTTCGGCTGCTGTCAGCGAGGTCCGTCTTTAACTTGATTTTTTGGGTATTAATGTCCTTTAAATGTAGTTGCTTCCATACAAACATTTGTTCATCTACAAAAACTGGTTCGAAATGTTCGAATGGCATCGTAAACAAATTTGAGGTCACAAGCCCATTGTACTCGTACAAAACGGGCCATTCTTTTTCACATAATGGTCGGCTGGACCAGTCACGGAACGTTGCGATTCCTCTAGTCAAAGTCCTCTTCAATATCCAAGTCCATATGGCATTACAACAATAAGTAGATAGGTACTTGAATTGGTTTCTGTCAAATATTTTGAAATATGCGAGGCTCTAACTAGTAAACAAATCCCTAAATCACACGTGTACGTCTTAATATAAATCTTCTTTATTGTGTTGTTGTTAAACCCACAATCTCCGAACAAAACATTCCAGATCGACTTTATGAGATTTGTCACATTCACGCGATGATTTTTAAAGAACATGCATTCCAAACGAGATCACTCCCTAATTTACGCAAGGAGAATTTTGCCTTTGTGTGCTTACATGAAACGAGCTTGGAATTGCGTCGTAGTTTACTCGCTGTATAATTTTACATTGTACTTACGATGTAAGGGTTTCAGTTTTTTGTAACTACATACTTTAAATGAAAGAACCCCAAAAAGTATTCGGGCTTCTTTTGCATTAACAACAGAAACAGGTTATGGCAAAATATCGTTTTTAACTCAGCAGCTCGAACAAGCATATTTTGATGCGTGAAAACATTGGGCAAAATGCGATTTTACTCAGTCCGTGAGACAAAATAGTTTTTTTGTACTCGACGATTAAAATATGTGTATTAAGATTTCATAGAGAATACTGCAACGTCACTCTTTTCATAGTTGTAGTCCATGTTACAGTCGAAACAATCGAAATAACTACTTTTCGATACGTTCCAGACAACTAACATATATTCGACCAATCACGTGGCTGCTTTATTGAACTGTAATGAATTGGACCAATAGAATCGCTTTGATGTCGTACGCTCGTTGATGTCTTTTAAGATATCAACAAGCGTACGAGCGATGAGCTGCACTTCGTTTCAACAGTATCGAGTTTGTTTTATTAATTCAGTTGACTCGTAGAAAATTAATTTTAATGAACTCGTACAAAAAGTATTGTTCACAATAGTGTTATAATCAAGCTTCTTAATCTCGTACCTTACTTAGGCCACTCAGCAAGCTTCGTGGCCTAAACACGGTACTCGACTAAAAAGCTCTCTATTATAACACGATTGTGAAAAATACTATTTAATTTTGATGCGGAGCACTGTAATTTCATAGTGTGGGGTCTATTACAAATTCAGAATATTTGAACTTTATTAGCCCTTTCATTTCATAACGAAAAAAGAAAATTACAGACATAGGTCGAACACGTTCGAAAACTCACAAATTAAGTGATAAGTTTAAATTACCAAAAAATTACAAAGGAATCATTTAAATTAATGAATATTTAAATAAAACCATCACATAAATTTCCGCTTTTCAGAATACCTAAATAGATAATCATGAATTTTATTTATGGCGGGGCACATTGCACCGATGACCTGGTAAAGGTCGCGGGAGTCCGCTGGATGCGGGTGGCGCAGGACCGGTCACTTTAGAACTCTTTGGGGGAGGCCTATGTCCAGCAGTGGACGTCTTTCGGCTGATATGATGATGATGATGATGACATTGCTCGTAGAACCGATGGCCGGTGGGGCGGAAAGTTTCTCGAGTGGCGACCACGTCGACGACTGACGAGGTAGGGCACAGCGGAATGTCATCTCACTCACCTTACAGAAGACCGCAGCCATAATAGCACCACTGTTTTCTAGTGTTGCTATATTATTGCATGCTATGTCGCATGTGGTGTTGTGTACCTGGTGGTGAGTAAGGTCGCCAGAGCTCCCTAGGGTGCTCTGTGCTGGGAGTGAGGGACCTGCTTGTCTCTATCTGCCAACACAGCGAATCCTCAAGTGAATAAAAGGTCGGCAACGCGCTTGTGATTCTTCTGGAGTCACGTGTCTATAGGCGACGGTACCAGCTTAACATCAGGCAGGCCGTAAGCTTGCTTGCCACCGTCGTAGTATATAAAAAAAAAAAACGTAGGTACCGGAAGGCGCGCGTGGGTAGGCGCAAGGTGGACTGATGACCTGGTAAAGGTCGCGGGAGTCCGCTGGATGCGGGTGGCGCAGGATCGGCCATTGTGGCACTCTTTGGGGGAGGCATGTGTCCAGCAGTGGACGTCTTTCGGCTGATATGATGATGACGATGATGAATTTCATTACGATGACTAATTAATAAGTATTCCTAGTTTTCAAATGTTGCAAGTTATTAGTACCAAAATTCAGATGGCGCTGTACAACGGTAATACTCTAGGTGAGCTGTTAAAATTGTTCAAGAATGAATGGGTTGTGACGTGACGGGCATGGTGTATGAACGTTTGCACGGAACCCTCGGTGCGCGAGACAGACTTGCACTTGACCGGTTTTTTATTTTTAACTCCCGTGGCAAAAAGAGGGATGTTATAAGTTTGACATATCTGTGTGTATCTGTGTCTGTCTTTGGCATCGTAGCTCATAAACGAATGGATCGATTTGAATGCAGTTTTTTTAATCTGAAAGCTGACGTGATCTAAATGTTTCTTAGCTACGTTTCAACAAAATCGGTTTAGCCGTTTTTGAGATATTGACTTTGAAATGAAATTATCGGGGGTGTTTCAACTTTTCTAAGTTGTTAATTATTTGTGATGTGTTAGTGTCACGCGAGACTCAAATTTGTGATGTGTTAGTGTCACGCGAGACTCAAATTCTTAGATACTAAAATGTCCTTTGGTCTGTCGCGCCTTGTCTCGCGTCGCGCTCTCTCGTGCTACTAGTACCTACCTACTTACTAGCGGCGCTGAGGAGTTAAAACAAGCAGTAAGAACGCTGAATCAATTTTTCCTCCTGAATAATCACGAGACGAATAGGGTATGTACGCGGTACTATGATATACTTTTTAATGTGAATATGTTCTCACTGCTGAGGTGAAAAGTTCTATTTATGTGTTACTCGAGAGCAGAGTA
Source organism: Epinotia brunnichana (assembly GCA_963854355.1). Lineage (NCBI taxonomy): Eukaryota > Metazoa > Arthropoda > Insecta > Lepidoptera > Tortricidae > Epinotia > Epinotia brunnichana. The sequence goes on from OY977935.1 coordinate 22,702,543, forward strand.
TTTGCATCTCACGCTATTGAGTCCCTCGCTGCGCTCAAGATTCTAACTATGAATCACTCGCTGCGCTCGTGATTAAATTTTCGCATCCTCGGGACTCAAAATCAGCACACGCAGTAAAAAAAAATTGCTTCCTTGTTGCACAAATAACTATTGTTCTGAGCGTCACTCAATGAAAATGCTCCGGATTTTACCCTATAAATAAGTAAAGTGGTACGACATAATCGCGGAGTGGCATTGTATAGCATTTCAGTTTAGGTATTATGGAGGCAGCAATAATACTTTTCCCATTGTAGAACGTAGATCCCAACAATAAATAACAATAAAAAAGAGCACTTAGAGCGGCATATTCCGCCATTCTTTAACCATCAAGACCTGGCTGGCTCCAATAGGACCCATCCTGAGGGAGCTTCGTACGTATCTAATCAATTTACACTCACGGCGGCGGCTTCGCCAAGTGGGTAAAATAAAAGTATAGGTACAGGGTGTGGCCTGTAATAGGAGCAAAAAATTAAACGGTATATTATTAAGCTTGTGAACAATTATTTCCACATGGTTTTATTTGAAAAAAATCAATTATATATTTTTTTTCTTCTAAATAAGTTTACTTGTATTGTTTTACTCTTCTAGAGTGCTATAAGTAACTTTTTATTAAAAAAAAATGAGATAAAAAAAAATCACAAAAATATATTTTGACAACAAAAATGCAAAAACTATTATTACTCATTACATGATGTTGCCTCAAAATCTGCATTGACTGCTGTGCTATGATGTCGTGGTGCCAAGATACATGACTCAGGTCATAAGTTTACATCTAAATTTCTACGAATCCAAAAAAAGAAAAAGAATGGGACACAAGGGGTTACTGCAAATGCTCTTAGGAAGCGTCCTTTTGAATATTTGCTCCTATTACAGGCCACACCCCGTATAAATAGCATACCCACAAATGTGTTACAGAGATAAATAATAACGAGGAAACCCCTCAATTTGACCTACGACGTATATTCTTTTCTTCACACATGTATCATCCATGAATGTACATATTGTTGAACTTATTGTGCTCACCCACACAACAAAGATTTCCTCGAAACTTAATCATCGGACAAGCTATTGTTACTGGCGCGGAAGGTAGTTGGTGCCTCTTTACAAACTTACCAATAGCTACCATAAATTGCAATTAGTTTTAGCTATGCGCAAAAATATCGCCTGCCGCCGATCGTTCCTTTTAAACATTGATTAGAGGTTCTTGTTATTCTCGTAGTTTTGGCTGCCTCCATAATTCGCGTTGATCATATGCTAGGTAATAAAATATTAGCACTAAAAGTTTATGACTCAAGACCGCGATGAATGGAAGGGGAGAGGGGAGGCCTTTGCTCAGCAGTGGGACATAACGGGCTCGATATAATAATAATATAATAATAAAAAAAGTTTATGAATACCTAACACATAACCTATACATAATATTTACATATTACACGATGCTCAAAAAAAATCTTTAGTGTTCATAGTAGGGTAGGTACTTAATTACTAACTAGCTTGGCTCGACGTTTGTCGTGTTTTTCAAAGAAAATACGAATCTGCCAGAAATGAGGCCTAGCTGGATCGATTTTTCGCCCTTTGCAAATTTCATCGAAATCGTTAAACCCGTTTTCGAGAACTTGATATGATTACCAATTACATATATACAATGTGTTACCGCCAAGTGGGTTTTTTTTTTAATAGGGTAAATCAACGTACTTCTTTAACTTAACCATGACCTTAATTTAATGAAATAACTAAAATTCCGACTTCATAAATAGTCTAACAACATTTAAATTGCCAGCAATGTACAGCAAAGTAAATTGACAAGTCAGTGTAAATAACAGATCTTCATACTTTGTTTAGTACAAACACACATTATACACCTAGTACAGTTCCCGGCAAACAACTTGAACATGCGGGACGAAGTGGGGGGGGGGGCAGCTCGCACGCACGATTCGCCTTTGCGCAGGCAAGGTCATTTGCGCACGAATTTTGCCGTCTACAGTACATTGAAGGTTCGGATTTGGTTATAGGTACATGTAAACAATTGCTAATGGAACATAATTATTATCAGTTTTAATAAATGCCCGCGTGCCGGTAACACACTGTATACAAATAGTGCTAATTTAATACGAGTAGTAATGGATGTATGCATTCCTGATTCCTAACATTATATAATGACCTTCAAGTATACCTACTTACCTTACCAGCCATGATACTTAATTTCGTTGATGCCTCCTGATTTCCATTATTAGTATTTATTTAGATTCGTAGTTCTGACTCAAATTAAACCGATAAAGGGGTTTAAGAATTCTTATAAAAACTGATTTTTTAGTATATGTCTAAATAAAGTCTCGTCCTTTTTTGAAATTTAATAATAAAAAAATACATAAATATACACACTTTTGTCCATAATTGCAGCCTACCTTCCTACATCAATTGAAAGAAAGAAAGAAAGAAAGAAAGAAAACATTTATTCGTGGACAAAACAATGGGTGTAAAAAACAAAACACAGAACGTTAAAAATACATGGTCCACGAAAAGGCCCCGACTCAGCATGGTGCTAACCTAGAAGGCCAGCGCTGGTCTTCCGTCGGAGCCTTTACCTGAGTTACCTCCTGGAAGGCAACACAAAACAAATACCTACGCTAAACACAATATATCTTAAAACTATTACAAATCCGACGCCAGAGTGGCACGGCAAATTGCATCGTGTGAACGCGTCGGCAAACTGTGTGTCAGTGTCACTGTCAACTTGACAGACCGAACGCAACTTTTATTTCAGATAGTGAATATATGGTACATTAGTGATACAGGAAGAAAACTAAGAACGAATACAGTTTGGTGCAAAAATTAAATATTGAACGTCACAAGCTTAACTGTACATACATAAAACGACTGCCAAGAATTCACACAATCTAAACATGATAGATAACACAAGTATTATGCGAACCAGATGTTGTGCGGATTTATTTATATGCAGATGGGACATATCCCGACAGTAAGTATCTGACCGCAATCCTAAATCATAATCTTAATCTTAATTTAAAATTAAATTAAATTAGGCATGGCAAAGCGGTAAACTAAGTTACAAAAAAGGCAGCTAATAAACACACAAAGATATGAGGAATAAAGATACAAAGACAAAGACAGGGCACTTAAAGGCAGCTAGTTTCAAGACATAAGGTTTCCTGACTAAATTGATGCTCTAGCAAATACTTTTTCAGCTTGATTCTAAAACTATATATGCTTCCCAGGTCCCTGGCTAAAGGCGGTGGAAGACAGTTCCAGCATCTAGTAGCTGCAAAGCGGAAACTCCCCCGGAATGAGGCTGATTGCGTAATACGATGTTGTCAATAGCTGTAGTTTTGTATTAATTGAGCACTTATTAGATTAAGGAAAAATATTATTTCCTACCCTGTTAGCAATATAATTCTAAAAGTGAACTTGGCAGCTACGTAGGCAGTTAATTACATCGCCATGTGGGACGTCAATTTGTCAATTTAATGCCGACTTTAACCCAATTTGGCGGTTTACTCCTCCGCTAAATAAAAACGTATGATATCATCCATGCATTGCCAACGAAATACGAGTACTAGTCATTTACAAGATTACCTGAAATCAAAGTTTTTATTTACGACCAAACATTGTAAGTAGTGTGGCGTCACTCCTGTCAAATCTGACGAGTTCTGCATTGCACTATCGAAGTTTCTTAAATCAGTTGCATAAATATAACATCCAAACAACTCTCATTGGACTTCGGTCCCTGAGAGATCTCTCTATTGTCGTATCTTCTACATTGGTGACCCCGACAATGGACATAAGCGCAACGCAAGCCAGACTCTCTCTCTCTCTCTCTCTCTCTCTCTCTCTCTCTCTCTCTCTCTGTCTCCGCTCGCCACCCTGGCTCTGAGCGCTCGCTCGCCACGCTGGCTCTGAGCACTGGCAAGCTGCACTCTACTCTTCATACATCCTTGACCCCTCCGTCTCAAAGGGGGGCTGATGTGGCGTCACTCCTGTCAAATCTGACGAGTTCTGCATCGCACTATCGAAGTTTCTTAAATCAGTTGCATAAATATAACATCCAAACAACTCTCATTGGACTTCGGTCCCTGAGAGATCGCTCTATTGTCGTATCTTCTACAGTAGGGTTTTTAGTAAATAATTTTCTTTTTACTGTAAATTATATACTAAAAACCCTACTTATTACATTAGATAAACACAATATGAAATAATTTACTTTAAAAACAAAGTTTTAACCGACTTCAATTCAGTACTCCGCCAAGCCACATGAACATTACTACATTTCTTTTGCAATTTACCACATGAACTGATTTCCGAGAGCAAATGCGTTGATTATTAGAGAATAAAACCAAATCACTGTAGGTATGTGAGCCGATAATATTTGAGGACTTCCGTCGATTCCTCATGGATCTCAGAATTACCCTTGGCACTTCATTGTTTGCTATTTCAACGCAATCATATCAGAATCTGAGACGTACTTTTAAAGTTTGAAGTAGGTACATCATTGAGAAGTTCCACAAGCCATCTGTGGTCTTCATCATCACTTCCACCATCACCAAATTTATGATTTCCGGGTGTAAATACACGAGTTATAATATAAAATACCGAAATTACTACACGCGTGCCTAGTATATTTGAGGAGTTCCCTCAATTCCTCATGGTTCCCATCATCCAACTGGGGTTTTGGAAGCAATGGGACCAATCTGGAAGCATATACAATCAATTAAAAAGAGATTTGTACGAATCGGTTCATAAATGACGGAGTTCTGAGGTAACAAACATTAAAAAGAAAAAAAATGTATGCTATTCAATATTAAAGAGGGTCAAATTCTGCGTCTAAATAATAAACTTCAAATTCGGTTCAGTGGTATAGTCGAAATCAAAGGTAAGAAACTGGGAAAATGTTGTCGTTTAGGTGCGAACTTCCATTTTGCGACTGTTCAAGACCGACATATCTTTGAAAATAATATACCTGCTGACCAGGGAGCGAAACTTTGGTGCCGATAACAGACGTATGACGTCAAGCTACATACAGAGTGTTTCTATTAGGGCTTACGATCGTGTCCAGGTTTCTTGTAATCGTGTCGGGTACCCTGATCGTGTTACACGAACGCGGTTTTAAGCGACCGGTCCGAACGGATCCGTGTAGTGATAATTATCATGTGATGGAAACATCCTAAGATTTATGATCTTAGGATGTTTCCATCACATGTTTAGCTAAGGTTAAAAAAAGGTTATTTCAACGAATTCAATTCGTTTCCAATATCAAATTTCAGTCGTCTACATTGGATCTGTCGTTGAATGATGAAAATACCGGCCAAGTGCGTGTCGGACCATGCACAACGGCACAATGAAGGGTTCAAATATTCATATTTTTTTTATACACCGTATTTTGAAAGGCCTATCGATTGATCCACACGTAGACTTACTATGTTTTTTTTGGTATCCCCTTGGATCGCATAATGGTTTTTAGACTGATGCAGTTTCGCATAATTGGTTTGGCATAATTATTTGTGGCATAATAGTACTTTCGCATAGTAATATTTTGGCCTACTGTTTTTCTGGCATACTACGCTATTAGCATAATTTTAGCTAGACTAATGTGTATTGGCCGAATATACATTAGGCATACTATTGTTTGGGCTAATACTTAGTTGGTATATCTGTCATTTTCCATAATTTCAGTTGTCTAAATGAATGAAGCTGGTCAAAATACCTAAAATGATATTATTAGTTTTTCCGCTATTTTATAAAAAAAATCTCGAAGACGAAAGCGGGCAAAGTGAAAATGTGAGCAAAATATGGGTGGGCATCAAATATTTATTTGGCAAAACCGACTCGGATCGCGGATAGGTTAGAAGACGGAAGCGGGAGCAAAGCTCCCGCTTTCGTCTTCGAGGTTATTTTTTTTATAAAAGAACGGAAAAACCTTTTATTAACACTTACTACTAATGACAATTACGCAATTTACTACTAAGTAAACCATAGGCTAAAATCACTAAAATCAAAATTTTTAGATTTTAGGGATTTTGAATGTAGGTTATTTAACGTTAGTTTATTTTTAATTTTAGACATTGTGATACGTACCTACCCCTTTTAATATGATAATAGCGTTATGCATTTTGATATGATGTCAATTGATTATTATGGGTATTCATGTTTATGCTTTTTGTTATTAGTTTTAATGAGGGTTATGCTTTCTGTATTTATGCTTTTTAATATTATGCCTAAAAAAATATGCGAAATGTGACTTATGCATATCTTATTTTCGGCGTTAAGTAATTATGCGTAACTATATTAGTATTAATGATTTTATGCCTCTCAATAGTAAACCGTTTTTTTTGACTTGCAGTTACATGGATGTTATGGAGTGCACCCCTCAAAATATGTTTTTTGTTATTTCATTAGGTACAGAACTAACAAAATACATTCATCCTCCAAATTTTATTCAAATACACCTTATAGTTTTCGAGTAAAATCCCTGTGATATACGGACAGACATGACGAAACAATAAGGGTTTAGTTTTTGCCATTTTGGCTACCGAACCCTAAAAACTAAAATGCATTGATAAGTATTTTATTTTACACTTTATAGTCGTAGTCGTGTTCAAAATTTGGTTTGGTTATTCAGGATGTTTAAATGTTTATTGATTGACAGTATTTTCTTAGTTTCGATTTGTATACTCAAGGTTACTCGCGAACTGTTGAAATGGCTTCCATTTAAGAGCCTTAAAGCTACAGTTCTGCACGAACTGGTTAGGCTATAAATTGTCACGCCACGACGCAGGGGTCGAACTAGGCACGCAGTGGCGAGGCGCTAGGGAAATCGCTTTCGTTTACATTGCAGGGAGTTCCTATCAAACATCAGCATATCTAAAGGTTTATTATATAGTTAATAGAGCACTCATCAGATATAGGTATAATGAGAACGTGGTTAGTTAACGGGCTTACTTACTAAATTTAACCGAGTCAACTAATTATTTCAGTGCCTACCTAGTTGCTAAGATAATCGAATTAACTACGCACACGTAGGGGAATTTATTTAGTTGCGAAATAAAAGTACGTTTTACTTTGTAATTTACGCTTACGGAGCTCCGGATCGTAAAACATCTCATTTTAAAACAACACCTAAATTAAACTCACGTAGGTACTGAATTATAAAAGATAAGCATGAGGGGTACCAAACCAGGTTTTAAGGACAGACCTACTTGAAATAAATATATTTTTTGTAAGGACCTTTTCATCTTGCAATGAGTTCGGGAGATCAAGACTGATTACTGGTGTTGGCGAAAACATGACCTTAATGTACAGCTGTGGTTGCCAAGGGGCGCAGATTGGATAATAAACATTTTGATGAGTTCCGCTTGTTTATGAGAGGCGATAATGCACATCTTCCTACTTATATATCAGGCAGCATAATCATAGAGTAGATTACACGAGCATGAAAATAACCTCATTTATTCAAAGAATACATGTAACTACAGAATTCGAGATCATCATCATTCTGCTAGCGTTATTCCCTGTTGTGCCCTATACTCGTATTTTAATCCCGGGGTCCGCTTTGACACCTAATCCTAAGATTTGGCATAGATACTAGTTTTAATAATTTGAGAATATTTATATTATTGTGGACTAGCATAACGCGATGATTAGCTCATAGGATATTTTACTATTCAATTCTGGCAGGCGTAGTATTTAGGTACCTACTGCAGTGAAAAATCGCTGCAGGCTTATTGCATTGCGCCATCTGAATTCCTTTTTGGGAGTTAGGTCGTTTGATGGTGAACTTCTTGCGTGTGTTGTATTTAGATGCATTCCCAGTTGTCTATGTGATGTCACGTTTTTCTCGTAGATGGCGTTTTTATTTGTTTCATTTAATTATTTTTGTTTCGCGTCGTTTTGAGACTTTGGCTGATTTTTGGCTTTTACTTTTTAAATTATTCAAAACTTGAATTTTGTAGAAGATTCTTCTAGAAGCTTGTCAGAATTGGGAAAAAGTACAGACAGATTCATTGTGCTCTTGTATTTCTTAGAAACAACATATTTTTCTCGTTGTAAACACAAGCTTTGGGATATTTGCCAGTTCCAGTTGTTAGACTGATGTGAAGTTTTGCGACGAGACTGCGCTCCTTTTGTTCCTGCACTGATCTTTTATTGCACTGGACGAGCAGTTGCGACAAGTGTGTGGTGCCGCAAGTCGTCCTTTTTTGTGCAGATCGTTCGCTGGTGAGGCACCGCACGCTTTATATTACAAGGCCGGACCTTGAAGAGAGTTCGGGTGAGTATTTACAACGTTTGGGTCCGTTAATTTATCGGTTTCTCGTAGTTTGTCGTGTTACTTATTCCCCTTATTTGTTGGTAGCTGTCGGGCACGGGCAGTTGAGTAGCTGTCGATCGTCTACGCGCTTTTAGACGCTTCAGTATTGCTAGGCACCCTGCCAGGAGGTGTGAGCATATTGTGGTGAAGAAGTTGGGCCGGTCATTCAGCTCCGGTGTTGCGCAGGCCTGGCTTGGTCTATTCAACTTTACCCCCTCGCTGTCGTCGTAGTCGCCGTATTCGTCGGTCCAGGATCTACGGAGTCCGACTAGTATATTTTTCGAAGATAAGTTAACATTTATCTGGTCTTCCATAATACGACATCACGCAGCATTTGTAGCACGTAATTTTGTTAACGTAGGGTCGCAAACTGCTTACGCGTCGTGTTTACGTAGCCCGTCACTGATTATTTATCTGTACATACCTATTTCCCCTAAATTTAGAAAGGCAATTTGCTTGATTTGCTTGTACTTTCGGAATATCCCTTAGAATCTCATCGTCGTGGATCATCCTAGCACCCTTCATTCATACCATGCATCCGTCATCAACTCATTCATATTCAACTATTTAAAAATCTGTGAGATTAATCCACGTCCGATCCGATACGTGAACGTAGCTTACGACCAAGCGTATTTGCGGCTTGTTACCCGCTACTCAACATTGCTGTGCTGTTTGTAACACGGCAAAACCTTCACCGCGCGGCCTCCAGCGCGATGGCCGGTGATAAAAAAAAAATTGAAATTTTCTCTTGCTTGCGCAAGTCATTGGCTACATATTTGGTTTGTTATAAATATCGATGATTGCTATTATTTCTTGAAATAACTACTGCTTGTAAATTTTGTACAGAACTTATAGTTCATACATACATATAAGGGCTGCCACTTATGCAGGTATGTATTGTTTTTTAATTCTGTGTTGTGTATGTAATGTTTATTAAACCCAATCCAAGCCTCATTTAGCCGTCACTGGCCTAACTCTTATGAGGCTCGAATGGGGTTTGAACCTGTGCTAAGGAAAAGGATTGTTTCCAGCCCTTTATGCATGGCTAAGTTGTCTTCTGGCGGCTGCTACTGACCAGCGGGCTTCGCCTGTGCTGCACGCTGCATCGAGATGTGGAGCCGACCTGCCTGGAAACTTCGAGTGTATTTGAAAGCCTGAGGACTTCGGGTTCTACCGTCTTAATTACGGATCCTATACCCTATTCAGGCCAGTGACCTTTCTTTTCATATCTACAGCTCCGTACTGACTGAATAAGTTGAACCCTTTCTGTACATAGTTCCACTTTATTTTATTATTATATTTTATTGTATATAAACGATTCGTTTTATTTTTAACCCGCCGGCTAGCCGGGCTACATGTTGGTGATTTTAATTCAGAGTATAGTTATTTAGGATACTGATACTGTCCTACATTTAATTTGTTACGTCACAATCTGCCCGTTAGACGTTATAATTGTCTGCCTTTATTTTTTGGGGCGTCCGGAAGGTTAGTCAACGATTCTCTGGCGGGAACTTGTGTAACACTTTCTTTGGATAAAATATAAGTGATAAATTTTGCTATACATTGGAATCCTCTAGTCTCCTGTCAATTTGTAATATTCTGTAATATAAATCTATATAACCAAACTGTGATATCTAACCCCATCATGTCAAATCTATTTAAAACTAATTTTTCTAGCTTAATGTGATAATTTGGTAAAGTTGTGAAATAGATTACGTTCGTGTTATATTTGCAAGTGTGTTTATTTTACACTAGTTTTGCTGCACTACTTAGTATACGGAATAAAAAGTATCTTATGTCCTTCTATGACATTTCACAATCGGTAGGTACATAGTTTTAAGTGTGAAAAGGTAACAGACATATACCTACCTACTCAGAATTACATTCGAATTTATAATCATTATATTAATCATTATAGTTTGGAATACTGAGTAAAATACATCTTGGGAATGATTTCATCCTTAACTGCAAAGTTGTACATTGAACAAGAATAGACTTTGATGTACAATCGACGTCAGAGATATATATACACTTTTGCAACTTATTCCATTGTAATAAGGCGAAAAATGTATACATCTCTTTGACGTCGACTGTACAAGGGTACTTATGTCAGTTTAATAATGTTTGAACCCAACATTAAGGGTCAAGTGGTTCATCAAATTCAGGCAAGTGGCATGGCGCACAACTCGCACAAGGCGCGCCGGGTACGGGCCGCGGCACTAGGCGTGTCCTATCCGTTCCGCAGATCGCTTCTCAAAGCCAGAAAAGCCCCCCAGACAAATTACATTTTTGGTGGCCTGCCCCGGAATCTGAGCATAAAATGATCGTAAATCTTACAATGCATTTTTCATGTTTGGTCAAGCTCGTAAAAAAGGACGCCATCACGTCGCATGAGCATAAATATAATAACTTGTTTCTGATTAAATTTATTCTAAATATCTCACGGGCCGGGTTAGAATTATAAAAACAAGTTAAAGTTAACACGATTAATTATTGGCAGTTCATTTTCCTAGAGGCACGCGCAATAATTATTAGGTTGATATTATTTATAACAATATTTATATTAGGAGAAAATAAAAGTTTGCAATACATTTTACATTAATACCGTAAAATGTGGCTATTTGGGACAATTTTTTGACTAAAACATTGGTAAATCCATGTTTTATGTGTTTATCAAACATGTATTATTTTTAATAGATAATAATAGTTTATATGACTGTAAATAATGAAGGGCATTAAACACGAGTGTGGGTTTATGAAACGAGCCGAAGGCTCTAGACACGGTTCGGGTCGGTCAATGTCGAGTATTATCTCCATTCCGTCACTCACCCAAGGCTTCGAACTAACCAATACCAACCAATATCCATCATCGGTAGCGTTAATTCGTTACATCAACGCAGGAGTATTCTAAGAAGAAAAGTGCGTAAGACCGGCAGCCATCACCATCTTGCAGCCAGCGCTACGTTTGAACTAGGTACGCGTTTTCCACCACTTTCCCTTTTTGCTACTTCATTTACTTAACCAAGAATCATTTGCGTTACACTGCTGCTCGGAATTTTTTCAAAAAATCATTATAATCTTTCAATTAAGTGTAATAGGTATAGATCGGGAGATACTGACACACATTTTTAAAGTATTTGTACCAGGTATGGCGACCCTTCAGGTGTCTTAATTACGTAATGAAGAAAAGGAAAATGATGGTCATAGCGCTGGTACCGGCGGCACAAACGCGAGGGCGTTAATCGAACGTGTCGTTTAAATTACGAAAGTCAAACGATTTGTTACACAAAAATTATTGTATTTTCCGATAGGCGATGAAAAAAGAAGTAGGCGGTAGCGTAATGCCATACTTCTCCGATGTTACCTAAAACCCGCCATATGTACCAACGAGAAAACATTAATTAAAAAAAAACCAATTGAACCATTTGTACCAGGCTAATTTTTGCACAGCTAACCATCGTCGTCGTCATTCAAGAAAATCACCATGCCATACTTTTCCAACGGTTCCAAGTAGCCACCATATTCGACGATGGTTAGCTGGGCCAAAATTAGCCTGGTACAAATGGTTGAATTTGTTTATTTTAAATTAATGTATTCTCGTTGGTATGGTGGGCTCTAAGTCACACCTGAGAAGTACGACATTACGCTAGCGACCACGTACCGAAAGGCGAGTCGTGGGTAGCTCCACAAGGTGGACTGATGACCTGGTAAAGGTCGCGGGAGTCCGCTCGATGCGGGTGGCGCAGGACCGGTCATTTTGGCACTCTTTGGCTTCCCCGCCTATGTCCAGCAGTGGATGTCTTTCGGCTGATATGATGATGATGATGATCTCCCGGTCTATAACTTAAAAAGTCCCGGTAATTAATGATTACGCTACAACCTGTGTCTGGTTTCATTCTTTGCTCGTATTGGATTTCCACGCTGTATACTATATATATATGGACTAGGTCATTTTTGTTACAAAATAGAATCAAACGAATTGCGGAAGTCAAAAAAGTACTTAAGTAACTGTATATTATGTTTTTTTTAATCGTCCATTTTCAAGATAGAACAAGTATACTGGTACCTAAATATCGCGATTAAATCAGAATTAACGTTTTTATCTACGTTGTATCTAAATATTCTGTTGGCCGCATGAATGTTGTACAGGGCGGTGAGGTTCAGAATAGGTAATTATGTGCTTATCATGATATAGTAGCGCTATTCCGTTCCCCTAAAACTTAAGGAGCCATCAAAACTCTCGAACCGAACGACCTGCGCGTGGATTCCTTTTTATAGTCAACCTAACGGTAGAAACACGGAATATTTATTAGGTAACCGGCAACTATATGAATAATGCATAGCCCTCAGCTGCATTATGGGATAGGAATAGGATGCCTTATTTGTAAACTACCGCTTAGCGGCCACAGCCAAGTCCAACTTTTTAATTAAAGAAAACTCTTTGTTAGCTAAGAAAACTACTGCTGTGAAAAGACTTTCAAGACAATGTTTTTATTTGTAGACAAGTTTGGGGAGATACTCGTGTAATATTGTTGCACGTACAGCAGTGATTATGTTGGTTAGACTGCAGTCCCGTATCGAAAGGTCGAAATCTTTCTTGTCTTTAACCTCCTAAGGCCCGGGCTTTCAAATTATTACTTGTTAGAAAGACCGAACTAGCTTTCTATAGAACAAAATGGCTATCATGGTTAAGTCCTGGCTATACGAAAATAACGTGTATCGTTATGACCGAACTACCTATAAAACGAACAAACTATTTTTTTTACATTTACTCCGATATTTTAGACCAGGACGGCATTATCTTAGTGTTTTTATATTTGTCCCTGTCGCACGGGTTGAATGAAATGAAAGCAAGCGGCCATATTTGTTCTTAGTGGCCTGCAACAGGTGACAATGGCGGCACGTCGGAAACAACGTAAGTAAATCCATTAATATTTATAATAAATATTGGTATTTCTTGTAGTTGAAACTGTGTTTTTTTCAAATGAATATGTACTAAATGCCTAAATAGTATTATTTTTGACAAACATGCGGCGTAAACGATGTATTTGCAAGGTAATTTATTTTGTTCTTTTAAAAGTGTGTTCGGTTAATATAAAGTAAATTTGCCATAGCCTTTAGATCTTTAGTAATCATTGCATTCAGAAAACGGAAATGAACGAGCTCTTGCAGAGGCGATGGACATGGTGGGACAAATAGACACCACTTTGAAAAGAGGCAGACCTCCAGTTAAAGCGATCCCTTCTGCCGCTTTCAGACTACGCGGTTCCTTTCACTTACCGGCAATGGGAACTTCTCAACATCGGTGCAGGCAGAAAGGATGTGTAATGAAGACTACCCTCTACTGTTAAGCTTGTGACTTACCTCTGTGTGTCACTGCAAAAAGAAACTGCTTTTCTGAGTTTCACACAGAGGTTTCGAGACTTTCGAACTAATTACTGATTGTTTGTTAGACTTGGGGATTCATTTAATTTAGTCATGTAGGAAAAACAGTGATGTGAACAGATCTCACAGCTATTAAATAGTGCTACTTATATGTTAAGTTCTCATAACTAATGTCGATTTGTTTGCTAAAGTATCATACCATAGGTACTGATTAAAATAAATAAGTATTGTTTATGTTATTATTGCGAGTAGGTACATCGCATTTGATAAGATGTTTATGTTAATTTTTCCAATTAGACTTTTTTAAATTACTTTGTGATTTGGTCAAGAAATTAAAACCATATAACCAATAAAAAACGTTTTTTACTTTAAATACTACCCACTAAGCACGCCAAAATTATTAGATTAAATACTACCCACTAAGCACGAGAGTTCTTTTAAAAGAACAAAAGTATGGATTAGTTCAATTAGTGCAAAAAAAAGTTTACGTAGTACTGAATAATATTTGTTCAAACAAAATTTGTATAGTGAAGTATAAAACAGATCAAATTGCTGCGAAAAGTTCAGGACTCAATGACTAAAATACTTTTGATCTTTTAAATGGACATTCGGTTTTAGTGACATCTTCTGCAAAGCAATATCCAGGACTCAATCACGAACGCCATTTTGTTCTTTTAGAAGGCACATAGGACTTATGAGGTTAAAATTCACACGCCTAGTGTCTGGAATTGGAGCTGTCATCAGTTGTATAATACATCCCCGCCGGTTTCAAATTGCATTGTCGGAAGGGTCATTACACATTTTGTAGGCAATAGTCCTAATTAATAAGTAAACTTAGTACATAAATAGATGTGTTTTACATTTTTAATATATTTTTTTAGGGCTCTAGTGATTTGGTATCTAATAAATATAGGCGAGCAAATTTAATAATTGAACCAAAACATTTCATGTTATATGTGGCAGGTCCCTCTCTCGCCTCATACTGCTTTCAGTTTTTCAAAGTTAACAGGTCGCAAGTAACTAGCTTCCTACTCCACACGGAATGACTTTACCAGCCCCGCTGTTCTAATTCTACGTCTTGGCCAAAAAGTCTGGCTTGACCGTATCGCGGCCGTCGCATTGATACCTATTCCGAAATGCATATCACGTGAGTGTATGATAATAATATACTAACTACTTACGAGTTTATACTTTTTAGCCAAGAATAGTAGATTGTACAACAAGTGCATAAAACGCACCATTTTACTCGAGACGTTTATCCATCCGAGCGAGCTTGCGAGCGAGGATAGATATAAAGTCGAGTGTAAAATGGGTTTTATGGACGAGTTGTACACTCTACTTTTCACTTCGATTGCGAGGAAATGAAACAGCAACACGTAAAATAATAAATGAGACGAAATACAAATTATAAGTTTATTTCATGAAGTTTTATTGTGTACTTTGGCTGTTGGTATCTTTGCCTTGGTCTTAGAATACGAACGAAACGAAATAAAATAAAGAGGTTGTTGTATGAAGTTAAAGATGTTCGTGTGGCTGTTGCAGCGATTGCCTTGGTCTTCGACGAAGATTTTACTTTATGCTCTAGAGCATAAAAAGCGACTTTATGTCGCCTACGCACGACATAAAGACGAACTTTTAGAGCATGAGAAGTGAAAATATAATTTTCAACACATTTGCTCGTAACGTGCCTCTTATTGTGCCGCTTTTAGGCCCATAATCCTGGGTATTAAACACGCGTGTAGTTATGTTTATATCCCGATTAAGACACGTTGGCAGCTTGCAGCAAGGTGTATGTATGGACTCGGCGCATTCTTGAATTGACCGGGTTATACAGGTTTGTTTTTAATTCTCGGCAAATGGATTCTTACTCGACTAAACAAATTAAATCCTTCTTGTGAATTAATTGATTATTTCTTCTTAGATATGATATAGAAACGTTTCATTTAGTAAAACTATTTACTTTTGAAAACATTTTACATGAATTTATATTTAATAAGAAAATATTTATTTTATTTTGTATTAAGTAGCAGTTTAGAGATTTCACCTAAGCCTCGCTGCGGGCGCACTGCGCGAACTTCACGCAAAAAAAACAGTTGCGCGCCATTATAAGTAATTTCACAAATATTTGTAAACATTGATGATCATCGTGTTTGGTTATTATTAAAAATCTCGTGGTGAATAGAAAAGTGATAAATAGAATTGACGCCACTGTACATTCTTGGAGATGTACAATGTATGTGAGTAAAAACCTGTTGTCATCAATAACTGAATGAAACAACTTAGGAGCCTGTAACATTTTCATTTTATGAAAAGGATTTTTTCCTCGCAAATGTGTTGAAAAACGTCGTATGACACCTCACCTGTGGTTCGCGTGACAATTCCGCCTCTGATGTAATGATCAACATAGCTCACTTGTATCACAATGTACTATTGTGGAGCGGGGTTGGAGAAGGCTTGGCGCTACTTTATCAATTTTATCATGCATTGCATTCATAATACTTAAATACGGACTGTAAAATATATTTTTCCTCTTGACTTTGATAGTGGTCTCGATGTTATTTCAACAGAACTTTGTTCGCGTAATTGCTCGTTCTGTGAGAAGTCTCACGAATAAACAACCAGTACCGATTGTAATACTTGATGATTTTTGCCTTTACTGGCAGTGTATGTTATGCATTTTTAGGGTTCCGTACTCAAAGTGTAAAACGGGACCCTACTACTAAGACTCCGCTGTCGGTATGTCTGTCACCAGGCTGTATCTCACTGATACCGTGATAGTTCCAGCTGAAATTTTCACAGATGAAGTATTTCTGTTGCCGCTATAACAACAAATACAAAAAAACACATAGTTTTTTATAGATAATGGTACTGAAACCTTCGTGCGCGAGTCCGACTCGCACTTGGCCGGTTCTTGCATATATTTTTCTGTTCTGTACAGATGTGATGTTACCTTGGTTAAAATGAAATGAAATAAAAATTATTTATTCCGGAATCATATGCCATATAAAGCAGGTAGGTACGAGTACGTCATTAATAATTGCAAATACATTACATCATATTATATACTGAACTACACTAATAAGGACATTTTTGGACCATCGCGGGTTACTCCGATCCCGATGACCGGCCTATGGTACTCCCTCCAGTGCTCATATAGTGGGCTGGCGTCCCACTCTCTCGCCACCTAGAGCAGCATGTTGGAGGAACCATAAATTGCCTTTCTCACGGTGGCGGTATTCGCGCGCAGAAGCGCAGGCCAGCCCGGCGCGCGCCCCTCCGCGAACATCGCGCTCGCGCTGCATCAGCGCGGCAGCCGAAACAAGGCGCGCCAC
Source organism: Epinotia brunnichana (assembly GCA_963854355.1). Lineage (NCBI taxonomy): Eukaryota > Metazoa > Arthropoda > Insecta > Lepidoptera > Tortricidae > Epinotia > Epinotia brunnichana. The sequence goes on from OY977935.1 coordinate 22,719,619, forward strand.
GCGTCGTTGTATTGCACGCGCATGTCTCAAGCGGCAGCGCATGTAAAATGTGACCACAATTCTACTGTGTACACACTGGTACAGAAGCTCAGCCCCCCTATTCTGTAACGCTCACCCACAATTATACCTTGACACCGCGATGCGTAGTAAGTAAGCGAAGGTAGAGGTCTAGTTTCGTAACGCGTGAGCTGCATTAACGCGAAGCCCTAGAATAGCTGCCTTTTGACGCCCTTGCAACATTTAGCGAATTTTCTATAGCATATTTGCTCGTACTGCGATAGCTCGTCTTTGCCTCTGGATGTGTGCGTGATCCTTCATGTTAGACAGTAGAATGTGGCCAAGATATTTGACTTCATGCTCTCAACGTAGCTGCAAAAGTGCTGCTAAAGTTTTATAACGATGTATAACCCCATTGTAAAAAATTAAGAAGTTCAGGGTATAAGTTAATCAGAATCTTTCGGTCCAAGCATTCGAATATTAGTGATAGTAAACTCATATGTGGATGTAAAATTGGGCGACTATTCGGTTTTATGAAAATACTGCGCAATTCCATTTGCTGAACCTACAGCTAAGTACCAACCATTTGTCGCAGTAGAGTACGAGCACTGAGCCATGCGTCGGGGATATCTGCCGGTAATGGCAGCTGTTGGGACGAGCCGTAACTCTTAAGTGTTGGCCAGTAGTAAACCCGTCCGTCCGTACGTATATCTGTTTACAATTACATTTCCTGTCGACGTTGTCCATAAAATTGAGGACGGGAGAAGATTTGGGCAGCGATTTGCCGCCTTTATGGTCAGTGGATTCCATGTCAGAACGTGACAGTGTTGGGCCCGCGATGCTCGCTGCGTAAAACTACGTGACACGTGACGGTATCACGGGAATACCTTCGAAGGTAAATATACACGTTAAATTAAAACCTTTAAGCGTACGACATAAAGTTCAACTCCAGTTATCCTAGTTTATCCTGGCCTGTCTATAATCCCCTGCTAATAAGTATTTGGACCAACTTTCTGAACTTGGGTGACGGCGGCAGTTGTAGTCATTTGGAGGGTATTAAAGCTCTGCTTTTGATCGCGCTAAATGATGCACTGTGAGTTTTATGTTTGATACGAATGTTACAATATTTTATTGTATGATATACTTGTAACAGGTGTGCATTATGAGCAGCGTTGTGTAATTTTACGGGATATTGCAGGTGTTGAATTTAATGACGTTAGGTGTAAGGGAAACGTCCTAGTAGTTACCCGACAGGTAAATATTAGGTGTCAACTATTAGGCATAAACGTATAGAGCATTGGGATTGGGACATTTACCTTATGTGTAGCTACAAAACCGAATGTCGTAGATTTATTGTACATATTTTCAACTAGCTGTACCCGCGGTGTTACCTGCGGTTAAGAAGTAGCCTATGTGTTAATCCAGGGTGTCAGCTACCTCCATACCAAATTTTATCAAAATCCAGCCACTTGAGCGTGAAGAAGTACCAAACACACAAACTCACAAACTTTCGCCTTTATAATATTAGTGTGACTTTTAATCATTTTTAAATTAAAGACAAATAATAATAGAACGTTCCGTCACCGTTTCGGACCGATTTACGTTGCGCAACGCACTGCAACAATAGTATCATCGTTGTGTGTGGGCTGTATGTAACACACACAATACATAGTAAAAATAAGCTGCTGAGACCATGTTTAAGGCTTTATATTAGCGGCAGCTTCACAACGGAGGTTTGATTTGTAATCGTGGTAGAAATCATAAAAATATTAAAATATCGAGATAACAATGTTCAGGCGTTCCTGATGAGAAAAGTTTATGATTTAATAATTTACCCCAACATTTTTTTAGATAATGGCCGTTCTTTGAAACTAACAATGAATTTTGAAAGTAATTTGAATAACTCAGATCGCCAAATTATATCTTTGCAACTTATGGCATCGTCATCATTATCAGAGAAGTGAAGTCGCTCTTTTTGGCCAATGTTTTAAGACTTTTAAGAGTTCCGTGCCTGCTTGCTATCCCAAAACGAAATTTGGAACTCTCATCATTTCCGTGTGCCACTCAAATTAAGTATTTTCTACAAATTAAAATACGATTAAGTTCAAGAGCACTGAAAAAGGGTATTTTTAATATGTAATAACTTCAAAACAAACTGTGCCATTTTGATTACTCTTGAGCATGTGTAAGTTAATAGTAGTTTTTCTACTCCTGTACCGTTATCTGTCATTTGTATAGGCTGTAGCTCAAATACAATAACACCACTAATAAGTCGTTGAAAAATTCTATGCTCTATGGCCCTAAAACGCACTGTTTAGCGTCCTTTTTTTGTTCATACATTTTTCATAAAAGCACTGTTAACTTTTTTTAAATCGGCCGCTATATTGATAAGTGGTGCCAAAAGTATTTATTTACGATTTAACATTTTTATATTATAAATTATTTACTACAATAATATTAAATCATCATGTATTGTGTGTTAAATTACATGTTTTATAAATTCTTGGTATTATTTATGAAAATAAACAGTTCGCATTCGGTCCGGGTCCGGATTCGGTTTGGTTCGGATGGCAAGTGCAAACAAATTAAAAACAAAACAAACCATAAACAAGAAGTGTCACATTTCCGATTTCCCACCAAAATATATACAGTTCAAAATGAAAAGATGAAAGATGATAAACTATTAGTCCTAGACTATTAAGATTTTATTTGTGTTTGTGAAGACAAAAGTGTACGCTCCTTTTAAAATGGTCGAAGAAATTAATAACTACACTCCTGAAGAAATTGCTTGAGTAGCAAAAGTACGAATAGAAAACTTGCTGCCCGAAAAGGCTAACAATTTTGTAGTCTGCTATTTATTTAAAATTTGTCGTAGGAAAAGTATTGTATGCAACGGTGTATAACTAGTCTAAAAACGCTCGTGGCGTCTTTAATTGCGCAACCCACGCCACTCGCGTTTTAAAACCCTTTTTTATACAACAGTTGCATAAAATACTATTATGTGACTGTACATAATCAAGGGCATTAAACAAGAGTGTGGGTTTTAATGCCTAATTATGTACAGTTACATACACTACTTTATCTATCCACATATCATAAGCTTCCATGATGCATTCAGGAGCCGCATATTATGACCGGCATCGCGGCATTGTTTTCTGGCAGCTGTCATAGTTTTTTTTTTAATTCAGAGACAAACTAGAGTCGGAATCCAACTATCATATCGTTCGATATCTTACTTACATGCGACATTTGTCAAATTTGTATGCAAATTGGCAATTCATTTCGAACTAAACGTCATCTTGACTGATATTAGAATAGAGGTTAAATCAAACTTCTTTGTTTTTCAGACTTTCGAAATTTGAATGAAATAATATTATCGAAATCGATGTTATTATTTAGCAATAATAACATTTTCACAGATAAGAAATTTGTTCTAACAAAACAGTAATGTGCAGTTTTTGCAGGCATCATGGAGTGTTTATGATATTTGGATAGATGAAGAGGTTTTTGCACGTAACATTTGATACGTACAGTTGTAGGTAAAATGAAATCTTAAGTAAAAATCACTCATTCATCGACTCGTTTATTGCTATGTACTATTCCTGTATTATTAATTTATTACTTGAACTTGTCGTGTGTTGGACTCTGGGGGCGACAAGATCGCAAACATGGAAAAAGCTATTGGATCGTTTCCCCTCTACTATTCGAAACAAAAATAACAAACTTCCAAATTCGAAAAAAAATATCAGTTTTCTGAAAAAGCTACCCGATTTCCATTCCATGCCCATGAGAGCATTATAAATAAATCAGTAGCTTTCAATGCGGCTACTTTTTCGTTCTAGATCGCTAATTGGATTCGAACGGATTTTGTGTTCAAAAGCTCTTCGGTTTTGTAAAGTTTGAGGTTGAATTAAATGTTCGCCAAAAAAGCAAAGTAACCACCGCAAGCGAAGCGGGAAATAAGGCTACTATAAAAAAACCGGTCAAGTGCGAGTCAGCCTCGCGCACCGAGGGTTCCGGACCACCCCATACAATAGAAACAAGTCCACTATGAACTCACACTCACTAAGTACGTATTCACATACTCAGTGCGTGTCGTTTATACCGGATTAAGTTTTCAGTGATATAACTATAAATTTACGATTTTCGGAATTTTTCCTTTAACTGTGCTATAATACGTTGCTTTGTACCAAATTTCAATATTCTGAGTTCACGGGAGTACGACCCTGTAGGTTTTGATTCCCTTGCGAGTTTCGAAATTTGCGGCATAAACTGTATCTTTTGATCGCGTTGGCTTAGAAGTTTGGTTTTGTCACAGCTCCAAGGAACAGTAGACCTGAGTATTTGATATAGATTTCAGCTTGATACGTTCCTGAGAAAAAGGGTTTTGACAGACGGACGGACGGAAGTGATCCTATAAGGGTTCCGTTTTTTCCTTTCGAGGTACGGAGCTCTAAAAAGTGTTTTAGGTTTAAATAACAGCACCAAGACATATGTTATAAGACAATTTTTATTATTTTTACTGCTTTTGTACAAAGTTAGATACATCATCAGCACATTTGTAGACGAAAACCTATAAAAGTCGTGCCATTTTCTAAATAGTATGTAATTTAGTTTCAAACTTAAATTGCGTTTGTTTACGCCAGATGTTCTCAGGCTCTTTATGTCACCTGTACCTAAGTTATCTACAATACGCCTGGAAAGGGAGGCGAAGGGTACCTACCTACGGATAACTAATAGGCAAGATGTAATATTTTAATTTTAGCTTTCATTTGATAAAATTGCATGTAGAATAGATCACGACTGTATTAAAAAATGAAAATACTATAATTTAAAGTCAAAAATGTGTGTTACAAACTGACAATTTAAACTTTCGCGCCTAAACGGATCTACAGTCCCTGTGACGTCACTCGTGTTTGTCACTCGCCATAATTTACAACCATATCGACACTATCTTTTGGAAGGTTTCTAGAGTCTGCTTTAATAAAGCCTACTTCCATTTTTATTCCAAATTCTTAATTATTTTAATGAAAAAATCTTTCCCTTTACAATTATAACTTTTCATTGGTTGTCATAACAGGAGTGACGTCACCAGTCGCTGATCGGTGAATAAAAACGCGTTCCTTTTCACGTAACTTCAAATCGTGATTCTGATTATTGTTTGAAATTAGTATAAACTAAAGTAAAAACGTTTCAGTAGCAATTAATTTATGTTTTTTCAACATTATATACGAAATAATGGTAAATATTAAAGCTGGATCTTCCCTATCGTATTAGTATTGGGTACACGTATCTCTTAATGAAGGTACGGAGCGAGCAACATGCCGTTGCACGGAGGTAAACTGTCTATTTACAGTTGCATACTAAGTATCGTATTTCGTGAATCTTTTCTTCGTTACAGCGCTTTACGGCCAGGGCCGAGAACTAGGCACCTACTTTTTTGTGTATATGGCAATAAGAGTTTGATCTCGGGAGAGATTCGATCGAACAGGAATATTTAAGGATGAGTCCTTGATATTTATAGTCAAAATAAATCATAAATATTTATATCTGGTCTAATCTGCACCTAACTACTACTGATAACTACACTACTACTTATAACTAACTGTATCCTGGACAATGAATGTCATATATGTAGGTAAGGTACCTACTATGTATATTATTTCCAGAGCTTCAAACTATCTCTTGTGCTCTGTGCCCTGGCAGTTAATTGATATACATACGGTACCATTTTCGTGTTTATTTACATGTTAATACATTATGCTTTTGAAATGTGAATATCAGACAACACAATAAATATACGCTTATTTAAATGGCAAACCGCGAGTGTGCGGGAGACGGGGTGCAATTTCAATCCGTGTTTAGCGCTTACGTCTGCTTGCCCTTTGTTTGACTTCGAGGAAAACTGACGTTACTTAAATCCAACATAATTGCCCGTCTTACCCAGTCTGCTCAAACTCAAATAACGCTAATTTTATTGAAGCATCGGATGTGGCCGCTTTAATTAAGACCAACTAGATGGTTTAAATATAACCAACTTCTAAAAAAACGTATTAAATTTAGGTTCGGCTTACCTGTTTGCCTGCTGTTTGTTTTGGATTAACATATAAAAATACTATATATATAGCGTGTGTAGTTTTTTACCGACTTCAAAAAAGGAGAAGCTTATCAATTCGGTTGTATATGTTATTTTTTTATATCCAAGAAATACACCACGCACAATCGACACCTCCCTTTGACGGCACTTGACAGATGGCATTACCGACATCTTCAAAGTTACTGTTGCCAGTTGAAGAAATTAGTTCCAATAGTTTTCCGCAACATGGCGAGGTTTTTTCGCCTAGTGCCTGCATTACGGCCACAACTCAAAATTAAAACACATTTGAGATGTGTCCGTGTTGCACTGTGCAATAGAGCCACATCTCAAATGTGTTTTAATTTTGAGTTGTGGCCGTATTGCTGGCACTAGGCGTTTTATTTTCTTGGTCGGGCTACATAATATATGGTATAGATTACATATTAAGATTGTATTCGTTTTTGTGATTAAAAAGGTGTACGTTCCTTTAAAAATGGACTAAGAAGAAAATACTTGCAGTCCTGAAGAAATTGCGTGATATAAAGCAACTTTGCTGCCTGAAAAGTATATAGCAACTTTGCTGCCTGAAAAGCTTAAAATGCTATTTATCTAAAATTAGTCGTAGAAAACGTATTGTATGCAACGGTGTATAACTGGTCTAAAAACGCTCGTGGCGTCTTTAACCTTTTCGACGCCAACGACGCATATATCCGCACCGCAGGTTCAGCGCCAACGACTGATATATGAGCCAAGGAGCCCAGCGCGATAGCAACCTTCTTGCATTGCCTAAATATCTGGTTGATTTGGCGTGTGGTTGACAACTTTTATCTTTGACAGAGCGTTGAAGAGGTTAATAGCGATGCTCGCCAGGGCTCGTATCGCAACCCATGTCACTCGCGTTTTAAGATCCTTCTTAGACAGCAGTTGCATAAAATACTATATCATAGGATTCGTAGGTATCAATTTTATTCAATTCCTAGAAATACATTACATAACATATTTTTATATGAAACGCATAGTAAACCACTATTGTCTTTACATTAACATTGTAGCCAGTTAGTTTTCCCATATTTGTATTTCTGACACAATCGTTTCCCAATGTTTAAATATTACTTAGTGTACATAGTAGCAAATGAAGTGTATTTTTTTCATCCACGTTTGCAAGTGTAACGGTGCATTTAGATATGTAAACATGTTGAATACAGTACACTTTTGATATAAATAATCTTAAAGAACAGTATTGTATTTATTGCGTGCTAAGTTCCTATGGAATCCGTACATATTTTGAGTAGATTAGCTTATTGATAAGCAGAAATCGTATACCTACACAAAGTCCCCGGCAGATATCATTGACTCTGATAAAGAAACAAAATGCTTTGTGGCGACTGATCAAAGTGAATAAAATGAAAAAGAAGCACGCTCGCATAAAGAAAGTACATAAGTAGGTACCATGCCGGAGCGGTACATGAGCGGAATGATATATTTATGCAGAAGACTTTATAAATAAGTATAGGGTACTTTTTTACTTATAACTGCAGTAAGAAGCACACATTTCTCATTCGAATTATTGACTTCGCTCATATTAGCATCTGGTATGAAATTTAATATATGAGTGCCAGTCCCCAGTATGACATTTAATATATCAGTAACCAGAAGGGTGATCCTAAGGGGTAATCACGTAACGTTTCAAACGCGCGTTGGGACAATTTAACTGTCAATTTTCCGTATACAAAAGTGACATTCAGACCTACCCGACGCGCGTACAATGCGATACGTGATCGACCTGCTCCACGTAACGCATTGAACACGTGATAAAAAAATATCGCTGATAAACAAACATACTGGGTTGCAAGACTTGTAAGTACGGTGCGCGACTCGTCAGACTCGTACTTGTCCGGTATTTTTTCCATATTTAAAATGACAAGATCTACTTGACGCGCGTACAATGCGTTACGTGATCGAAACGCAGGTGTCGAAACATATTAATAACCAGCCGAAACTGCTTTCAATGGATGAGGCCTCAAGCAATTACACCACTGTTTAGTTTATTAAATTTACTGATTATGTTAACATTTATATCCGCTTAATGTATGGTAATCCTACATTTCCTGAAGTCAAGTAGATACTTAAGAGGCCGCAGTAAGCTCGATTCTCCATACAAACGTAGTTACGCTCTCATTTTAAAACTACGTGTTGGATTGTAACGAAACTTTGCAAATACAATGAAATGAGGTATATCTATGTCTGAAATTAGTTTATATGGCTTCAGATACCATACTACAAAAAATACGGCGAATTTAAGTTTTTCATACAAAACTTGTTTTTGCTGTATTTCGTTTGTTTTATAAACTGGAGCCATATAAACGAATTTCAGACACAGCTATACCTCATATCATTGTATATGCAAAGTTTTGTTACAATCTAACTCGTAGTTTTAAAATGAGAGCGTAACTTCGTTTGTATGGGAAGGTGAAATTCGGCCTAGCTTACTGCGGACTCTTAAGTACGTCAAATTCCAGCGCTTTGGCGGAAAATTTGATAGTTCTTGCGTCAATAAACTCTAACATCAACCTATCATCCATGTGATAATTGACAGTTTATATGTACATATTAAAACGATTTTTTTATCGAGACAATGATATTTAATTAAAAACAATATTCTAGAAACTAAACTACTTATGAAAGATACATAACTCGAATATAAAACTAAAACTACCCAAAATAAAATTACTTAAGCTAAAAATTAAAAATACCTATCAAAATTTGGTGCCCTTGGTAGGGTACCCATCACGCAGGCAGCGTTCCCGCGCTGGATTGCGATTGCAATTCTCTGCGCGAGAAAAAGTATGTCCTAATTCAGTTCTATTCAGGAAAAAAAGAACGTTTGTTTTTGGTAAATACGAGTAAATGGTATTTGGCATAAATTACTGAATATGAAGAATTGGTTCCTGATTACGAATTCAACATCACTGTGTATATTTATTTGAATTCTACGTTTACTAGGTTAAACTTGGATGTCTGATTCAAAAATGCGACTGCAAAGCCAATTTGTATTAATTTTAAATCAGCAGTGTGCCGCAATCTTACAAATTTGACTACGTCTACGTCTCGATCGAGCAAGTGTCACCAATTTGCACCATAATATAATAATATAATAATAATAATAAAGCCATTTTATTCCATATTTCTAAGGTAGGTACATTTCAAATGGTATTAGTAAGTTGTTAGTTAGTTATTTTATATTATTGTTAGTATGGTTAGTTTTCTTTAATTGAAATATGGACCCCTTTTTGGGTAAAGGCCTCCTCCATCTTTTTCCATGATTCCCTGTCCTTGCCTAGTTCAATCCAATCTTTTCCTGCTTCTTGTATAATGTCATCAGCCCACCGTCTTATTGGTCTACCAACATTTCTTTTCCCCGTTGGGCCTTTCCATCGTGTACTCTCTATGGTCCATCTTTTGTCTGTATATCGTGAGATATGTCCAGCCCATTTCCACTTTAAATTCAGTGCCTGCTTGAGAGCGTCTGTGAGTTTTGTCTTCTGTCGGATATTTTCCCTTCTCACTTTATGTATTTTCCTAATCTTCAACATACTCCTTTCCATTGCTGTTTGAGTACATTTAATTTTTTCTTTTATCTTTTTTGTAAATACCCAAGTTTGGCAGCCATACAGTAAGCAAGGTAGGAGACATGTATCGAACACAATTTTTTTCAGATGAAGATTATAATTCCCCTTTAGAATTTCTTTCAGGGACCAACATTTATTCCATGTTGCACTGATTCTCCTTGTTAGTTCTTCTTCATTGCTGGATGCAATGAAGCACCATAATATATAACATACTAAATATACAAGCTGTTTCCACGAGGAAGACGGTCGTTTATGGCTGTGTAAGCCCATCAGGTAGTCACTGTTTTAGTAGACCTCACGGATTTTCACCGCTCGAAACAAAACACAAACGCTATATTCGACTCAAGACCAGAAATAAATAAAATATATAATTTGTCATTCATATTTGATTTAAATAAAATGTCTTCTTTAAACAGTAGTCATCTTTAAAAAAGTAAAAAAAACCATGCAATTTTTGACAAGTTGATAGTTTGCCGAATCTTCTCAGTAATCGGTGGTGATCGGTGAGATTATATAACAATTAGACGATTGTTGACACTGTATCCATTCGCGGTTATTATTATTAATGAACTTGTATTTAATATTTTGTTATAAATGGTTATAGATTTAAATACTTAGAAGAACATCAGTTTAACATACCGTACACGTGAGGCATTTCTTTAGCGTTTACGAGTACAAGTACATTTCTATAAGATATTTTTTTTGGACGTATAATAAAAAAAAAAAAACCTATTTTAATTTATTTTTTTATCATTAATAGGGTTCCGTTCCTCAAAAGGAAACGATGAACCCTTACAAGATCACTTCGTTGTCTATCTGTCTGTCTGTCTATCCGTCTGTTGACACCCGATTTCTCAGGAAAGGGGGAGGTATCAAGTTGAAATTAAAATAAATTAAGCAATCTCTGCATTCCCTCGGAGCTGTGCATTACCTGCTTTTGAAGGGCCCACATTCATCAGCTGACGGTGTACTAAACGTAGGTACATACATCTTTAAAACATCCCATTGAAGGTCAAAATTTATTTCTGATTTAACGATAGCAAAAACTATGTTGTATTCAGAGTTATCGGAGTCTTTGAAGCGTACGGTTGACGTCATCTTCTTATTTGTAATAACGCGAAAAGTTGGTAAATACATTTTAACGTCGACTGTACAACATGTAGTAAATGTAATACATTATGCTCACTCCCAAAAGCCTTACCCAATTGTCTGTAGCCTATAAGCGTACATTTACCATTCATCTAATTATTAAACAAGATATTCGGCGTCTGTTTGCCACGTGCTGCGCAAACAAACAACCAAGATTACATTAAACATTCATACGTAGTCATTACCGGAGCCAATCTGTTAAGTGTAAAATTATCATATTTAAATTATTACATTTAAATTATTTTTTCTCCAATATGCTCGGAAATGCCCGCCTTACTGTAGCAAAAATTGTCCGTGAAGTTTCTCGTTACTACCAAGCGCAAATTTAAAAAAGTTAAAAGTTATTATTGTACAGCTTCAGCGGCCAGGAAACTGTATGAAAATCCATTACTGTATAGTTTTTTACCTTTTAACCATATGTTTTGACTAAGACAAATCACTGCAAACAACCAAATGCACGTATACGTTTCAAGACCTAGAAAATTAACACAACAACTTGCTAATGTTAGAAGTAAAGGAATGTATGGCTTTATTGGCTGTCTCTTTCCAACAATTACAAGTTGGTGTGATAAATTGGACCCGTTGCCTAAAGTTTTCCCGAGTTTTAATTTTTTTTAATAGTCCTAGACAAAACTCTTCGCTTCATCCGACAAAATCAACTCATCCACGAATTGCAATTTCCCGGCGTCTGCAATAATGTACTATTACCCAATTTTGAATTGGCCACGACGAGAGCCTCTTTTTCGTAAAAACAATTGTCTGAGAGCAATGTGGATTATTTCTACCCACTAAGAACGTTGCTACACCCTAGTAGGGTCCACGTTCGTAGTGTACCTGGGCATCTTTTTTCAAAGTGTACCATTTTATTTGAATAGGCGTCCTTCCATTACTTAACAGGGCTACGTTACCATACAAATAGTAACGGAATGGACGTAACGGAACGAATTCTTCGCAGATTAAAACACGTGTTTTAACAATTGTCATAGTATTTTACTGAAATCATGTTCAATGATAATGACACATTAAGATAATTGAGGCGCATTAGCAGAAAAATAATAGGAACCTTCGTAATCTCGTAACGGAACCAGGACTCTATTTGTTGGGACCACCACTCGGCGCACCGTTCGCCCGCGATTTCTAACCACTACTGACAGTTTGTAAACAAAACGAATGATGTTACGTAACGATATGTGATGTTAGATCAAAGTAAACACCTAATTTGGTAATAAAAATACCTCGTTCCCACAAAATTATCGTAACGGAATGTGGACATGTCCACTTTTCCAAAATCACTGAACAAGATTAATTTTCGTTTATTATGTATTTAAAAAAATACTATACAAGTGCTAATACTTCGAATCGATACTTGAAGTTGGCTTTCCACAGGTGGACAGGCAAAAATCGAGGGTTGGCAGCCAGAAAAACCAAGAAAATGTGGTTTTAATGCTAAATGATAGGTTTTTTGGGTTTTTATACGATTTAGATATATTATTGACGTTTTAAAATAGCTACAAGTACAATTTTTTAACGTGTTTCGTATTTGTAGGGTGTCAAAGGCACTGGACATGCTCCATCCCCTGGCATAGGGTCTTGCACAATGTAGGGTGTTCCAGTGGGTAATGGAGCATCCAGCCTCCCAGCCAACGTTCTCAGGATACTGTTACCGCTGCCACACATCCGCCGCATTAGTGATGCCGTCCTGCTGCGCTGCGTATTATTGCGTAAAAGTCATATGTACGTTCTGCCGCAAACAAGCTATGATTTTATCAGTCACATAATAAATAATGCATTTTCAGTTCCTAGAATAATAGATCTGTCACCTAAATTGTATCACCTAATAATAGTAAAAGGAGTACCTAATTATCAATAAAAATTACTTGGAAATAAGATCTATTACCAAATAATTTATATTGAAGAAGAAAGTTCATTATTTATTGCAATTAAGGACACGTCCATGCATTAATACATAATAATCAACAATAATAGAATTAACAATTAGACAAAAGAAATAACAAAATAATAATAACGCCTCGCGACAACTTTGAGGCTGATTAACGTCGATAGGAACATAGGAACTATTATACAATTTACCTGGTATTCAAATACTCAGTTTGACAAAGTAAGAAGTCTTAATATTTTCTAAGGCACCACTAGAGCAAGCGGAAGCTCCATTTAAGCCGCATTGAGCGAGAATAATCTGATTATAGTTCACCTTAAGTAAGTAGTACCTATCGACGCAGGTTCGAGAATGGAGTCGCTTGTTCGGAGAAAAAAACATTATTAGTTTGCTAAAGATCTATAATTGTTAACTGATGCCTTCTTAGTTCATAAATTAATAATAGTAACGGACACCAGGAAAGGAATGAAGTTCTTAGTGTGTTATATAATTTACTAATAATGAGAACCAGACAATGCAATAAGCATGAACATTTTGGTTTATTTCGATCTTCGATCTGAAAATGTTTCATATTTTTCCGTTCACGGGATGCTGAGAACATTCGTGACAACCCAAAGCTTAGTTTCAAACTGGCTGATTCTAGAGATTTATTATAAGTGGAGATAATAGCATTTTCACAGATAAGAAATTTGTTCTAACAAAACATTATATTTTTATGGTGGTCATAATGTGCGGTTCTTGAATGGAGGGTTTATGATATTTGGATACATAAAAGTTAAAAAAAATCAGCTAAGCAAAGATAAAATGTAGGTAAAGATAGGTATGTATTAGGTATCGTTAATATTTACTTAGGTTAGATTTTTTGAAGTGGATACTTCTTTGCTCGCGTTCTTGTATAGGGGTACAGATCAAAATGTATCACGTGACTTCCGGAATAACTTTTTGTAGAGAAGCCTAATCTGATTTCAAATAATTGTTTGTTACATGTTTTAATCCTTCTTTATTTGTCATTAGTTGTTAATCACAAAATGTTATTTAGTTTATGTGGCGGACATGAAAATAATGCTGAAATGACCGCCATTTTCAATGTATCGCGAGTCAAATGAGCTACGTCAGTCAATGTTGCCATAGTGAATTAATTCAGATACTTATATATTTTACGGGTACAACCAACAAAGAAGTATCCACTTATACTTAATGAACGGTTGTATCTCCGACACAACCCGCTTCTTTTTTTATAGGTTTTGATTTCATGACAAATAATGCCGTCTGCAAAAATGTGTTAAGTAATTAGCATGCTCAAAAATGTCTTGTCACTATAATATTTTCAGTGTCAATACGTCTTGAGAATCAAAATGTTACTACATATAAATCAATTTCCTTCTATTCCTCCTGGTCGATTGCGTAACGCTTCATACGTTCGGTAAGTACAATTGATAGATATAAAAGTCATTATTTGTGTAGGAAACAGGTTGTTGATTTGCCCTAACGCCGGTTCCAAAAATTACGTAAATACCTACCCCTCTGAGGCCCTAGCTGGATAGGTTTTATCGTAAAGTTTTACGTGACGTTTCAGTACATTTTCGCCGTAAAACGTGACGATAATACCTATCGTGCTAGGGCCTGTGGTGGTATCAATTCTTTGTTTTATTTCATTATACAAGACCTACTAACTTTGTTTGAATACTACTCGGTCACACTAAGTTAGGAAAATGTTACAGCTAAGTACAGTTGCCTCCAAATATCTGTACCCTTCAAGGTGGTGATAGATATCTGAACAAGTGAACATGCACCCTAACGTCTCGAGACAACTGAGCTATGTTCAGATATTAGTGAGCATCTTGTTTGAGCTGCTGTATCTGATGGCGACTGTACATCTTTGGTATATACGCAGCCTTATATGTTGAGTAGCCGTACGTTTAAGTTGCAAAGGGGTGTTCTTTGGGATGCTAGTCTCATGCACCTAATAGGGTCATTTCGCCGGTTGGCGACCACCTAATTTTATGTGCTGGTTAGCGACCACTTAGCTGACTTGGAGAACTGAAACCATATTTTCTCGTTTTTTTTGTAAATTCATATTCCATAACTACAAACAATAAGGCATACGACTGACTGTTTCAATAGGCTCTGTAGAATTGATGTTATCTTCAATTGAAAAAACCATGTTCTTCAAGTGGTCGCTAACCGAAGGTGGTCGCGTAACCGGCGAAATGACCCTACTTATTTATTTAAAAGGTAACAGGGCGACGGCATGGTTGACTCACTAGTATGTAACATCATTGTACCTACTTAATTAATTTTGTGTTGAGCAAAGCAAAGGAATTGATTCAACGATTTTTTGACCGAGACAGATTGTTCCGTTAGCCCAGTTGTTTAGTAGCGACGGACCATGCCAGAGGTCACCTGTTCGAATCCGGCTCGGATCATTACATTTTTTATTTTCCTTTAATTTGAAATTTATAACATTTTACTTATTTAATACAAATTGTTGTTATGCCAGTAATTCATTAATAATTTAAGAGCTTTCCAAATTATTTGGATACGGTGACACTTGTCGCAGTAAACATTGTAAAATCTTTTACGTTTTAAGGTCCCAAATTAAACTTAGATGACAAGTTTAGACAGCTGTCCTTAAGCTGCCTTATTCTGCCTTATATGTAAAATTCTCTACAACTATTTATGTACGCAAAACAGCGGTAGGTATTCGAAATACATGCTGTATTCGAAATTCAGCCTGGTGTACTTATGTGGCGTGGCAAACCTTAAAATATTGGTACCTACAGTGCAAAGAAATTGGACCCTGTTAGAATATTGAATGTCACCGTGACAAGGAAGATTTTTTTCCATAATTCAATTTGTCCGACCGTAGGTACTTTCTATAATAATGTAATGTGCACGTAATTTATTTAGACCTTTGAACACCATTTGCACAATAAACAAATGCTTGATTCCGAAGGCTGAACCAAAAAGCCTTTTTTAGAAAACATGAAGGTTACTTTGACATTATTCGCCTTGCTAAACTAAGTATAGTCGTCCTTGGTGCTCCGGGCACGCGCACGTCGACTCCTCGCGACACAGAGAAAGGATAAAAATATAGAGGAAGTCACGCACACACATACACACGTGATTGACAAAGATGTAAGCATAGACAGTAATAATGTCAAATCTCCTCTCCCTTATCGCGTATAGGCTTCATTGTTTGTCACCAGCTCTGTTTGTCACCAACTGTCAAAAATCCATAGAAAACTGACGTCATGCAGACAATACGACTAAAGTATACAGGATGGCATCGGGGTCGTGATCCGGAATGATCAAATGCGAATAAGATGGTCATACTGAACAACATCCCCCATTGCAACCACGAAATCGCAAAAAAATAAAGCTATTTAAATTTTCAATTATTTATTTGTTTCGGACTAATGTCCATAAGTTGTTAGTATACAATCACGAATTATGACTACGGTTAGTATTACAAATTAATTTAATCATATAATTCTTATAAAAATTTCCTTCAAATATACTTGCCCCAATGCATATGTTTTCGTCTAGCCAGAGCAGTTTTGTAGGTTCTCCCATTTGTAAGGAAATAATCTTTTTGATAAAAATTAAATACCGTTTAATACTAGTTGTATAATAGTTCCATTATGTAAGAAAATATTACACATTAACACAATTAAAATATAAGGATACCACTTTTATAACTAGAGTCAGCTTCAACTATCATATCGTTCGATATTTTACTTACGTGCGACATTTGTCAGTATGCAACTTGACAATTCATTTCGAACTAAACGTCATCTCGACTAATATTAGAATAGAGGTCAAATCGAATTTCTTTGTTTTTCAGAGATGTACGAAATTTGAATGAAATAATGTTATCGAAATCGATATTATTATTTAGCAACTAGCTGTTGCCCGCGACGTCGTCCGCGTATAACATGTCATCGTCTAAAAATTTGTTTAAAGAATAAATTAAAAAAAAAACATTGAAATTAGTTTTGTGCCTAGTCTTTTAGTAAACAGTCTAAAACCGAAGTTACAAATCTCTTACTTTCAAAATGGCTTGCTCTTTATACACACTTGGAACCCCCTTTGAACCCTCATAATAAACAGGCTGAAACCGTAGTTACAAATTTCTTACTTTAAAAATGTTTTCGAACCCCGTTTTAACCTTCTTATGCGATGAATTAAAAAAAACGCTGAAATAAGTTTTGTAGTATTTTAGCATGTTTGTTTTGTCTAAAACCGAAGTTACAGATCCCTTACTTTAAAAATGTCTTGCTCTCCATACAAACTTTGAATGCCCTTATAATCCCCTTTGGGGGAAGAATTTCAAAAAACGCTGAAATAATTTTGGTAGTCTAAACAGGCTAAGATCGAAGTTACAAGTCTCATATCTTTTATTTTTTTTATTATTTAATCTTTCTAAAAAGTTTTGAGATTCTAGCTCCAAAAAATCCCCTTTACCAACATTGCACCCCTTTTTCATCCCCTAATGTTGGTAAAGGGGATTTTTTGGAGCTAGAATCTCAAAACTTTTTAGAAAGATTAAATAATAAAAAAAATAAAAGTTTATTTCATTCAAATTTTGTACATCTCTGAAAAACAAAGAAATTCGATTTGACCTCTATTCTAATATTAGTCGAGATGACGTTTAGTTCGAAATGAATTGTCAAGTTGCATACTGACAAATGTCGCACGTAAGTAAAATATCGAACGATATGATAGTTGAAGCTGACTCTAGTTTGTCTCTGAATTAAAAACAAATACTTATGACAGCTGCCAGAAAACAACGCCGTCATGCCGGTCATAATATGCGGCTCCTGAATGCATCATGGAGGTTTATTATATGATGTGGATAGATAAATTAGTGTATGTACTCGTAACTATACATAATTAGGCATTAAAACACTCGTGTTTTATGCCGTTCATTATGTACAGTGACATAAACTACTATTACTCCCTATGGTTTGGAATGATTATGGCATTCTTATCGATATACTTAAATACATATAGTTATTTGTGTCTTTTAAAGATAGATACTACCAGTGGATAATACATTAAAACAATCGAGTCATCCATTGTGGCAAATGTATTCTATATACATTTTGCATGGAGATCGCTTACGTTTTAAATGACATGAATATATCTAATTTTTTGTTACAGGTAGGTACGGTCAACCAATTTGATTCCTAGGCCATCAAAGAACCTTGCCGTTGTAAATGCTATGTCAATACGGGTTACTAGGATTATTGCGTCGCTATGTAGCAGTTAAAATGACAGGGTTCTACGGTGGCCCAGGAATCAAATTGGTTGACTGTACAGTCAAGGGCAAAAATATGTATCGATTTAATGCTCTCATAAATATGTACCGAAACCTAAATCTGCTGATGTAAGAGCGATGGGACATAAGTATTTATGAGTGAGTTGCTGTGTAGGTTGCTGTATACACCCATATTTTTACACTTGACTGTACATTACCGGCTCAAAGGCTTAGGTGTATAATCTATTCGTAATAGCATTTAAGCGAAGTCGTCTAAGAGTAATCGATCAAGTTCCGGGTGCATCCCGCGAAGTGTAAACACGGCTAGTTGAACGGTAAAGTTTAGCCGGTAACTTGAGGCGACAAGATACCGTCGTCATTATTTATTGCTTTACCAATTGCCTCAAATTGTTCAATTGTTAAAGCTGTATGAATGCGATACCTACCAGTTTTTTCGTCTCTTTTTAACGTGATGTTAAAATTCAAAGGGGTGGCTAGGCGGGCGGACAATGATAATTCACTGCATTCTTAAAAGCTCGTTCACGTTTTCATTATCGCCATCGCCATTGGTAAATAATTGAGAGTTAAAACGGCCGTTTTTCTTTTGAGTTCATAGATCGACGAATCCAGCAACATGGAAGTACCTAGGAGATAATAAATTTGTTGTTGCCATATTTTATGATTTAAAAAAAGCATTCGACACCTTGGAAACCAACACTTTTTTAAAGGGCATGGACGAATGTGGTGTGGGGCAGCCGCTGAACTGCTGGTTCCGGGACTACCTCACATCACGTTCATATCGCGTCAAGATAGGCGACGGCTTAAGCGACGAGACGCGGGTGCGCTGCGGGGTTCCCCAGGGCTCCGTGGGTGGACCTGTGTGCTACCTCATGCACGTTAAAAGTCTGTGTGGAGTACTGCGTCACTGTTCCGCGCACATGTTTGCAGACGATCTATGCACCCTACTTGCTTGAACCAACCTTTCAGAAACTTGTCGCTTGGTTCAACAGGACATAGACGCGGTCGTTAAATGGTCCCATGATAATGGTATAGTACGGATAAGACCAAATCCCTCATCATTCAATCACCTTATTTGTCAATAGTTGATACCTCACCACTTATGTATAAGTACCCATAGTTTCTTTTGTCTTCATAATAGTTTAAATAATTACCAATGCAAACATATTGAAAAGGTAGACTGTGTTACATATCTTGGAGTCAAGGTTGATGTTACATTTTCCTGGCTTCAACGTATTAACTATATTAGTAGTAAATTAAGATTACTTACTCCTAGGAAAATTTTACCACCTTAGCTTTAAAGTATCAAGCAATATACTAAAATGTCTGTACTTTGCTATAGTAGACTTGGTATTGGGATATGCCCTTGATTGCTATGGACTTACATTCAAATCTTACATAGACAAACTTGAAGCATTGCAAATTAGATTCTTAAAATTACTAGTAAATTAAAAAACGAGGAACAGTTGCAAGGGCTATTATTAAAAGATATTTGAAATCTGTAAAATATAATCGGTTAGCCTAAAACATAAATAACTTTTTCATCACACTTGCTCATAAATGGTGTTATTCCTTGCCTGTATACAGTAAGACAATTGCCTAAATTGTTCCCGAGGGAAATAATGGTCCCAAGGGAAGTACCTAATGAGCTCGTGTGTGATCTGATTGGTTAAGCAAATCTGGACGGCAAGAATTCTGCTCTGTGATTGGTTGGAAAAAAATCGAGCAGGCCGTGCCAAGCAAGAATCACATGCTCCATGCTCTGTGATTGGTTGAAATATTGAAGCTCCGCCCTCCACTCGCACTGATCTAGAAGTGAAGTTGTCAATTTTGTCAACATTTGATTGATGCGCTTGTATAAAACATAGGTTTTTCTGTGTTTTGTGGTTATTTATTTCCTCGCAAATGTGATGAAAAACATTGTGTATAACACGGGCGTAAGAATATTGCAAACTCGAGTCATCAAAAGCCCTCCGCCTTACAGCGTCGGGCTCCTGATAGACTCTCGTTTGCAATATTCCTCATACGCCCCTTGTTAAACAATGTACTATTTCAACACATTTGCTCGTAACGTGCCTCTTATTGTGCCGCTTTTAGGCTTATAATCCTGGGTATTAAACACGCGTGTTTTATAACATTACGACACTCGTGTAGTTATGTTTATATCCCGATTAAGACACGTTAGCACCTTGCAGCAAGGTGTATGTATGGACTCGGCGCATTCTTAAATTGACCGGGTTATACAGGTTTATTATTTCTTCTTAGATATGATATAGAAACGTTTCATTTAGTAAAGCTATTTACTTTTGATAACATTTTACATGAATTTATATTGAATACGAAAATATTTATTTTATTTTGTATTGGCTGTTTAGAGATTTCATCTAAGCCTCGCTGCGGGCGCACTGCGCGAACTTCAGGAAAAAAAATAGTTGCTCGCCATTATAAGTAATTTCACAAATATTTGTAAACATTGATGATGCGTGTTTGGTTATTATTAAAAATGTTGTCTCGTGGTGAATAGAAAAGTGATAAATAGAATTGACGCCACTGTACATTCTTGGAGATGTACAAATGTATGTGAGTAAAAACCTGTTGTCATCAATAACTAAAGGAAACAACTTAGGAGCCTATAACATTTTCATTTTATGAAAAGGATTTTTTCCTCGCAAATGTGTTGAAAAACGTCGTATGAGACGCGTGAGCTTTGATAATTACATCCTCGGCTCTATTATCACGCTCACCTGCGGTTCGCGTGACAATTCCGCCTCTGACGTAATGATCAACATAGCTCACTTGTATCATAATGTACTATTAGCAGTTAACAAGCATGGCAATCGGGTACATAACCCAATACCGATAGAACACAAACATAGCACAAGGTCGGTGTCCGCGGGTAGGTAAGTATACTAAGTATGAAGTACTCCGGGTTGATAACTATTTTGGAGACCGTACTTTAGCCAAAAGACTTCCGTACTTCTTAAATACCTTACCCGAAGACATCCGACATGAACCAAATAAACATAAATTAAAAAGCACTGAATAAACACCTACTGCAAACAGTTAAGTAACGTTTGCTTATTTTGCAAGCAAGCGTTAGCACACTCATGTATATAATACTAGCGACCCGCCCCGGCTTCCCACGGGTTTATATGTATGCAAATAATAATAATAAATAAATAAATAAGTTATTTATTTAGGTATTAACCCATACAATTACATTAGTTACATTAAAAATTAAAAATATACAATTAGGATGCAATTAAAATAAAATTAGTTAAAAAATTTAAATTAATTTCCAATTACAGAAAAAGTGTCGTTGACATCTTACTCGTTAGGTAGCATGTCGTGCACACTACCTTAACAATACTGTTTGTCGATTCGCTCACTCTCCTGACAAAGGACTCTTACGCATAATAGCGTAGAAGTCGTCCACTCTGTTCGCGGCGACCACACCAGATGCGCTACACCGCCACGGCAGCCGTAACATCACACGAAACGCGTTGTTGTACTGTACTCTGAGTCTGCTGAACGACCGCTTCGTGTAATGGTACCACAAGTGACTAGTGTAGTTGCCGTACTTAAATACCATTGTCTCGGACTTTTTCACGTTATATTTAAGTCCGTGCAGTGCAGCATAACGCTCGCATATGGATATCAGCATCCTCAGTCCCGTGATAGAAGGGCTCAGCAGAACCATGTCGTCAGCGTAGCTAAGATTATTGGCGCATACGCCAGATACGTGGCACCCGACTGCGGCCCTGCTGAGTTTCTCTATCAGTTCATTCAAGTAAAGATTAAACAGTAATGACGATGTCAGCCCACCCTGTCTAACCCCACAATTCAATTTATATGGGTCCGAATTGCTACTTCCCCATTTAACGCTGTTCGTTTGGTTCCCGTACCAGAACCCCAACAGACTGGCTACTTTTCGCGGCACACCGGCCTTTGATACCTTTTCCCATAGTAAACGATAGTCTATGGTATCAAAAGCGCGACTAAGATCTAGGAAGCGTAAACCGACGTCTTTTTCTTAAGATATCGATTTACGGTGTTTTTGAGACAAAATATAGCCATATCTGTCGACAGACCCGGACGAAACCCAAACTGTGCGTCGTTTAATTGTATGCGCTCGGTGAGTATCGGGTTAATCAGCCTTTCAAGGACCTTCGAGAACACCGTGGCTAACGAAATAAGTCTGTAATTAGGCGGGTCACTGAGATCGCCCGTCCTGTTTTTTACAATCGGCACCACATTTGTTGTCATGAACTCGTCAGGCAAGAATCCGTGCGTTAAACATAGGTTAAACAATTGTGCCATTTTAATATGTAACAATGGGCCTCCGTACAAAATGTGTTCAATACTTAGCCCGTCGTGACTCGGCGACTTCCCTCGTTTCATCTTTCTAACACAATGCCACATTATTATTATTTATTATTATTATTTTGTTTGTGGGCCTTAATATGCCGCTTCGACCAGCAAGTGATCTATTGTGGCAGCCCTTGTTTTAGAGTTCACCGTTAAGTCCCGTTGCCTCCAGGAAATTCCAGATTCTTTGGGCGGTGATATGTTGTACTTCTTGTGGGTGCATTATGTGCCGCCCTAGGTAGGTACTTCTTTTATGCATGAGTGGTCCGCAGGACCAATGCCATATCATATCTTGCGTAATAAACAACGCGGGACCGGTCGTCGGGTCACCACGGTCCTGCACACTTACGGACGAGTGAGTTGATTGTGAGTTTTGAGGCGAGTTATCTACTTTAAATTGCTTACTGAACATATTAGCTATATCTTTTTCATTATGTCATCCATTTACCGACATTGGTCTACTTTGTTTATAACTTAATTTATTCGTTTCTTTCCAAAACTGAGAGAAGTTCCCTATATACCTATGCGATGCTATAATATCCATTTTAATCTTTTCTTGATTCCGTTGACACCAACTTTACTTATTCTTAAATAACTTTCGCTTACTAGTCATTTCATCATTCACGGGACCTGACGTTGGCGAACCATGCAACATCCATGCTTCATGTGCTTCGCGTGCGTTATTGTACAATGGTAGCACATGATAATTCCAGCCGGTAACTTTGTTTTTAACGTTTGCATAATATGCATGTGTTATACATATAAACCTTCCTCTTAAATCACTCTATCTATCATCATAATCCGTTGCGTAGTTTTAAAGAGCTAAGCATACATAGGGACAGACAGACAGACAGCGGGAAGCGACTTTGTTTTATACTATCTTCTTCTTCCTGCTAGACCTTGTCCCATTTATTTGGGGTCGGCCTTCCTTGTCCGTAATTTCCATCTAGCACGGTCCTGTGCTACGTCTTTATTTAAATGAGACTCTTTTAGGTCCTTTTCGACCGTCGTCAACCAGGTAGTAGGTGGTCTTCCACGTTTTCGTTTCGTGGTAGGCAAGTCGAGGGCAAGCTTCACCAAGTGGTCATCTGGACGTCTTTGGATGTGGCCATACCACCTTAGGCGTTTCTCTTTGACTTTATCAATAACCGAGGCAACCTTGAAACTTCCTCTTACGTACTCATTTCGAATTTTGTCCAGTAGCGTCACCCCAGCTGACCAGCGTAGCATGCGCATTTCTGTGGTGTGCAGCTTGTTTAGTTGCTGCTTGTTGGTCGCCCAACACTCTGACCAATACAGAACGGCCGGTCTAATGGCAGTCTTATATAAGTGCCCTTTGACTTTAAGCGGCATTTTTCTGTCACACATAACGCCTGTTAGTTGCCGCCACTTCATCCATCCAGTTGTTGTTCTGTGAGTAACGTCGTTATCAATTTTGCCATCGTTGCTGAGTATTGAGCCTAGGTATTTGAACTGGGTTACCGTAGGTATAACAGTACTTCCTATATATATTTTTATACTCTCCTGCTTAGAGACATCATCGAAAATGCACGACATGTGTTCCGTCTTTTTCCTACTTATTTTTAAGCCATTTGTTTCCAATGCTTCAATCCAGGAGTTGAAGTTCCACTGAAGTTCTTCTGGGCTATCCGAGATCAGAACAACATCATCGGCATAGAGGATGTTCCAAGGTAGCGACTTTTGACATTGTTTTGTGAGATGATTCATTATAGTGTTAAAAAGTAGTGGGCTGAGTGTAGAACCTTGATGAACCCCGACGCTGATTTCAAACTTCTCACCTCTACCAGCGGGACTTAAGACTTGGGTAGTAATGTTTCTATACATGTCTTGCATAAGATTGATGTAAGATTCTGGCACTAATTGCTTTCTGAGTGCATCCCAGATGAGATCACGTGGGACGTGATCGAAAGCCTTCTATGTCAAGTTCAAGTGTTCAAGTCTATGAAAACCATATGAAGGTTTGTCTTGTTCATTTTGGCTTTTTCCATCATTATCCGCACCGTCTGAATAGCGTCAGAGGAACTTTTCTCGGCTACAAACCCGCATTGATTTGGTGTAAGCGAGACATAGTGCTTTAGTCTATTGTTTAAAATGCGTTCCCAAATTTTAAGAGTGTGAGACATTAACTTGATGGCCCTATAATTGCTGCAGTCTCTGACATCTCCTTTTCCTTTGTAGAAAGGTATTAATATACTGTTTCTCCATGAACTTTGTTTTATACTATGTTAGCATTTAAGTATAAAATAGGATTAAAAACGTTAGCTCTATAAAAACAACAAGTATAAGTATCTATTTATTAAGCTTAAAGAGACTTTCCTGCAGGCAAACTGTTTACACCGTTTTGCAGGGAAATGTATTAGAATAAGTTTTTATATCTTTGGTTAATAAATCAATAAAATAAAGAAATAATAAAATACAGGGCGGGCCCTGTAACAGAAGCAAAAAAGCCTATGTTTAAATAATTCGGACTTATGTGGATTTGGTATATTTACATACGTATTAATTACAACAATTCAGTGACAAAGATGATTTAAAAATAAATCTGACGGTGTCTTGTAATTTATTCAAAACTAATCTCATCTAATCTAGTAATAGGTATGTATATTCCATTGACATGAATATAATGGATAGGGTAGGATCTGAATAATTTGAATGCCTAAATGAGATGATAATCAGTAATAACGTACGTAGGTATATATGACATGAAGCAGCGGGTAACCCCTACATGTAGGTATTTACATACAATTAACATTGTCAACTCGGTAATCAACGAGGAGGCTCCCTAGTACCATCAGCCAAAAAAGCGGTCTACCACTTTTGGACCTTATTTTGTATGCAATAAAGTCGAAAAGTGGTAGACCACTTTCTTGGCTGACATACCTGCATAAAACGTACGTTCAATAATTAAATACGCACAACGGCCGAAACCAAAGTTTAATATTTTGCGAAAATTCATACGTAAACTGACGGTTAAAAAAGGTTAAAAGCAAAAGTACACCGTTTGCGCCAGTCGTTGTGAAATTAAGCGAGGAAAATCTTGGTAATGGTGTTTCACTGAGCCTTTTTGACGTTGAGTCTCTCTCCTTTTTGACCGACTTCAAAAAAAAGGTGGAGAGGAGGTTCTCAATTCGGTTGTATTTTTAGTATTTTATTAATCATTATTATTTCAAATGTGTTTACCTCTGAACTCCATCATTTATGAACCGACACGAACTTTTTTTTTATTTGAAAGTGTATTCTTCTAGGTTGGTCCTATTGTTGTCAAAACTCCAGTTGGATGATAGGAACCATGAGGAATTGAGGGATCTCCTCAAATATATTAGGCACGTGTGTAGTAATTTCGGTATTTTCTATTATCTATAACTCGTGTTATTTACACCCGGGAATCACGAATTTGGCGAATTGGAACTGATGATGAAGAACACAGATGACTTATGGAAGTTCTCAATGATGTACCTAAAACTATAAAAGTACCTACATACGTCACAGATTCTGATACGATTCCGTTGAAATAGCAACTATTGAAATGCCAAAGGTGATTCTGAGGTCCCTGAGGAATCGACAGAAGTCCTCAAATATTAATTTGCTCTCAGAAATTGGTAAAGTGGAAAATAAATTTATGAGGAAATGCCTATTTAAAACTTTGTTTATCATCATCATCATAATATCAGCCGAAAGACGTCCACTGCTGGACATAGACCTCCCCCAAAGAGTTCCAAAGTGACCGGTCCTGCGCCACCCGCATCCAGCGGACTCCCGCGACCTTTACCAGGTCATCAGTCCACCTTGTCCTATTTTGTTGCCTACCAACGCCGCGCCTTCCGGTTCGTGGTCACCACTCGAGAACTTTTCCGCCCCGACAGCCATCAGTTCTACGTGAATTGTGCCCCGCCCACTGCCACTTAAGTTTAGCGATTCGGAGGGCTATATCAGTTACCTTGGTTCTACTGCGGATAGCCACATTTCTGATGCGATCACGCAGAGAAACTCCCAACATAGCCCTTTCCATGGCCCTTTGGGTGACTTTGAGCCTTCTAATGAGGCCCATTGTAAGCGACCACGTTTCAGTGCCATATGTCATCACTGGCAACACACACTGGTCAAAGGCTCTCGTCTTGAGACACTGCGGAATATTGGACGAAAAGATGTGCTGTAGCTTCCCGAACGCGGCCCAGCCGAGTCAGATTCGACGATTGACCTCTTTCTCAAAGTTGGACTTACAACTAGACAGTCTGTCATTCAGTGCTCCGCGGCTATGAAGTCAATCCTGACACATTGCGCAACTATGAAGTTTCTGAATAATGACAATGTCAACCATAGGAAAAAAATACATATTCAACCCTAGAGGCATGTCTACATGTACATTGTGTACTACATGGGCATTCGACATGATCTTCGTCTTATCCATGTTCATTCTTAGACCAACTCGCTCGGAAGCTTTACTGAGGTCATCGAGCATCGTACTTATTAAGTCATCCATGGTCTCAGCCAAGACTACTATATCGTCAGCAAACCGAAGGTGAGTGATGTACTAGCCGTTGATGTTGATGCCTAGCCTTCTCCAGTCCAGAGTCTTGAAAACACTGCACTGGAAGCGGTGAACAGTTTTGGAGAAATAACATCTCCTTGCCTAACTCCCCGCTGCAGCGGAATAGGTTGCGAGGTCCTGGAGTCGGACTGACATAGTGGCGTTCTCGTACAAACACTTCAGAACTTCGATATAGCGGTAGTCAACTTGGCACCGCTGGAGAGACTGTAATACAGCCCAGGTTTCGACCGAATCGAAGGCTTTCTCGTAATCCACAAACGCTAAGCAGAGAGGCAGGTTATACTCCTCAGTCTTCTGTATAACCTGGCAGAGCGTGTGGATGGTGGTGATGGTGGTGTTGTTACCCTTTTTGAAGAACAGCACCACCACTCCTTCGTTCTATACCTTTGGCGTTCTCCCTTCCAGTAAGACGAAATCGAGCAACTTTTGAAGGGCCGTTAGGGCCGGTATTCCATCCGCCTTCAGGAGTTCGGCTGTTATTCCGTCTTCACCGGGTGCCTTGTTGTTCTTGAGCTGTTTGAGAGCAATCACAATCTCGTACAGGCTGATGTCCGGGATATCGTCGGTATAGTGTCGGGTTCTAGGGTCTTCCGCCAGACAAACTTCGGGTCTGCGAGTTGACAGAATCTCAGGTTTAGAAGAAACGATTCTACCATCTTCAGTCTTCAACTTGGTGAGCTGGCTCTGCCCAATAGACAGATATCTCGAGAACACTTTAGAGTCCTTATTACGCTATATGGCCTCTTTTATACGATTTGTAATTAATTGGCGCAGATCGCAGGTAAGGGACTTGGAGATCGGTTTATTGAGCTGCCGGTATAAGATCGCATCGGCTGAAGACGGTAGGATCATTTCACTCCTTTCCTTCATGAGCTTCTGAGTGGCACTAGAGAGCCTTTTAGTTCTGTTAGTCCGTTGGGCTTTGAAGAACCTGAAACAGTGGCACGGACAGCTTCCACAAACCCGTCGTTTAGTTCGTCCACATCGCCGCCTAGGCAATCAAAACTGTTTTGAAGTTCCTGCTGAAAGCTCTCGGGGTTTTGAATTTGGATTGATGCTGGACGGAGCGTAGACTTCTTCAATCGAGAACGCTCTTGCTTGACGCATATATTCAATGTGCCTCTTACCAGACGGTGATCGCTACCTGTTTTAACCGTATCGTATTGATCACAGAGACATCATTGAATATATGCTTCCTCGTTGACATGATGACGTCAATCTCATTTTTAGTTGCACCATCGGGACTCATCCAGGTCCACTTTCTGTGCTCGCGTTTCTTGAAGAAGGAATTCATCATATAGAGTCCCTCCTTCTCCAAGAATCCAGCCAGTGGATGGGCCCGGTGGTCCCGACTTACAAATCCAAACTTTGTTTATAAAGTACCAAAATTATGAATCGTTAGAATTTATTATTAACTGGCTGTGTTCAAGACGTAGCACAGTGTGTTTTTGGACCCAAAAAAGTGTCATCCTTTTTTTATTAGACAAATATATTGCTTGTATTGTTACAAATGTGAGACGAGAGGTAATTTATTCAAATATATTTTTTAGGGTTCCGTACTCAAAGAGTAAAACGGGACCCTATTACTAAAACTTCGCTGTCCGTCCGTCCGTCCGTCCGTCCGTCCGTCTGTCTGTCACCAGGATGTATCTCAAGAACCGTGATAGCTAGAGAAATGAAATTTTCACAGATTATGTAATTTTGTTGCCGCTATAAACAACAAATACTAAAAACAAAATAAAATATTTTTTAAGGGGGGCTCCCATACAACAACCGTGATTTGTTTGCAGTTTTTATAGATAATGGTACGGAACCCTTCGTGCGCGAGTCCAACTCGCTCTTGGCCGGTTTTTTTAAGTTTGTGTGACTTTGTCACGAATTGAAAACGAAAATTATGTGGCAATTGAATGCGGATATTAATCCGTTTTCACTTGCTCTTAAATGTGAATAGATTCGTCGCAAAAAAAGAATTTCTCCTTTTTGGTTTTTATTTTTTATTTCCATTTTTATGAGTAGATCGAAGTAGAATCTCTAATGCCCCCCCCCCCCCCCCCCCGGTTTTGTAAAAAACGCATTTCTCAAAAAAATGTTTCTCCTTGTTTACTCAAGCCATTCCAACCACTGAAGCGAATGAAATTATCTACTTGCAAGATGCAGCACAATTCCATAGCACAAATGAAGAGAATTTATGATTTGTAACAGAAGGCTTACACTACCAAGAGGTATGATTTGTGCTCTGGGGATTGGCCTATTGTGTATTTAAACGGATGCTTTTAATTTATAAACGAAAGCAAAGCCGTTTATTCAGAACAACTAACGTTTAAGAGGTTTACAGCGGATACGAGGTACCCTCGAGCTTAGCGCTTAGATTGTTACGAGGTATTCCCGGGAAAGATAAGAAATTAAAATTGGCCGGGCGAGGGGCTAGCTAGAAGCCGTATTCGTGATAGCTCTAGTTAGGATTCCGTTGAGACTGGCAACTAAGGACTATTTCCTGTACCATAGAACGTTTACAATTTAAGTAACTGGGATTATACCTACTCGTAAAGTACATGCATATAAGACCAACAAGAGTGGGAATTTTAAATTAAATAAAAATTATTGATCATGCAACCTCTAATTTCGCAATCGTCTTGTATCATCCAAAATATGGCAGTCGCTTTCGTATAACTAGTGGCTAAAGCCCCTGCTAGACGGTCGCCAACACGCCCCTCCGACCGAGCGACCTTGGTCCGCACCGACCGTGTAGACAGTTGTTTGGAGCAAAATTTCATACTACAGCGGTCGGTGCCGACCAAGGTCGCTCGGTCGGAGTGGCGTGTTGGCGACCGTCTAGCAGGGCTTACGCCAAATCTTGGGATTAGATGCCCAAGCGGACTCCGGGCTTGTTTGAACACTACCGGGAAAAATGCTAGGACGATGATGATTGTATCATCCAAAAGAAAATTATAAACGTACGAATGAGTATTTTACGCCTAAAATAGCATATTTAATGGATTTTTCATACCTATTGCAGAAATAGAGTTATGACCGTTCCTTATATTTTAATCTTTATTTAGTATTACAATATTGACGATCGGAAAACATATCTAAGTATTAGTAATTAAATAGATGAGTTAAACCTGTAATTGTTGCGGAGGAGGTCGTTGTTGTTCTACGTCCGTAGGAATAACCCTAGAAACCCTACATACATGTGACCTCCAGGTGGTGCTAAAAGAACAACAAACTCAGCAGCTGCACTGTTCCTTCTGAACCTCGCAGCGCACACTGGAACTCTATCAGCGACATCAATACGAATACATATATCTACCAGTGTGTAACCGCCATACGATAAATAAAATAACCTGTAATTGGCAGAAAAGGCAAAAAAAAGATTGGATAATATTATAATATTCCGCTCATAACTATTATGGGATACCTACGAGTACATACCTACCTCTTTCCGGGGCCAATTCAAAGTTATAGTCCAGGCAATGAACTGACAACTTGTATGGAAAAAATGACAAATTTGGAAATAATTTATAATAGCTGATTTTTTCTTTGTAATGGATATGTCACCGTTAGATTGTGAACACCGTCAGTTTATAATCTTACCCGTTATATTGTAAACTGACGGAATATTATGAACTGCCAAAACCGTTCACAATTTAACGCAATATTTTTCGTTAGTTTATAAACTTTCAATGTCGAATCGTCAAATTGTGAACTGAGATCAAATCGGCTTGCTACGGAACGTACACAAAGACTAGGTAGGTTAGGTTAGTTAGGTTTCTTCAGTTGCCCGAAGGGCAAAGCGCCCCGAAATAGGAGCCCCGCGCAGCGGGGTTCCGTCGACACTGCTGGGTGCCGAAATAAATGGAAGAAAATGTCTGAATAACAAAAAAAACAATCATGTTCTGACGTAAGTGGAAACTGATGTAAGTGGAATAATTCGCTCAACCAAACAGCGCACAGGTTGCGTTCCGAATCAGGAAAATTGGATTCAGTTCACAATTTGACGATATGACATTGTTAGTTTATAAACTAACGAAAATGAATGCGTAAAATTATGAATTATTTTGGCAGTTCACAATATTCCGTCAGTTTACAATATAACGGGTAAGATTATAAACTGACGGTTTTCACAATCTAACGGTGACAGATATATTATCAATTAAATAGTTACCTAGCGACAAAATCCAACAAAATTTCGGACATCAAAAAAATGATAACTTAACTAGCTTTTGAAAAGTCAGAAAAAATATTAATAAATGGTTTTATCTTTATTTTGGTTCATTTACATTTGCTCTATAATATTCAAAATAAATAACTAAAAAAAAAACAATACATGATTTATATAAATCTATTTAAATACTTCCGGATGGAAAGTTTGTTGGATTCTTGAATAAAGCATCTTAGAATAATGTTTTAAAATGATATAAAGAAAAAAAACTCTATTATAAATTAATGTTTTTCAAAACCGTATTTTGCCTGGAGTATTAGCAGAATTCACCACTGGTTTAGCAGAATTCACAATTGATCCTGGGTAGAAATAGGATCGATTGATTTAATCACAAGATATTCTGTTAAAAACAGGTTTATTTATCCAAATATTTTTTAGCTGGGCGATAACCCAACCGGTGCTGTTGTTGATATATTGGTCAGCAGGTGGCATTTATATTACCTGGGCTGCTGGGCTACGCAGGTCCGCCGCCATATACAAAATTCAAAAAGTCTAGAAGAGCACTTAACATGTTATTTCGCATTTTCATAATCATCTCTAACTTTGGATACATTAATATCTGAAGGCACACAGCAGGCAAAAATATCTGATACGTCCTAACGGCCATAGAAATAGAGTAGTGTCGGATATTTATGCACGCTTTGTTGTGGCAGAGATAAATGCCGGTGACTGTACATATCACCAATATAATTATCTACAGGGTGTGGCCTGTAATAGGAGCAAATATTCAAAAGGACGCTTCCTTAGAGCATTTGCAGTAACCCCTTGTGTCCCATTAATTTTATTTTTTTTTAGATTCGAAGAAATTTTTATCTAAACTTATGACCTTTTTGTCTATAGGGATGATATTATGCCAAATGAAGTAAGTCGATAATTTTATTAGGTAACTTATTGGATTTTAGTTGGAGATTGAATTTTAACACCTTAATTATAATGTACCTATGTACCTACATGACTTAACAATAAAATGAAATGAAATAGGTAGAAGAGAGGTAGGGCACAGCGGAATGTCATCTCGCTCGTATTAGGAGCAGCCCAACTGGGGAAGTACCTCCACGTTACAGAAGACCGCAGCCATAATAGCACCACTGCTTTGTAGTGTTGCTATATTATTGCATGATGTAGTATGTGGTGTTGTGTTCCTGGTGGTGAGTAAGGTCGCCAGAGCTCCTTAGGGTGCGCTGTGTTGGGAGTGAGGGACCTGCATGTCTCTAACTGCCAAAACAGCGAATCCTCAAGTGAATAAAGGGTCGGCAACACGCTTGTGATTCTTCTGGAGTCACAAGTGTCCATAGGCGACGGTACCAGTTTAACATCAGGCAGGCCGTAAGCTTGTTTGCCACCGCGTATAAAAAAAAATACTACGGATTTTGCCGACAGGCTAGTCGGCCGACTCGTGGGTTTTTGAATTGCCGATTAATCGGCTGACTGGTCGGCAGTGCCGATCGTAGGTTTTTAGTTAAGTTCGAGCACAATCGAAAAAGTTTGTGTTGCTTCGTCTCCCGCTTCATTTGTCTCGCGTTCATGTTATAAATATGATGTAAATTATATTACCTGTACTGTAGTGTGTTAATAATCTGTATGTAACACACAATAAACACTCAAACAAAGTAAATCTATTGTGACACTAAAGGCTCTGTATACATAACGTCTTATTTAAATGTAAGTGTATTTGTGTTTGTGTGCTAACTGTCCCGATAAATTTAACGGCGAAGTACTGAGATGCGGCTTCCATGTTATTTTTGTTCGTAGCTTCCAAACCATTGAAGTGGAAGTGTTAACTTTAAAAAAATATGTGCCTGTGTGCTAAACTACTTTAAACGAAACTAGAGCATGTGGTTAGAAGAATTTTTAAGTGGCTAAACCAATGCTCTACGTGTATGTAATAGTAAAGAAGGTACCTACGTGTTTTGCAGGCGCACCGCACCATCTCACTTTATTTTGGCCGCCTTGCGATTAGGTGGTCTGATCTCGCTTCTAGGGACTAAAATCACGAACACACGAGACGAGCAGGAAATCTCGTGTCTTGAAATCTCAGTCGAGATGTCAAACGAGATTTCAGTTCATATAGTTCAGTACATTAATCTTTAATGTTGAGCAGAGATTGGTAGAGTTGGTAGCTTCGGAATAAACTATTTTCATTAAAAATAGGTATACTCCATTTCTTCTGAACGCGTGTGTTTTTCAACCGACTTCAAAAAAGGAGGAGGTTATTAACCGACTTCAAAAAAGGAGGTTATATGTTCCACTGCATGTATTTTTTTTTATGTATGTTCGCCGATTTCTCCGTCAGTTGTGGAGCGATTTCCAAAATTATTTTTTTATTCGAAAGTGTATACTCCCGAAGTGGTCCCATTGTCACCAATTTAGGATCTGATGATGGGATCTCAGGGAAATTGAGGGCAACCCTCAAATTTTAAAGGCACGCATGTAGTGATTTTGGTATTTTCTATTATAACTCATGTATTTACCCTCGGAAATCGTAATTTTGGTAAAGTGGAACTAATGACGAAGACCGCACCACAGGTGGCTTATGGAACTCCTCCAAGATGTACCTCAAAGATTCTGACATGATTCCGTTGAAGTAGCAACTAATGAAGTGTTAATTCTCAAATCCTTGAGGAATCGACGGAACTGCTCAAATATTATCAGCCCACATATAGCGACTTGGGTTTATTCTGTAATAATCGACGCATTTGCTCTCGGAAAGCAGTTCATGTGATAAATTGGAAAGGCAATGTGGAAATTTTCATGTACCATGTGGCTTGGCGAAGTACTGAATTGAAGTCGGTTTAAACTTTGTTATTAAAGTAAATTATTACCTGTAAACGTTGACTTCATGTTTAGTATTTAACGGATACGATACCTTGCGTGTTTTATTTTCGAAATTGTTTGGCAACAATACCCTAAGGGCCGCAGTCATCATCGTCATATTAACATATTTAAGCGTAGCCGTGTTATCAGTGAAGTACTCGTTATCGGCATTCCTTTTGGCTACTTTATCTCAATTTCCTGGGTTGCTGAGCCTTGATACGACTTTACACAGCCTGAGAAGGTTATATTAATTAAAATTAGGCGATTATACGTGGCATATTTTAGACGAAATAGGCAAAATATCAATACTGACGTAAGTAATCGAGATCTCTTCGGTCTGGTTAACAAGATCTCGAATCGCTCAGATTTTTACGCGAGATCTCGATTTGCACATTTCGGTTCAATGGTGCATTGCATTCCGTACCTGCACCATTACGTAAATAATAAACATAGATAAAGTTGCACAAGTTTATATATATATATATAGTCCCACGAGTGGGATAGAGCTATGCAGGACTGTGTGAATAATTAAAGCCACACATATTTAAAATCATCGATATGGTTGAAAGTCGATGGCATGAGTAAGATTATATTATACCTGTACGAGATATACCTATTCTCTTACTTACAAACATACAAGCACAATGATGCATGGATATAATATAAGTATCGGTCGCCAAGCCAGTACAGGATTCGAGTACCAGTCCGGTCTGTAAACCAAAACATAAAAAAAAACTTTCTAGGATAATATAGCTATCGTCCTGAATCATTGATACAAATATCAATGGACGATAGTTACCTAACAAATACAGAGGATTCATACTCTCAAATGATTTATTTCAATGCCAAAGGAAAAATCTACGAAAGTTAGCGCGAATGAATCGAATGAGAGAAGTGTCTTCGAGTGTATGTATGTCAAAATAGTTTGACCTCCGGTAGCGGTAAATAGTAAAGTTGACATTAACTGTCAAGTTTACTATTGACCGCCTCCGCAGGCCGCGTCAGTTTGATTCAGGCTTTAAGCCTCTCACAGACTGGAGCGGCCTGGCCGCGGCAATCAATAGTAAACTAGTAATTGGGAATGGATGAAATTCTTAGAAGTGCCTGGTTATTTTATTTGTGATAGGAATAACCTTCCTTAGCACCAGAAAAAAGTGGCAGACTTTTCAGCTGCGTCAATTATTTTTGAAAAATATAAACAGTTTCCTCACTTACGTTTTGGGTTTAGGACGGCGAATAAGACACTTTTCTTGGTACGTCTCATATCACAAGAAATTATCTTAAATATCCGTGGTAAACTGACACTGGCAATGATATTGACAGCTACAGCAGCTATATTTGTCATTGCAAGGGTCATATCATATATTTAAAAATAAAATTGTAATATGGGACGGATCAAGGAAAGCATCTCATTTGCCGTCCTAAACCCAAAACGTAAGTGTGGAAATTATTTATATTTTTCAAAAATAATTGACGCAGCGAAAAGTCTGCAATTTTTTCCTGGTGCTAAGAAAGGTTATTCCTGTCACCAATAAAATAATCAGGCACTTCTAAAATTTTCATCCATTCCCCATTAGCTGTCAAATTTACTATTGACCGCCACCGTATTGTTTCATTCGCGTCAGTTCGTGGCTTATAAATTAACTAGTGACCCGCCCCGGCTTCGCACGGGTTTATATGTATAATACATGCATGTATTATACATATAAACCTTCCTCTTGACACACTCTATCTATTAAAAAAAAACCGCATCAAAATCCGTTGCGTAGTTTTAAAGATCTACATAAGCATATACCTATAGGGACAGACAGACAGCGAGAAGCGACTTTATTTTATACTATGTAGTTATGTAGGTACGGATTACCCGATCAATCAACTTAGATACATTATATTAAACAAGAGCGTGCCCCTTAACACGTTTATTGTCCTCATCAAAATGATCTGACAATGTCACACGTCCAACTGTGGTTCCAGTTCGAAGCTGTAACTCCATTGTGGAAGCCTGGACTCCATCATTGGAGGCACTTGGACAGAGGAATTGTTAATAGATGCGATTAACGACTAAAACTATTTTCTATAGATGATTTTAGCTATAATCGATGAATTTAATCCTACAGTTAGGTAAAGTGAACGAATTCGTATACCAATCTCTGAGGGTGGTTCCAGTCTAAAGCTATTCGAAGCTCAAACGGTATAATTTGAATAAAACCTGTCAAGTACAAGTCTAACTCGCGCACCGAAGGTCCCTTACAAACTTTCATAGAAAAGACTCGTCTTTCCCCGTCTGTTAATTTTGGAAAAATCTTAACAATAACGCATTTTATGTACTACTTAGTTACTGTGATGGGTACGTACAGCGCCATAATATGTCGGTGCATTTAGTAGTACTAACTATACTTCAGAGATAATTGGATATTTTTTGACATATTCCTTCATGAATCGATATTTATTCACTGTAAAATTAAAATTAAAATCCTTTTCAGAATGTGTAACTAAAGCCCTTTCATTTGATGCCCCACTTCTTGACCTAATGAATTGACTTTGAATTTTCGCTCCCCCTCATATCCGTAATTTTTCATTTTCAATATTTTTTCCCTTTCCATACACGGGGATCAGCTTTGACTACAACTATTCAGACAGACAGACAGCCAGGCAGGCGGACAGAGTATAAGGGTTCCTTTTTACCTTTTTGGTACGGAACCCTAAAAAGGGTTCGATGGGCTAGGCGGGGTTATTCAATGATAACCGACGCGGGGCACGAAATGCTTTCCAGTTTGCTTAAATTATTTTTATTTTATTAAAGACGGCTTAGGCATAAAATCTATTTGATTTGCAATATTTATATTTAGTTAAACCATTGTTAAAATTTACAATTTACATTTTGAGTTATAATTTACGACGAGCTTATAATTTACATGTATTTAGTATATATAATTGTCTTCTTTACGCATGTCGATTTAAAATGTTTACAGGGTGAAACGAAATAGACAAATAGTAATTAATCTTAGTCAGTAAAAAAAATTCAAAATTTAATTTTAGGTCCGAGTATAAAGCCTGACAATTATTGTCAAGTTTACTATTGACCGCCACCGCATGCCGCGCCAGTGTGTATCAGGCTTGAATATTTCTTAAATAAAAACGAAATTCATTTCAAACATTTTTCATAACGCAAATAGAACCACAACAATACCTACATAGACGTGACAAAACTAAGCAAGAAGGTTTTCCATTAAGGTGCGAATGAATATTTTGGAATTTCACAAAATGGATGACGCTCAGTCGTCGTGTCAGAAGGCTTTTGTTATCTGCGCGTTATTTTTCAGGGGTTTTGGATTCCGCGGACAAAGCGGGCCGCATATTTCACTAGGCCCTAATCTCGTTAGTAGCTCACAGAGTTTAAGCAAGTTTTTACACTTTCGCGCGTTTTTTCCCGTTGATTTATTCGGTCCGGTTCAGTAGATATTTTAGCGGCAATTAGGTGCACGATGATTTCCGTGTAATAATTTACCTGCGTTGTAAAAAATGTACGGAGCTCGGAACAAGCGGATGATTCCATTGATATTTTTTTTATCCCTTCTAGCCTTTAAAATTTACAACGGAGTCAGAGATTTGATTATAGCCGGCTTCGTTGGCATACATGTTCCAATAATAAGGATTAGTCTGTTCGTCATTAATAAATATAATGACTAACAGACGGATTAAAAAGTTATGTATTTACTTAATAGCTTCCCGTAAGTGCGTGACCTCAGAATATATTTTTTGTTACAGGAGATGGAGACATCTTTGGATAATGGTGTGGGTGTCGCTAATGGTTGTGGTTGGCAGCACGAGTGCCGAGAGCCTCTGTCCGGAGGAGTGCCGGTGTCGCACGCACTACGACGCGGAAGACGGCACTGCACTGCGCGTGATATGCACGCGTGGCGGCATGCGCGTCGTGCCTGTTGACTTCCTCGACCGCAGCGCACAGATCCTGATCATATCCGCCCCCCAAAACCGGCCTAACTTCCTCACCATTGGGCCCATTTTCACACAACCCACGCCGTTCGCCAACCTACACGAACTTCACATCGTCAATTCAAATGTCCCTTCAATAGGGCAATTCTCCTTCTGGGGACTCCAAAATCTACAACTTATCAACCTGACATACAACAATTTAACCGGAATAGAGCCAGATAATTTCCGAGGACTCATCAATCTTACCGAGCTACATCTCGACCACAACCATATACATACAATGCCGAGCGAGACGTTCAGACATCTCACGTCGTTAAGAATATTAATATTGGCACACAATGAAATTTCCACTCTAGTGCCTAGACTTTTTCGAATGTTGGCAAAACTATATCAATTGGATTTGAGTTACAATCCATTAGCTGACTTAAACCCTGAAGTGTTCAAAGACGTACAACACTTAAGAATATTTAAGTGCAGAAGATGTCTTCTTCGAAGAGTGAATACGCAGATTTATCATTTGGTCCCACATTTAGAAGAGTTAGATTTGGGAGAAAATCTATTTAAATATCTTACCTCTGACGAATTTATAAGTCTTAAGAAGGTAAAAAAGTTGAGACTGGATGGGAACCAGCTGTCGGTGGTGGTGGACAATATGTTCGGGCGCAACCGGGAGCTGAAAGTGCTGTCCTTAGCGCGCAACCGCCTCGCCCTGCTCGCGCCCGCTTCGCTCACTAACCTGACCTCCCTCCAGCACCTGGACATCAGCCATAACAAAATCGACAGGTTTCACTTGCAAACCTTTGCGCCGCTTGTAGAATCACTCAAAACTATCAATTTCAGCGGCAACAACCTGCCCTTGAATGAAATAGCGATAGCTCTTCAGATCCTACCGGAAATTCATGGCGTTGGGCTTGCAAACCTTTCCCTGGAAAATATACCACCAAATTTTTTCACGTATAATGACCACCTCATAGCTTTAGACATATCTTGGAATAAAATAGGAAAGTTCCCATTCAAACTTCTGGCAAAAACCAAATTTTTACAAAGACTGGACATTTCGCACAACAAGTTGCAAGCGTTAAGTGAGCAGGACTTACAAAGATTAGAAGCCATAGCGCAAGTCCATTTGTCTAAAAACTCATGGCACTGTGATCAGTGTTCGGCCGGAACCATGCTAGTGTACATGTCAACTACAGTTCTCAATTCTACCTTGAGACATCTCAAGTGTTATTCTCCGATGCGGTTGCGGGGCACGAGTTTCGCGAACTTGAGTTTCGATCGGCTTGATCCGTGTCCCAGCACGCACGAGGCGCAGATGAGCGTGATAGCGGGACTGATGCTGCTTTGCGTGGCGGTGCTAGCGGCCGTGGCGGCGGCGCTGTGCTACTCACGCCGCCGCGCCGCACACTACTACACCAACGAGGAGAAGCGGCGCGAGCACGAGCACGAGCACCCAGAGGAGCTGCTGGGACGCACCGAACTAGGGAGCGTGGCCACCATCCACGCGCCGTACCACCTCGTGTCGAAGGGTAGCTAACGGCGCGCTCCGACGCCGCGCCCACCGCGCGCGCCCCCCGCGCGGCCTGCAGCCCCGACCCCGGCGCACGCGCCGCACCGCCGCGGGCCTCTCGCCTCTGTGTCGACGCGGGCGCTGGACTCTCATCCGCTGCACTTCTTCCCTCCTGCGCCAGCGCCACTCTTAGAACCTGCTCTTTCAAATGATATGTGATATGAATACCAAGATGATCTTGTGTAAAGCCAAAGATTATGAGCGATCTACGACTTTCACGAAAAAAAATCAATAGGTTCTATTAGATCGGATATTGTGGATATTGACTGTAGTTAGACATCGACATAAAAAAAATATCGAAAAGTATTTTTCTACAACTATATAATATTTTATAAGGGAGTTTATCAAAGGTTTCCTGAAACAGGACGATAATTATACTAAATATATTGAAAATATTAAAACTGCGTTTAGGTATTTCATAGGTTAACCGAACTCTTTATTAGGTATAAGATCTTAATTTAATGAAAATAAGGTACAGGCTATTTTTATTTTCTGTGTTTAATTTAAATATCTAATAATACTTATGGCAGATCTGGAGCGTACTCGTAGTAAGCAGTGATTTTAATAGGTATTTATTTAAAAAGAAGTACCGGTGATCTTTAAAATTACCAAGGAATAAAAAAACATTTATCGATTGATTAAGTTTCTGGGTCATTCTCAAATAGTTAACGTCACTTGTCACAACCATGTGCAAAAGTTAAGAATTTCTCAGCAGTTAAATATTGTAATAGTTACTTATATAATAGCTGTCCTTATCAATATGTTGGTCCGCATATAAAAAATAACAATAAAGTATTAGTAGCGTTCATTTTGCACAAGGTTGTGACAAATCCATCACATTATTTGAGAAATACCCTTCTACATTATTATTCACTAGGGACTCAGTGAGCTGCAGCGCGCGCGTGAGAGATATTTTTTTTTTCTTTTTAATTCTAAAATTAACAAAAAAAACTATATAATTATCGACTGTCTCTTAAATTTTGACGAGAATCGGTTGAGAAATGTGACTTGTAGAGGAGAACAACTGGACAGCCGGACGTTCAAAACCAATTTGGCCCAAGCTGAAAAAGAGAATTTTGTTCGCTTCGCTAGCTCGTTTAATTAGACGTTACGGATGTGCTGCCACATGGTAGAAAGAACTATTTAAAAAATATATTATTTAGTAAATAACTAAAGTTTTACTAAAATAATAAATTGTGTTAAAATCGAGAAGCTCTGAATCAATAATTTATTACAAATTAGGAACAAAATCATTAATTAAGTACGAGTATTTTAGTTTAAGAGTATTATATTAATTATTAAGTGAAGCCATATTAAGTTCACGTAAACATTTTAATAGGACTGAAATCTGGATATTCGAGGCGTAAGAACCGCCATTATTGTAATGTGGTTCTGTAGGGACTAGAACCTGGTTGAACTAAAATTGGCACAAATAATCATCTCTATCTTCAAAATTCGGTCTGTAAGTTATTGAGTAGGTATGACGACGGCGCTTCTTATGATCCAAATACTAACCACGTCTAACGAAAGTGTTCGCTACTTTTACTGTGTTATGTGAAAGAAAATTATATTATAGAATTGAGATTTATACCGTCACGTAGGGATCAAAAAATCAAATCACCCAATATTTATTTTTGCTGATGAGTGATGTATTTTATTTTGCGGAGGTAGTAACGTAAATTCTGAAATAGATTGCTTAATATAAAAAAAATATGCCTGTTCTAAATCCCATCTGACTATTGAGTACCTATCTATTTATAGGTTTAATCATATGTCACGTTATAATATGTGGACTTTAATAACATCACTTGGAAACCACCTCTTCATTAATCCACTTTGTACACATTTTAAGAAACTTTATCCTAACGCACAAATATAGCGCGATTTTTGCACATAATCAGCGTAACCAACTGTTTCGGAACCTACCCAGAATCGTTAATTTAATTTAATTCGACTAAGATCTGATACATTTGCTTACTAAGTTAAAGCAGTGAATTCTAAAGTTTATCTAAATAGGGAACTATGATGGCAGAATGTGCCAATTGAATTATTCAAAATTACTAAGTTATGTAGTATAGTTACGTAATATAATGTGTTTGAAAGCCTATGCGCAGAATGTGAGGCATGTCGGTGGATTAATATTATTATAATAGTGTTATCGCTCAAAATAACTAAATAGTTAATATGAATAAAACTGGGGTCTCAGTGTGTGACACGTTTAAATTTCCTTGTATAATATCAGTGAGCTTAGTAGAATAGAGTAGAACAACCTCACAATAAAATAAAATAAATATTCTCTATTACCGTCCGCGCACTGTGGTTCACCGCCCATACTGAGGTGCGTCAAAAATAAAAAATGGCTGATATTGTTAATATTTTTATGCAAACCACATACTTTATTTATACTAGTTGATATTATTATATAAAATAATAATTTAATTTAATTTATTTAATTTTATAAATTTTATTTAATATTATTTATTTAATTATTTAATTAATATTATTTTATTATAAAAATCATATTAAAAAATATACATGCAAAAAAATAAGCGCAAAACCATAATCTACGTACTTTATAGCACCGTGCTACGCAGGACATGGATTGGCGTAGCACCTAAATATATACTAGAATCCGGAATAATCTGGGATAGTTTGGTTTGGAATTACGAAAAACATGAGTTTCCTTAAGTCATGAAACCAAAATCAAATATGGCTAACTATAGATTCACTTTTAAAAGTCTACTAACAGTTTGCGGTAAATAATAAAGTTCCCAAAAATATCTAACTGGCGTAGCTCCTCAATTACTAGTATCATAATATAATATTTCGTATAATCTATAAGCGTGGCGATTATGGCATATACCCCCCAAACGCAGAACACAATCAAGCCACGGCCCCGAGTATCCGGCGACCCCCGGTTTACCTGGTAAAGGTCGCGGGAGTCCGCTGGATGCGGGTGGCGCAGGACCAGTCATTTTGGCACTCTTTGGGGGAGGCATATGTCCAGCAGTGGGCGTCTTTCGGCTGATATGATGATGATGATATGATGAATATGCGAAATAATAAAACATACCTTGATCTTGAATATGAATTGCAGCTGAAGTACACAATAATAATAATTCACTTATACGAGTAAGGTTCGGAAATCACCACGGGTAATTGCGTAAACAACTGATAACGAGTTCACAGAACTCACTCACTTCACCTCACTCACTCACACTCTCACTTTTAACGTCGATAATCGAATGAAGATAATTAGTAAATGTCTCCATATTTATACCTTCTTGTGGTTTAAACATTATAGATTCCTAAGCGATTACTATTTTTCGGATTCTTGGCATGTTGATTTTTTATTTTTGTCGTATGAAGGGAACCACTGTGCCGCGATCCATTAAAG
Source organism: Epinotia brunnichana (assembly GCA_963854355.1). Taxonomy (NCBI): domain Eukaryota; kingdom Metazoa; phylum Arthropoda; class Insecta; order Lepidoptera; family Tortricidae; genus Epinotia; species Epinotia brunnichana. The sequence goes on from OY977935.1 coordinate 22,762,543, forward strand.
CGAACATGCAACAATGTAATTAAATACAGCTCTTGGTACACAATACAAATAAATCACTAATAATACCGTCATTTTCTTATCGTTTTATTCTACCATAGATACTCGTATCTAATGATTTTATTTTGATATTAAGTGACAAGTTATACTTATGAATGATCACTATTTTCTATTAATAGTAGTTTATGTGACTGTACATAATGAAGGGCATTAAACAGGAGCGTTAGTCACATCACACTAGTGTTTTAATGCCTGATTATGTACAGTGACATACACTATTTTATCTACCCACATGTTATAAATCCTCAATGATGTGTTCGGGAACCATTAGAATAACCACCATTGCACCGCCATGGCCAACTAGATTTCAAATCATAACCAACTCCACCGGACCTGCACCACCCCAACACCGGACCTGATTCCCTCGATGTTATTATGATTTTTCATACAATACCTATATAATAACACTGGCACAGATAAAACGCTGATGTTACGTTATGGTGGTCGTTATAATATATGGTTTCCGAACACATTCTAGAGGAATTAAGATATGGGTGTAGATAAAATACTTTATCTACACACATATCATTAGTGCTCTAAAATGCGTTCAAAAACCGTCGGAAATGGCCAGCATTATTACAACCAATTTTACTATGACAACTTTTTTGTACTGTAAATGTTATTTTATTGTAGTGCAGATTTTTGTATTGTTATGAGTTTACATTTGGAACAGCTGTCAATACTCAAGTGGGTCTCTATTCTAGTAAATATATATATATTAAAACAGTTTAAACATTTGACTTGACGGAGGATCGAATTGCCGCCACTAGGTACTGTTGTAATTTGTTTGTACGTTTTTTGCTGTTACGAAAGTAGAATTGTGAAAAGTTGTATGTAATTTACATTTTAGTTGAACATATGAGTAATAGTGGCTCCGAGAACTATATGAACACTCCGCCGGATATCGTAAATGCAGCCAAGATTGCAACAAAGATATTTTACAGGTAGCACTTAGTAGTAATATAGGTCATTTCCCTACGGCTTCGGAACCCATCTTAGAGTACTAATGATATGTGTTTAGATAAAGTAATGTATGCAACTGTACATAGTTAGGCATTAAAACACTCGTGTGATCCTATTATATACCACACTCGTATTTTAAGGCCTCTCATTATGTATCAGTAGCATAAACTACTATTCTAAAATTAAAGTTTTCAGTAATCTTATTACAGTTTATTTGCAATATTATTCAAATCATTGGTTTAAATGTGCATTACGAATAAAATAATCTATGAGTACATATTAAGATAATTAGATATTGTATTTTGTACGTCTCATCTAAATATCGTACTTATAGAAAATTTTATATACACCTAGTTTATGGACACTTTTTTCAACACATTTGCTCGTAACGTGCCTCTTATTGTGCCGCTTTTAGGCTCATAATCCTGGGTGTTTTATAACATTACGGCACTCGTTGGCACCTTGCAGCAAGGTGTATGTATGGACTCGGCGCATTCTTAAATTGACCGGGTTATACAGGTTAGTTTTTAATTCTCGGCAAATGGATTCTTACTCGACTAAACAAATTAAATCCTTCTTTTCAATTAATTGATTATTTATTCTTGGTCATGATATAGAAACGTTCCATTTAGTAAAACTGTCTATTGTACTTTTGATAAGATTTTACATGAATTTATATTGAATAAGAAAATATTTATTTTATTTTGTATTGGCTGTTTAGAGATTTCATCTAAGCCTCGCTGCAGGCGCACTGCGCGAACTTCACGAAAAAAATAGTTGCGCCATTATAGGTAATTTTACAAATATTAGTAAACATTGATGATGCGTGTTTAGTCATTATTAAAAATGTTGACTCGTGGTGAATAGAAAAGTGATAAATATAATTGACGCCACTGTACATTCTTGGAGATGCACAAATATGTGAGTAAAAACCTGTTGTCATCAATAACTAAAGGAAACAATTTAGGAGCCTGTAACATTTTTATTTTATGAAAAGGATTTTTTCCTCGCAAATGTGTTGAAAAACGTCATATGACACGCGTGAGCTTTGATAATTACATCCTCGGCTCTCTTATCACGCTCACCTGCTTGTATCACAATGTACTATTGTGTGTGTCCTTGTTAATTTCCGTTGCTTATTTTTATTTATAATCATTTAAATTCGGATAACGTGTAGCATGATACCGCACCCACGGCGCGCGTGCGGCTGCGCAGAGCGCCGCTGCTGGCAACGCCATTCGCGCGCACCGAGCTCCTGCGCCACGCGCCGATCCCCGCCTCCCTGGCGCTGCTCAACTCTGTGCTCGGCGCAGCGAAGCACGTCGATGTGTTCGCTACCCGATGGCCGCTACTGATAGCGGAATGTAAAAGGATTTTCGAGTCCTTACATTAAATAAATAGTTATAGTTAAGTTGGAATACATATTTAAGTTTGTAATGCTTTGGCGTAAGCTGTAATTGCAAATTGTACTTTAGTAAATAAATAAATAAATGATACATTCATAGAACGCCCGTAGCACTTTTGAAAACGATTCATTTCGTTGATTTTCTCTCAGAATATTTATAAAAATAGAATAGACTTAATTAAGCAAATAAGGGGCGTCATTGTACAGCTAATTATATTATGTATAGGTACATAGAGTAAGTAACACATGTATAAACACCTCACGACTTTCGTAAATTGCAACCAACAAGCGGTTTGATGAGATGACACTAGTAACATATGTATGTAGGCAAATTAGCACAACTTTTACGACACCGTAACACACGAGAATATGTTTTTTATTCGCCACATTATCCCTTAACGCTTATTAGGCATGCCGTATGGCATCCTTTTTTAGTTTTTTTTGTATTTAAAGATTGAATTAATTCCTGTACGGGGTTTCAGTAGAAAAAAAACAGCTGCGATTAACAGTATACTTACAATTTGTAGGTATTTAATCAAATAAAGCCTCGTTTTGTGTTTCTCGCACAACATGAAAGAGATAAAAGAGACATTTAAATAAATGCTATGTACCTATATGATTGTATCGTTTGTAATTACTTTATGTTCTATAAATTATTATCTATATTGGGGATAGTTGTTCCTTGTCAAAGTCTTTATGACATAATAATGTATTTGACCTGGCCTGTTGTAAAAGATTTGTCAATACTAATCAGGTTGTACACGCTATAAGGGGACGTTATGTAGCGTATTTTTTGTAAGAAAATTATAACTATTGTTTACTCACACACTCATAAGTTCCTCTATATTTACTACCAATAATAATTAAGGCCTACGAAATTGATGTTTGATGTTACCTTGCACTTAGAATTTAAACAATGTACATTTTTATTAGGATACATTCAATGGATTTTGTTAAGCATTGATTTATTTGAACCATTATGAAACTGTAAGACAGAACACCAATAATTAAGCAAATAGAGATATAAATAATAGATCAGTTAAGTGTTATCAAATACTAATGAAATAACCGAAAATATATCAAAGTAATTGTAAGGAAATATTTTATGGAGTAAAGATACTCGTATCGGTGTTATTTTGTAATTACAGGTTGAGGGAAAAAAATTGTGTAAGCTCATTTTTTATCGATGGAAAGCTTTTCTACTCTCGTTGTTGACCTTACTTTTAGGTACAGTGTGTGTTTTCCATAAAGTTAAGACCTAATGAGATATCTTCCGTTATGAAAAGAACTCACCTATTAAAAAAAAAAAATTAACACGCCATGCATCGGTAATAAAGTAAGAAACTACAACTTACATCATTGACAATTCATTGTCTATGTGTCAGATGTCATTTGTGTAGAACTAGATTTGCTGCTCAAGAAAACTTAAAAAAGTTATTATTTAGGCTCTATTTTCAAACGTTCCAAATTGTTTATTTTTATAAGACTAGTCACAACAGTTAAAAGTAGCTTTAGTTATAATTTAGATTCGCACAGAAAACATACGCTGTTCATTATAGGTGCTAGGTTATTATTTGTAGATACCTAGTATTATAATTTTTGCGGCACTCTTGGGGCTATTTTATTAAAATATTCGCACTACATACGATACGCTAAAGTCACGTGCTTCAACTGTTATACCTACCTAATTAATACGTTTGATTTGAAATACCTAATTTCCTTCGATAATAATTAATCTTAGGCCTGAAATGTAACACAACTAAAGCAATCTAGAATATACAATTTTCATACAAATTAGCCGCCCTTACTTAAAATTAAGCCCAAATGAGTGAAATAACCTACATTCAGTTAAGATGGCAGAAGTGATCTGCAATTTTTTCTCCACGACCTAGAGTGTAACATTATAATATCATAAATAGCAATAAACAATGGTTGTTTTTTTGTTATAGTATCTATTACTATAATATCCACTGTAAGAGGAACACCAAATGAAGTAGCATGTCAATATAAAATACATATATTAAGTCTCGTAAAAATGTTTCGTGAATGAAATCAAAATATTAACATATCTGTCGTGAAATAGATGATGTTTGTAATCCCAATTATATAAAACAATAATGATACATACCTAGATGTTCTCTTGAATCTGTAATGCGAATTGTACATACAATCAAATAGTTCGTCAATGTTTTCCTTAATAAATAGGTGAAAAAATTAGTAAGGCCTGTTTGATTGCGGACTTTACGAATAGGCATTTGTTATGTTTAATGTTACAAAATTTAAATATGCAATAATGTCTCGAACAGGTAACCTACCAACCTACGTACAAGACTATTCAAGTTTATCACCGCTTATCGATTCGATGGGAACGACTTCACTATGTCCAGGCTTTAGCTGTTTCATTACTACATAATGCATGTAATCACTTACTTCCATAGCGCAGTAAGTAAAATAAATGTACCTATGACATAGTATTATACTGAGGAATGACGTACTTTCTATTTGTCTGTAAGCATATTGTGTTGTATATCCCAGACGGATTCGTGTGCGTATCCTAATAGTATTAATGTAAATTTTCAATTAGAATAGGTTATGTCTATTTAAATAAATATGTCGACAACTTAAGGATGACTCACGCTAAAAGCGGGCCGTGTCCGGCCCGGGCCGTTTTCTAAGAAAAACGATGGCGTTTTTGGGCGGCCGAGCCATACCCAAGCTAGGCCGAGCCACGGCCGAGGCTCGGAAGCGGCTCGGTGTCGGCACAGCCCGGCTGTGACTCGGCCGGGCTTGGGCTGGCTTGGCCGCGCAAAAACGCCGTCGTTTTCCTTAGAAAACGGCCCGGGCCGGAAACGGCCCGTTCTAGCGTGAGTCATCCTTTAGGGTACAAAAGTGATTATTAAATTATTCTTGTTCGCTGAAATTATTAACATCTGTAGAAAGGATAAATGATATTTTTGTGCACTAGGGTAAACTAGTGAATGTTTTTCGTACGAGTACAGATACAATTAATAATTTATAATCATGTGACTAATATTATCAATGTAATGTAGGTACTAGATCATATGAAGTATGAGACGCATATCACAAGGGCATTATGCATATGCCTTGGACCTGCTTAGCTAGCATGAGCGCGTTTACGTCGGACACGCAACATTACTAACATTAGGGATCGTCCTAATAAAATGCGACTAGGCGATTATCTCAAGTTCGCGCGAATTTTACTCGCGCGAACGTGCAATCAAACATATTGGGCTCGAATAGGTGTGGTGGATTGCGCAGACTTGCTATAATCGTGTAGTCGCGTTGTATTAGGACGATCCCTTCGTCACTCTTGCACTTACATATTACTAAGAGACTAAATGCTTCATGTCCAACATAAACGTTAGGATGATGCATTCAAAACGCATTATTTATTAAAGTCTTAATCGTTTTCGGTACTTCGATGGACTTTAGGTCGTCAAAAATGTTCTGTCTCGTTACAAGTTAATAAGACCATTGCTCAGTTTTGTTTTGAATTACGTTTACATTTTACGTCCAGCGGTAATTAATTAATTGACCGGTTTAGATATTCTAAAAGCTATATATAACTATAACAAATAAGACACTTATCTAATCACATCGCGTCATTTGTATTAGACACATGACAGTTTCTAATTCATCTGCTGGGGTCTTAACGTGTTTTTTATGCCAAGCATAGGTAAATCACTAATGAGTGTAATCAGGTAATTACGTGCAGGGCGACAACTGCATTATTAAACTACGATATTATATTCTCAAACAGTACAATTCATTTCTTTTTTTAATGGGAATTATAATGATGACATCACGTTTTACGTTCAGAAAAAACAAAAAAAAACAAATCGCGTTGAAATTGTTTATTGTACAGATGACGTTAAAGATATTAAATAATTAACACACAAGGCAATTTTATTACTACTACACCCTCGTAATGCATAAAACGTAGGCAACGCCGCGGGATAAAATGTAACCCATATCTTTTCAGTGAGTTCATTTTTGCAAAGCTACTTACATAAATTACTTACTCGTATTACCTATAGATTAATTAGTATCATATGGGACTTTGGAGGTTAACCGTACGCATTATGATTTAAAAAAAATTAAATCCTTTTTCAGGCCGGTAATTGAAAAATGACAATAACAGGTCAGTCTTTTTTATTGACATTAAGGATGTTTGACGATAACGATGATGTTAGTGGTCAATCCTCTGCCTGGAAAAGGGATCTCCAAGTCCCTATATGACTTTAATTATAGAGTGTCCCAAAACGAACGCAAGATTTTCCATACATAATGTATGGAAAATCTTGCGTTCTTTTTGGGACACCCTTTATATACCTATTTATATGCCAATGCCTGAGTGCAATGCTACTCATACATTCTGCAAAACCACTTTGCGATAAATGTTCATTAATAGTTCCAGTAAATACATGCGTGTCAAATAAAAATAAAAATAAAACAAGTGCGAGTCGGACTCGCGCACGAAGGGTTCCGTACCATTATCTATAAAAACGGCAAAAAATCACGTTTGTTGTATGGGAGCCCCCTTCAATATTTATTTTATTCTGTTTTTTAGTAGGTATTTAATTTGTTGTTTTAGTGGCAACAGAAATACCTACATCATCTGTGAAAATTTCAACTGTCTAACTATCACGGTTCATGAGATACAACCTGGTGACAGACAGACAGACGGACAGAGGAGTCTTTGTAATAAGGTCCCATTTTACCCTTTGGGTACGGAACCCTAAAAAAACATGTTTATTTAATAAGTCGAAGTATAGATTGTGTCTTGAAGTATTTATCGTCCTATTTATTATGTGATATATGTACATATCCCCTTTCACATTGAGTTAAAAGGGAGGTCAGGAACTCTAAAAATACTAAGTAGGTACACGTGTTGTCAATGAGAATATTGAGAATGCATGTTGCCACCAGGGATTCGTTTCACGGAGCTGCAAGTTACAATTTTGCAAGTCAACTCTACAGGCCCTGGTCGAAAGGGCAGTTGTTATTGGTCAAGCACCGCAGTTCAGTGTTGCCTGTTAAGACACGTCAAATTGTGACTTGTAGGTTCGTGATATGAGCCCCAGGTAAGAGTATAAAATTGAATATACTACTTATAAGCATTCTTTCGGTTGTTATTTATTTGCTTCAATGTTTATAAAATCAAATTATAATAACGCCGCATATATGTAAGTAAAGTAGATAGGTTAAACCTTCATTGGACTGAGGATAAGGTTATTTAAGCATTTAATGTTCATTGTCAACTAAAGTTTCGTTTAATACTGTCTTATGAGATGGATCAAAGTGTTAGAAAAAATATTATACCTACCGTACTACTGATTGTGTTTTCTAGGATTTCTGGTTCCATTTGGTCTTATGTCACAAAGGGTTGCACAATGCACAGCACTCAGAAATATTTAACGTGTGCTGATTATTAAATTTAAGTTCTCATGAGAATCTTGCACTTTGATAGTCTGTATCCATACGTTAATAGGATCAAGTTTCTGTACCATATTAAGCAATTTCAACCAAATGAAATAGTTGGACTGTTACGATCTTGAAATCTTCATCTGCATGGACACTACATATAGGCACCGCTGAATTAAATAGAAAATAATCGCGAGACTTCGTGGGGCACGAATTTTAAAATGTTACGAATAATCTTATGATCGATTTTGAGTGTAACATCTACGGCAAATTACACGAAATTCGCAAAAGCGAAGATATACTTTATTTCCAAGCACGTAGGGTTTACCACATGAACACTAGCCACAACACTGACAGCTCGCACCTTTGGGGCACTGGAGATTTCATATCGTGCAGACTAACATTTCGTTTCTAGTGTTATACCTACGCTTTTCAGCAAGCATTTAGCGGTCTTGAATTGGTAATAGCTCCTTTTTTATGTGCAAATAGTCTTAAACATTTTGTTAATGTAATTTATTTATTAAATCGTATGGCAATCTGTAGCATAGGCGAATATCCGTGTGTTAATGTAATTATGAAAGGTTGGTCACATAGTTTTGGGAATCGCAAAATGAATTAAATATCAAAACTGCAATACACATTAACATTATACACAATGTACCTACATAAAAAAAGACCGAAAGGAATAATTTTGGCATTGACAATGGTTGTAATTATTAGGGATGTATTTATTACGGCGGGTTCAAACCAAGAGAGCAAACTAGGCTAGCACAACTTGATGCCAAGTCGCGTAGCGAATCAGCGATATCTGTCTCACATCGCTGTGAAAATCACAAAGAGGAGGGTAGACTTCCTCATCGCGTCGCGTCTCGCAGTCAGTTGTGTTAGCCGCGCTGGCAACTGGCATAGTCTCTCAGCTTTTCTTACAAAATAATCAACAGCAAGTGCAACTCGTTTGGACTAAACCCACCTTCACGTCACTATATTATATAGTTTTTATTAAGTTGCGTGGTATTTGAATACTGAACCTTGAATACTGAAAATGTAAGCATTACTGTTAAAGTTTAATGCAATATGTGTATTCTACTATACCTAAATGCTTTTATCGATATAAAATAATGTGAATAATATTCATTATTTTTCACTTTTGTTTACGAATCTGAAATATTTTATCTGTGCACATGCCTAACATAAAATCATATTCGGAATAAACTGATAAAGACAACTAACTAATTGGCATATATTATGTTTCATTCTACCTGCGCTATATTTATACCCTCCCGTGTGACAGACGGCTGGAAAATGACAGGTAAGTATACAGTGCGTTACCGGCAAGTGGGCTTTTTTTAAATAGGGTAAATTAACGTTCTTCTTTAACTTAACCAGGACCTTAATTTAATGAATCAACTAAAATTCCGACTTCATAAATATTCTAACAAAATTTAAATTGCCAGCAAAGTAAATTGACAAGTAGGTACCTAAGTATAAATAGTGTTGGTAAAGACGTATTTGAAGTGTAAATTGCAAGAACTCGAGCCATTTTCGGGACTAAATATGAGCTTAAAAGACTTTACAGTCTTTTAAGTCGTGAGTCAGAGTCCTTTTTCGAGTCTTATCGATTCCTGTAGTCACAACTCAGGCTTTAAAAAAGACAAGTGATCGTATTTTTTATAGTCTTTTTTCAGTTTTATATTAATATTAAGGAAACCATATTAACAGACAGAATTAAAAACCAAAAAATATACCTAATGATTGCTACACTACTTTACTGAGTAGGTAAGTTGCGTAATCTCAAGTGTTCCTACAAGTCCACTGAGTTCTAATAATAACTCAGTGATTCCAAAAACCTTGAGCGTAAACAAAACACTCGAGTCTGTATAGATGGCTCGAGTCTCTATAGAAGATTACAGAAGACTCAAGTCCCTCTAAGTTGAAAAGAGCTTGAACTTCGATTCAATGACTAGAGTCTAAAAAACTGAGTCCAGTCTTAGAAATGAAGACTCCAAGCAATTGATTCTTTACCAACACTAAGTGTAAATGACAGCTCTTCATACTTTGTTTACTACGACGTCATACTCAAACCTACACCTAGTATATATATTGAAGGTTCGGATATTGGAAATTTAATTGTGCAGTTAATTCACATAATTATGATTTGCTAATACATGTACACAATTGCTAATGGAAGGTATTATTATCAGTTTTAATAAATGCCCTCGTGCCAGTAACACACTGTATAAAGGGTGGAGAGGTCGAAGTTAGGGCAGATGCCCCGGTTCTGGCCAGTTTTGGCCACTTTCAACTTTAAATTGAGTGTACTAAGGTACAAAAAACTGAATGGCCAATCAGTTTAAAAATGGCAGCAAACGTACTTTAATCTTTTAAAGTAAATATTAAGCGAAGAGACGGCAAATTTATTACGGAACGTTTTAAACTTGAGAAACATGTTACACCACACGGGACACTGTGGCAATATTGAAAGAATTATTTTCTGCACGGCTATCACAAGACGGCGCGCGAGTTCTCTCGATTTTTCTCGCACTATACGTTTCTTTCTAATAAGAGAGAGACGGATAGTGCGAGAACCCGGGTGTCAATTAGTATGAAGCGTTTATGGCAGTGAGTGAGAGTTAATTTTGCTCTCTTCAGTAACGAGGACCTTAATTTTGCTACAGTAAGGTGAAGCATATCGGGGTTTTTTTAACACGTACGTTGTCATCACCAACATAAGTCAAGAACGTATCAGAAATTAGATTCTCAGACTTGGTGAGAATTTAGTTAGGTAGGTACTAAGTGATTATGATGTTAATTATGTATATTTTCCGATAGAACATAATAAACATGGCCGTTGTGTAGGAATATGTTGCAAGCAAACGTTTTTACGTACTCCAGTTTGATTTCAATGTGTTGTGATTTCAATTGTGCGTCCATCTATATCCGAGGTATGCTATACTAATTACTTACCGGCGCGGGAAACACATTGGTATAAAATTGGAATACGAAACGTATACGCGTTATAAATACGTTGCCCTAGCATCTTGACCCAGACGGGCGTACTTACCTCGTTTGTCGCGCTTATTCTACTTCGTTCGGCCAAGGCCACACTGAGTTGTGGGGCTAGACTAGAATAACTTCGTCACATGCCACCAGGAAACCCACCCTTCACTTTCTAAATGGCACAGTGCACGAGTGAAAGGTGAGTACTGTGACTTACTATGTACTTGGCAGCCAGTCCCCTGGAGGTGTCGCTCTGGCCACAGCACGGCTATCACAAGACGGCCGCGACATACTCTCGAGCTCTCTCGCACTATCCATCTCTTTCCAAGTGCTCTAATTAGTGCTCTAATTAAATAGTGCGAGAGAGCTCGAGAGTAAGTCGCGGCCGTCTTGTGATAGCCGTGCAGGTGCGCATCTTGCGGTTTTAGAAAAAAACTTAAATACAGAGACAAAACTTAAAGGTGTAGTAACAAAATTGAGGTGATTGAATCATTAATTATTTTGAACGGATGCTCCGATATGATGATAAATGATAAAATGACGAATGTTTATTCTTTTTTTTTTAAGATTATAGGTAGATACAAATCTGCCAAACCACAATGCGGTTTGTGGGCAGACAAAGCTCCTAATTTATTCCACAATTTATTAGCTAAAAGCTGTATGAATAGTAGTATATATGAATATGTACGGTATTACTTATGCTTAGGAACAACAAAAGAATCTGTAAAGGTAAAGTTAAGTTAAGTTACTTTAAAGTTACCCATATTTGTTTCAATCTGTCACTTCAATTAAACGTACGAGTCGTAGTCCAAATTGCATTTACAGTAATAGTATTATATGTAAGATAGTCACTTTAATGTATTTTCAGATTTGAAGTAGAACACACTTTAGATTAATCCTCGCAACACGAATCGTCCAGTGCCCCAATCCTCAAAATCCTATTGCCCTAATGTTCAACTAGTTTATGTTAATCTCATTAATCTGCTCGGCTTAAAATATAATTATATTCAATGAGTAACTTGGAGGCGGACGACTAAAACCATAATGTGTGATTGTGTGTCTAGAGGAAAAACTTTAAATCAGCACGAGTCCGTTTGTTGGATTTGCTGTGCGTGAACTATTTACTTAACAACAACTTCGTTCATGAAGTAATTTCGATAAGTTTGTTGAATAATATATGAAGTACATACCTATAGGTAATAGGGGTGTATTTGCTACACGCTCTTGGCGTAGTTTAGTTTAATTCAAGGATAAAAATTGTAATATAAATTTGCATAAATGTCAAAATTTCAAGAATTTCTACCATGATCGTCAATATAATTGAAATGTAAAAATAAAATATAATTCTACAGTTCCCGTATTATTTATTATCTATAAGAGTGTCGTATTCGTTAGTGCGCTCTAATTTGTATTACAGCATTGATATACAGCGTGTATTTTTAATATTACCTCAAATTGTAACCAGAGGTAGGTGTTAGGGGTATGAACCGATATTGCAAGATTTTTTTTCTTAACTACTAACTTTTTTTTCCTTATAAAATAATTCAGCACGCAATATACCACTACATTGTCTTACCGATGTAACGTCACAACTCACAGTGTTTTATAGAAGCCGAAAAAGTGACATCGCCGTTTTATTACAAATTGCTGTAGTTTAGATCATTACAAATGTGAGACTAAAACTCCCGCGTTTCTAATATGCGTAGTTTTTGAGAAATACATTTTTGAAAATCTTGTTTCTGACACCCGGATATTACAAAAAACATTTATATATTGCAAACATTTTAATAAACTTTTCTGTTGTTCAAAAAGTTGGATTATCCCTTCAAATATATACATTTAGAGGCAATTACGAATCGACTGTACAAAGAGCTAAGTACAAAAATGTACAGGCACATAATATTATTACATATGTACTACATATCTTATTATTTACTTTGTTACAAAAAATCACTTAATAAATCACTAGATAATTGAGATGGGCAATATAACCAAATTCTCAATAGCTAAGAAATAATTACTGAATCTTAGAAAAACTAATTATTTAATATGTGTAGGTTCCTAATAATGTTTTCTTTCACCACCCATAAGAGTGATATACCGTGTATAGGTACTATGTTAATTTTATATCCAGGAAATCCGGATACTGGCAGTGGCAGGCCTGACCGAAATTTTTAATTGACTGTAGATTAAATGTTCCATGGAATTAGGACTTGTTAAATTGGGTAGATAGAAGACCTAATAATAAAGCTGTCATACAAATATCGCGTCCTACTACGGTGGAACATAGAAGAAAAAAAATAAAAACCAAAATCAATAAAATCATTAATATCTTTGTAACAAATGTACCTAGAGAGGTCGTAATTGCCTCTAAATGTATGGGTTTATCCAACACTTTAAACAACAGATAAGTTTAATTAATAATTTGCAATATATAAATGTTTTTTCGTAATTCTTAGGTGTCAGAAACAAGATTTTCAAAAATTTATATCTCAAAAACTACGCATATTAGAAACGCGGGAGTTTTAGTCTTACAGTAATTTGTAATAAAACGGCGATGTCACTTTTTCGGCTTCTATAAAACACTGTGCAACTCTCAGAAGTATCCCGCTTCTTCAATGTGTCAAATAAGTGTAAGCATTACATTGCTGCTCGATAAATTTTCAAAATCTTATTACGCTTTGGTAGTTAAGACTAACTTACAATTTTTTTACAATATCGGTTCATAGTACTAAAAGCTATGTATGGTTATAATTTGAGGTAATATTAAACATACAGGCTGTATAATGAAAGGGAGATATCTACACTGCAGCCTCTTAAGATGGCGACATTGTGTTAAACATAGGTCTAATAAAAGCGGCATACGAAATTAATGGTAGGTACATACAGAGTACAGACACCTCTCTATAGTGAAATTAGCGGCAGCTCTTTAATTTGAAGAAATGTGACTTTGCGGATACTTTTCCTTTTGATTTATTCGTTTATGCAATCATGCATCATCCGATCACGGAAAGCGCCTTTGACGTATTAATGTCATGTCAGTCATGTGTGGTTCGTCTTGGTTACCCTTTGACGTGATGCAAGGCTTTTGTTTTCGAACCAAAATGGTGGTATTTTCACGCTGTTGAATTTATATTTTTATAACTTTATACATCTACACAAAATAGGAGCATTTATGACGCCGAGTTGCGGAAACCCAGCCAACCTATAACTTATATACTCTTATACATGCGAATTAAACTATTTTTGCAAAGGCCCCTTCCTTAAGGCTGCCACGTCTTAATAATAATAATACCCTTTGACGTTTTGGTATCATTATGTTTATCACCATAGCACCTAATCAAATATAGATGGATCGATACTATAATGTTTAACACGACTGCAAACATGTTGCCATTAACACTCTTGCTAAAGCGCATAGCCAGGGAATGCGCGTCGCACTAACGTTGAATTTGAAATATTGGAATGCTGGATCAGGCACAAACATTTCAGTTGCAAAATCAGTCCAGAAGCGCGTCCCGGAATGGAGCAGAGTGTTTACATTCTCTCAGCGGGTGTCATACGGATTTCAGTAACACGTAGCTCCCCTCGGGGAAGGGCGATGAGTCTTGTCAGGCGGTTATTAGCATAACGACCAGCTAACGACGGCGGTGATACGTGCGTGACGCCGCGTATAGGTATTCAAGTGATATAAACGTTACAACGGCACTCAACAATTTGGGCGCGCGTATAGGGGAGCTTAATGTACGTAAACTGTCGCCCCACACCGTGAAACAGATAATTGACCGTGAATTAGTAGTATGTGAAAACTATCGAGGGTTGAGTGGCTCGTTTATCGAGGGTCCACACCTGCGGAGGTGTTATGTTACAAACATTTGGGCAACGAGTGTTGTAAACTTTTAACAGTAGTTGAAAACTACGAAAATGGACAGGAGGAAGCTTTTTAATACGTTTATTTCACCAGCATTCATATCTGCTACAACAAAACGGGCATAAATATTTGATACGACTTTATTTTTAGTGCCGATAGGAAGTGTCAGATATTTTTGACCGTTATGTTGGTCAAAACAGGGGGGAGGCCTTTGCTCAGCAATGGGACATGACAGGCTCGATATAAAATTACAATTGGTATAATGTTGGTAGACGGAGAGCTGAGGGCCGAAACTGCAACAGTTTTATATAGGCTGATATTTTAATATTAGGTCATAAATAGCTTGGATATCAATAGCCTGCCGTCAGTCAGCCAGTTTTTGGGACAACTGGCGTGGGGGTGGTTCCGAACTTGTTAAGAAAACAACACCTACGTCGCAACTGTTTTATAAAATCTGACAGTTTGTCTGTGGATAGTAAGACAACTAACAAACTATGCGGACATAGTCAGTCTGCAGAATATTGGAACAGTTGCGATTTTTTTAGATTTTATAAAACACTTTTTTTGCAACAAAATTTTTTGACGGGTGTAGCGGGCTGCTGACGCGTACTGTTCCAATATTCTGCAGACTGACTATTTCCGCATAGTTTGTTAGTTGTCTAACTATCCACAGACAAATTTTCAGATTTTATAAAACAGTTGCGACGTAGGTCCCCACGCCAGTTGTCCCAAAAACTGGCTGACTGACGGCAGGCTATTGATATTCGAGCTATTTATGACCTAATATTAAAATATCAGCCTTTATAAAACTGTTGCAGTTCTGGTCTCTCAGCTCTCGGTCTATGGTAACATTGGTAACTGTACATACATGCTTGATCCAAGGTACCTACGGAAATGTCTTACTTAAATGATTATTAAAGTGCAAATATAAAAACCCTATGATAATAAAATAAGCTTAGCATTTTGAATGTTTTAATGTGATATGATAAATGATATTGATTGATTGATTGATAAAATGCCGTTGTAGAGTTTCAAAAAGTGCCGTATACCGGCTATTTGAAAATCGTGGTAAGATTTTTGTTCGATAAAATCATATTAAGGAAATAAAGAAAAGTAATTTTGTTTTTAACCCTTTATAAGGCATAAGCATCTAGAGGTGATAAAATAAAACTAATTATGTTTCTAGATTAGTTTTTTTTTCTTATTTCAGAAAAAAGAAAAAAAAAAATTAAAAAAACACGGTGGTAAAAATGTTCCCTCTGCCTGTCTGGATCTACTCTGCCTCAGTACGTCATATTAATAAGCAATGCAGCAAGGTGCTATACACGTGGAAATGCACATTTCTCGCAAATTATTTTAGACCTTTTGTCATTTCACATCCGTGTAGCACTAAAAAAATTACAAAAGATGCAGGATTGCACGTTTATATGTGGGCGTTTCTGTGGGCATGTGGTGGTGTGCCACGTTAGTGATCTCTTGTGCGACAACCTGTAAAGCCTTTTGACGGTTCTCTGATGTGACAGATTTATTTTTCAAGATACAGTTGTGACCGATTGACCGCCGTTTTCTGCTTGTAAACGTACTAATTAGTCTCCTTTTCAGAAAAAACCGTCAAAATATATGGTGGGAAAAATATTCCCTCTGCCTTATAAAGGATTTAAAGTTATAAACAGCCTAACATTTTTTTATCAATTAAACAAATACTAATGATTACCTAAGAGACCAAAAATCTCTTCTAATCCATTTATACTCCCTAAATCGTTGAGTATTCGTCTACTCCAACTCATTTTCAACAT
This sequence comes from Epinotia brunnichana, assembly GCA_963854355.1. Classification (NCBI taxonomy): domain Eukaryota; kingdom Metazoa; phylum Arthropoda; class Insecta; order Lepidoptera; family Tortricidae; genus Epinotia; species Epinotia brunnichana. The sequence continues at coordinate 22,779,077 of OY977935.1, forward strand.
AATCTGTAACACGCAAAAAAAAACATGCACATCATGCTCACTCCACAGGCAGAGGGAATATTTTTACCACCATCCAAAATGCTCCACACAGGCAGAGGGAATATATTTACCACCACAAAAAAATCTTATAAAAAAAATTGTTCAAATGCTAAATTAAAAATATGACTGACTGATCTTACATAATAAAAATAACACCAACTTACATTTTTCCCGTCCCGTAAATTTGAGATTAACAAAGATTTGTCAACAGGTGCCGAAATTCACTGATTCCCAAACTGACAGCTGTCATAGACTAAAAAAGTGATGTCGACCGTTCATAAGTCCATAATGAATATTGTTAAGGGGGTTTCCACAAATATTATTGCCATAGATAAAAACCGATCGTGGATTCGTTTCAGAAAAAAACGTCAAAATATATGGTGGGAAATATATTCTCTCTGCCTTATAAAGGGTTAAGCAGTAACGCTGCTTAACTAAATTCATAAATTTTAAATTAAAGGAGAAATTGAAAAATTTTGGCTCCCTAAGGCGTTGTGTAACAAGGAACTGATTGAACGATTTAGTGGCCGAGACAGATTGTTCCGATAGCTCAGTTGGTTAGTAGCGATGGACCATGTATGCCTGTGGTCGCCGGTTCAAATTCGGCTCGGAGCCAAAAAAATTCAATTTCTCCTTTAATTTGAAATGTATAAAAAAAAGTAATTTGTTTATGTATATTCGCAGGTGTACCTAATGTCCCTACTTCTCCATATTTCAGTATGTGGCGTAGGTAAATATTTGTATATTAGGAATAACGTTTTACTACCCGTAGCCAATAAAACACAGAGGTCGTCAAAAGCCATCCTTCAGGATTGGATCACGAAGCTAATATAGACATGTATACGTTAACCGAATTGATAAATTCGATGGCTGTCTGTTTTGTTACCGTATCTGATACGTACTCGTATTTAATTATGGTTTAATGACAGCAACATAAATTTATAGTATAATTAGAATAATACATTGTAAAGTAAACGCCTGTAACTTTTGGCAGCACGTGCGCGAGAAAATATTTATTTCACTATTGTATTTCATGACCTTAAACATATTGAGCATATAATAAATACGAAACTTAAGTAAATTTTTCGTAGTAACTGAGTATAGGTATTAATTTAAAGTCACTCCGATATAGACTAGGTACTTTGCTCATTCCGAAATTTTAAGACATACGTACAATATTAAAAAAACAAATTTGGGAAAATCATTTTAATTCTGCTAGGATTCCATATTCGATATCAAACGCGTCGAGAAGTCTGAAAAACTACTCAAGAGCATATTAGCCGTGGCGTTAATATACCTAGTTTGGAATTCACTTCCCTATATTATAAAATATGGTTTTCAACGAGGACACGTGAAATTCTATACTCTTGAGTCCGTAATGAGTTCATTGTATTATTTTAATGGATATTCAATGTTATATGCATATCCATACACCACTGGAAATCAAAAGACGCAAGTCAATCCATGTTGGCGAGGGATATAAAATCTGAAAAAAAAAGCAATTTCATAATTTAATGGTAACCGGGCTGCCGTCTACGTCGGTGAAAAGATAAGTCCCTGAGCGACCGAGCTCTGCTCGGATGAAAATGGAGAAAATACGGAGAAAACGAATTTTCCCGGACATGTGACCAATCTAGATCGATTTCTCGCCCCCGTAACCACCTACATTCCAAATTTCATCGAAATCGTTAGAGCCGTTTCCGAAAACGTTATTGCAAATATATATACATATACAGGGTGACTGGTAATTCGACCTATTCCTTGAAAGGGGTTATACTAGAGCTAATTTGCAACAATTAATGTCCAGTCAACCAGGGGTCAATCCACGATTTTTTTTAATTTTTCGAGTTTTTAGTTTGTTTGAAAAAAAATCGCCTTGCAGCCCTAAAGTGCTGTTTGTGACAAAAATGTTTTTTTACCATCCAAATGGAAGTACTTTTGTCACAATCACCAGCTTAAGGCTGCAAGGAGAATTTTTTTCATATAAACTAAAAACTCGAATATCTCGGAAACCAGCGAGTTCCGACCCCTGGTTGACTGACCATAAATTGTTGCAAATTAGCTCTAGTATACTTAACCCCTTTCAAGGAATAGGTCGAATTACCAGTCACCCTGTATATATACAAATATTGCTCGTTTAATAGTATAGGATTAGTTAGTTAGACGAGAGGGGCAGCACCAGGGGCCTTCGCCTGATGGTGGTACAGTCAGCATCAAAAGCAACTACGCAATCGGAGACGGCAAAAGTTCTTATTCCCTTCTAATACAGACTTTTGACATCTTCGTTTGCGTAGCTACTTTTGATGCTGACTGTACATACCATGCCAACCAACGGCAATGTATCTCACTCTCACAAATAGCTGTCACATAAATGCTTCGCGTTCGTTGGTCGTTCGTTTGCTCAGTACCCACCTTCGCCAAAAGCAAAATATTAGAGTTTGATGTGACACAACGCAAAAAAAAACGGAAATCTTGACTACCTAGTAGGAAGTTGACCATAAAAAGGTAATTTAGCCCATTCATGGCCAGTGACGACACATATGCGTCAGACCGCTACGAGCGCTTTCCTCTACATACGAGGTTTAACCTGCTACGGACTACGGCGTAGCGCTACGAGATTAGCGTGGCTGTGAATGTGTTAATAGACTTCAGCCTGAAACTCACTGGCGGGGCCTGCGATGGCGATCGAAAGTAAACTTGTCAATACCTGTCAAGTTTACTATTGACCGCCACCGCACGCCGCGCCAGTGTGTGTTCAGGCTTTACCTTTTCAACAAATTTTAATTTAACTTGTTAAGTGGACAGACGCAATCTTGTAACCATCTTGTAAACTTGACCCATCCAGTGTGCTATTTTTGTAACCGTCAAATCTCGTGAATGAAACAGTGAAAATTAAACATAAAGACCGTCTAGCATCAGTCGCAATTCTGTTGGATTATACAACCTATTTTAGGCATCTGACACATTGTTGCATGTCAATGAATAAGAAACGTTGGACGAAGAATAAAAAAAATAAGAGACGTCAAAGAAGCCACTGACTTTTCAAAATTATTTCGAGAAAAAACGATGTTACAAAAGGGTTTGTTTGAAAAAATAAGAAGTAGTGTGTTAACGAGGTTACGAAGGAGCAGTGACAATTGCAACCCGTACCCGCCGTGTCAGCCTTGTCCCCCGTGTGACCCGTGTCCGGCGTGCCCCCCGCCATGCCCGCCGTGCCCGCCGCCGCCGGTGACGTTGCCGCCGTTCTACTGCTACCCAAGAACAGCTTACGACGTCAAGTTCATATACGTCAATGATAAAATACCGGAAACAACCATGAAGGATTTCGTGGACCGAGCATCTCAAACGGTGTTCTTTACAGAACTCTTCAGAGGTATGATGGTCTTATTATTATGCATAATTTAAGGATGAGTATCCTATCCACCATAGCTGTGCGAGGCAGCGATAGTATTGGTGTTTTTTAGGGTTCCGCACCTCGAAAGGAAAACGCGGAACCCTTATAGGATCACTTTGTTGTCCGTCCGTCCGTCCGTCTGTCAAGACCCTTTTTCTCAAGAACGCGTGAATGTATCAAGCTGAAATTTATATCAAATACTCAAGTCTACTGTTCCTTGAAGCTGTGAAAAAATTAAACTTCTAAGCCAACGCAATCAAAAGATACAGCCGTTTATAGTCAAAAGTTTTCGAAATTCTTAAGTGAATCAAAACCTACAAGGTACTTCCCGTGAACTCAGAATCTTGAAATTTTGTATGTTAAGCAACAATTTGTATGTAACCGTTCGCCGCCTATTTAGGAGGAAGCCCGGATCTCACCTCCGCCGAATTTTTCGTAAGGGGATATTTATAAAGTCAAGTTCTAAGTTAAAAAAACCGAAGACAATATCCAAACTCAAAACTCAAGCAAAACATCCGCGGTGAGATAGCCGAGATCCCTCGCAGCATGTGTCAGCGAGTTCCCAAAATCTGCGTAGTCGTTTGCAGGAGTGCCAGCGACGAGATGGGGGTCATCTCAAAGATGTTATTTCCAAAAAATAAATTGCATTAGATGTTAGTCACAAAAATTAAATGATCAGGAAATTAACTTTCATGGTTTTATTTTCATAAAGGTTTCAAAATTGCTAGAATTTTTGGCCCACCCTGTACATAACTGAAAATGGAATGTCCAGTAAACTGACACGCAGTAAGTATGTAAATTACATACTTTGTGAGCGTCAGTTTATAGTGGACTTGTTTCTATTGTACGGAGTGGTCCGGAACCCTCGGTGCGCGAGTCTGACTTGCACTTGACCGGTTTTTTTTCTCGCACAGCACTCCGCTACCTCGCATAGCTATGGTGGAAACTCACTCTATATATATGCGTTGGTTCCATGCCAGGCGGAACGATTTATACGAGTTCCATACAATTTTCGTTCGGACTACACGTCTATTCTATCGATGTCAGGAACTTGAAATTGTAATAAGTCAACTCCCCCCCCCCCCCCCCTGCCGTCCCTCTTTTAGAACAAATACACGTAAAACGTATTCAAAATACTTATAGCCATTATTAGATTCATCAAATCTTACTCCGATATATATGTGAGTGAGTTTAACCCTTTGATAGCCAAGAACCTATAAAGTGGTCGTGTGTTGTCGTGCCCCACACGCCAAGAACCCATAAAGCGGTTATGACGTCCGCTGACAAAGCAACCTTTTGTCTTTCATATAAGGTTCATAGTCCCTCTCTTATGGAAAAAAGGTTGGCGTGTCAGTGGCGTTTAGTACATGAATCATGGCGTTCAAAGGGTTAAAACTGTCTGATTAAATATTATAAAGCGGCAATTACACTTCGTAAAGAACACGTTAGTCGGCCGCATTCGGCGATCGACAGCTGCCAACAAACTGACATTGGCGGACAGACTAGTGTAAAGATGACGTTTGTTGGCCTACGTAGTTTAAAATGAATTCGGCGACCGCATTAGGTGAACGACGAAGTGTAATTGCCGCTTAATTCGCATATTCTCTTAATTCTAGGAAAGGGGGAATTTGGCGCAAATGGGAAGCCAATGTATGAAAGTTTGTTACATAAGTTTCTTAAAATATCACGCCATTAGCCTACGCATGTCAAATAACGCTTTGTATGGCAATCGAACCACCTTAAAGGAATTTAAACAATTTTGGGTTGGAATAGAGTAGCAAGAGTTTGTTTTGGTCTTCTCTTGAAACAAAAGAAATTCAACTCTATTTATTTTATTAGTTTGATTCAAATTTCAATGTCATTTTGTGTTGTATGGTGGGCGCCACGAGGATAAGTCAAATCTAGAACTACTTCGAAAACAGAGTCAGTAGTACACGTAAAATAAAGTAAAGACTCACAATGCCGAACAAAAATGACAACTCGTATATATCTAACGATTTGACGACTCTACTAGTTCTGTTGCGACACATCATTTATGATTTATAATCAGAAAATGATTTTATAGTCGACGTCTCTTACGTCGTCAATAAGGATTTCTTGAGAAACTTAAATTGAAAACTATTATAATTACCATGAACTGGATTTCAAACTGCAAACGAATGTTATAGGTACTTTGTTGAGATTTAGGTTTAAAGAACTTTATTTTCTCTAAGAAATTATACATTCCACTTATGAGAAACTTAATTAATTTTACAAAACGTTGATATCGGTTGGTAAGCACCACAAGGTGTTAAATACTTTAAGCATATGTACCTACACAAAATAGATTATAAATTACAGTAGTAAGGTACGAGAAGTAAGTACAATAGGTAACAAAATTTCTAAAATCTATTCACTAAATCTAAATACGCTAGCCAGTTTAAATTATAATAGGTCTAAGCCTGTCTACATTTTAACTATTAGTAATACAAAATATTAACAAAGGTATTTGTTGAACAAATTTTGTTCCTGGAAGTAAAAAAGTGTAATACAAATAATACAAAATAGCACGAATAATTCGCACACTGAGGAAGTATTAGACTGTAGGGAGGTATTTTTTTGTGAACAATCTTACACAAATCGACCTAGTCCCAAACTTAGCATTAGGTGAAGTTTGTTAATATATTTATAGCAGGAAATTTTAGGCAAGCCGGTGGGAATCGATTTGTATGGGCGCTCCGCCACTGGTAGTTACCTACTCTAATATAATAACTGTGCTATTTTATTTTTATCTTAGTCTGAAGGGCAATATTGTTATAACTATGTTGTAAATAGGTAAAAAAATTTACTTAGTAAGTTCGACAAATCACCCAAATTTTGTCCAAATACTCGACTATGGACGAAATTAAATTAGGATGTTATATGTTACCCGTGTTGTATGACCAATATTAGGGATGAACTCAAAGAAAGTAATATTATTATCAAACAAATTTAAATATCGTGTAAGAACCAATGCAAAATTATCCTACCTTTAACCTTACCCTTAGGTTTACCCTAAACCGAAAGGTTACCGGTTAGTACACTCAAAACACAAACCGAATCAGCTCCTGTAAGCGGTAACCCCTTGTTACGATTAGGTTAATCTGAATAATACGGGTTATCATTAATTCATTATTGTAAGGTAACCGAATGAAAGGGTTACCCGAACGATTAGCTTATCATATGAAGGGGTTACCCAAACGAACGGGTAACCCATATGAACAGGTTTTCCGGTCCATGAGCGTTACACCGTATAAGCAAAGGTTAAATAAGAAACAAAAATCCTTTAAAAATGTATCATTTAATCAGTTACGTTTATTGGCATCTCATTCATATTTAGAGCAGCCCACTTTACAGAAAATCGCAAACATTAACACCACAACTTCCCCTGTAGCTACAGTCATGGCCAGATAATTAAGAACATGTTTTTTTTCCCATACAGTTGCATACAAAAATGACTTTTAAAATTCAATGATGATTTAAAATATGTTTGGCCAATTTTATTTCTGAGTATATGGAGGTATCTGTGTATAAATAAGATTTAATTTAGTTTATATAAAAGTTCTGTAAAAGTTGTGCTTAAAAAATTCGGATGGTCAAATGGACAGTTTTTAAGAGTTCATACTGTAATTAGGAACAATGTATGTACTTATAAAAAGTGTTGATTTCCTGTATTTTTTAAAGTCTTAAAGCTCTTTTGCACTATATTAAATACTGTTAAATAAAACACGGTGTAAACACATTATAAATTATCATCAAATTTGAAAAGGGAAAAAAATCATGTTCTTAATTATCTGGCCATGACTGTTTATGTTTTTTTTGTGAATGAAATGAATTTTACCATTTTCTCACCTGGTCATGTTTGTTGTGTTGTTGGTGGTGAGTAAAGTCACCAGATCACCCGAGGATTCGCTTTGTTTAGAGCGAGGGACCTGCATTGGTTTCTAACTGTCATCTCAACGATTCCTCCAATTAATAAACGGTTGGCAACGCGCTAGTGATTTTTCTGGAGCCGCAGGCGTCCATAGGCTACGGTGTCGGCCATCAGGCAGGCTGTACTTGTTTGCGACCATTGTAGTATAAAAAAATAGGTTAGTAAACATAGATATTGGAAAAAATCTAACAACGCATATTTTTGCGTAGGTATCTAATGAAACCTATAAGAAACTTCAGGCAGGGGACCATACGGTACAGAGCACTCTACTCTTTAATAGTCAATAAATCATCTGTCGCTGTGACAGACGGACGGACTCCGAGTGATCGCATTTTGTTACGGTTCACTAAAAATAGAACAAAAATTCATATTTGTAAATTATATAGCACGAAGCCTCTTTATGCTAACAGTCAAACTGTGTAAACCGTTTTGTGGGACAGACGTTAATTGTAAAATTGTACCCTTTTTATAATAATAAATATATTTATTTTAGTACGGTTATTAGTAATTTTATTAGCTGCTGTTCTTCTTTTCAATTTTATTTATATTTTTTTCAACGAGATTACGTAATATCGAGATAGGAGAACCCACTCCTTGGTCACTCGGTATCACCCTTCTATCTTAGTAATTTTTGGCTTATTTCCGGTTGCAGTCCCATTGTTAACGCAATCTTATAAAAAAACTATATAAAAATAAAAACCTTAAATATTAGGAAACTTGTTTCTATAAAAAGTTTCAACATAGGGAGAAGATTTTTCTAAATTCAATATCGTTTTTGCTGAACCGCGCTGAGAAAAAACTTGATCCACGCGCTTTTAACATATATAAACATACTTCTTTTGCCCGCGACTTCGTCCGCGTGAAACTCGTTTATATCGTACATAGGTGCATACAAACTTTCACCCCCGTCAAAAAATACCTATTTAATCCCCTTAGGGGTGTATGTTTCCAACAACTAAAATTTTACTTCATCCCCATGCAAACTTTCAACCCCCTTTTTACCCCTGTCAAAAATCCCTTCTTAGTACCCACTTACGTTACATAAACTTCCTATTGTGAAAAAATCTGATTTCTGGGTTCAACGGTTTGAGCTGGGCGTTGATTTAAGTGAGTGAGTCAGTCAGGACTTTTACGTTTATATACTTATACATATATAGATTTTCACGCTTTACAAAGATTGTTTGTTCAACTGACGAAAGCACGCCACACTATTATCTCGCTTAAGGCGCCGTAGGTTCATGGTCATCTCTCCCTCTCACTGAGCGAAATTGAGGTGCGTGTTCGGATGCGCGGATATCATGTTTTTATTTTTTGTGCGTTTAAATAAATAAAAAAAGTAATCACTAAGTTCCCTTAAACATGATATTGCCGATTTTTGAAACCAATTTTAATATGTTTAGCTTTTGCGCATAAATACGAAAATTGTTTAATCATGTTCCAGAATCGCTGCAGAAAAGCCTCAAGATTACTATTCGTATTTTTTTGAAACCATACTAAAACAGACGTATTATATTACTTCAAAAACTCTGTTCGCTTAACTTCGCTGAACCTACGGCGCCTTAAGGTCTCCACACATTGGTCGCGCCGCGTTGCTACCGCGGTCGTGCGCGGCGCGGGTGGGGTGCGGGCCCGCGCTAGAAATAAAGTATTGAAACTACACTTCAAACGCACATCGAACGCGATCCGAACGTGGGCCCGCGGGCGTTGCTACCGTGCTGGACACGTGTTGCTACCGCGGCGGGCCCGCGTTTCTACTGCGTTAGACACGCGCGCGACGTGCCGCCCGCCTGCGGTGTGAATATAATCGCGTCAACCGCGCTGCTACCACCCCGCGCTGCGAGCGCCCCGTTTTTTTTTTTATACTACGACGGTGGCCAACAAGCTTACGGCCTGCCTGATGTTAAGCTGGTACCGTCGCCTATGGACATATGTGACTCCAGAAGAATCACAAGCGCTTGAGGATTCGCTGTGTTGGCATATAGAGACATGCAGGTCCCTCACTCCCAACACAGCGCACCCTAGGGAGCTCTGGCGACCTTACTCACCACCAGGAACACAACACCACATGCTTCATAGCATGCAATAATATAGCAACACTACAAAGCAGTGGTGCTATTATGGCTGCGGTCTTCTGTAAGGTGGAGGTACTGCCCCAGTTGGACTGCTCCACATACGAGCGAGATGACATTCAGCTGTGCCCTACCTCTCTTAAACTTCTTTTTTTCGATGTGTGGAGGCCTTTATAGTCAAACTTCCTTCTCCCTAGTACGGTTTGAGGTACAGGAGTTGGACACAAGATGGACCTGTAGAATAAAATATCTGTTAATTATATGGCTTTAAGGTGGTTCGATTGCCATACAAAGCGTTATTTGACATTCGCAGGCTAACGGCGTGATTTTTTAAGAAACTTGTATCAAACTTTCATCAATTGGCTTCCCATTTGCGCCAAATTCCCCCTTTCCTAGAATAAACCTGTATAAACTAGATTAATTTGAGAAAAATAGTTTTCTCAAAATACCATGTCCCAAACCACCTTAATTATAAATATCACAAACCATAATTTAGTATTTACCTACACCTAGAGTATTCTAATGTAAATAAGATAACCTATATAAATTGAAGTTAACTGTACTTTTAACGCTTGGGCAACTAAGGGTGGGTTGCACCAAACCGCGTCTGTGTTTGTAAACGGTGTTCGTAAAATCTGTATGTATGGAAAGTTTGACAAGTTTATATGGAATGACAGCGCGCGGCGCCATATTTGACGTTGATCGGTCTGTAATCGTAAGTTGGTGCAACTTGCCCTAAGATTTATCGATGGACAGCTCATTCGTCAAAATCAGTTTAATAGGGCCGACGCTACGAAGGGCTCTCCTTGCATACTATGGGATGCAGGGCGTGAGTCCCGTTCGGGTTTATTGCATTGAACTGAAAGGCATTTTGTGTGCTCGAGGCTTAACTATATTCATTGGCCAGTTTAAATCTACACAGGGGTTAGGTGAGTTCTTTGCTGGATTTTTCTCAGGGTAGGGGTAGTGGTGGAGTCACCGTAAAATTTTCTCTAGCTTGATTTAATAAAAACAGATTGTTATTATGACATGCCTTTGCTTATAGTCTAATGAAATCTGTCAAGCTTTTCTTGCATCATAATCAGTGATCGGATCTAGGATGCAATTTCCCGGGGTTTAAGTTCGAAATATTAAGGTGGATATGACTTACAATCCCGCGACTTTTTTGTTACCTATCTTTACAAAAAGGTAAATAACTTTTAATTTGAAGTAGTTTACAGTATAACATTAACAGAAAATATAATAACAACAAAAATGTTTACAGTACCTACTGCATAGAAGAACTGAACGTATCTTGTATGTCTTATCTTTTATGTATTTTTATTATTCTTATGTGTTTACCAGGGTATACAAGAAAAAGTAATAATTGTTATTAGTTCACTATCACTATTTCGTTAATCTTATCACTAGGGCTCGAACTTTTAGTGCCGATGACGTTGCACTGCACCGCACATAGGATGCCATCAAATAGTCTTTTCGTAAACAATTACCACTTATCAACCTATTTTATTAAATGAAATGGCCACTTGAAATTAGCAGTATATAATGTCTTGACTGACATTGTCAATCAAATCCAGCCCTGCTTATCACATTCTCAACTTATCGACAAATAATAATAATTTCAGTTATAAATACCCATTATTAGACAATTCTAGTGTGCTTTAAGTGTGCAAATATTAAGTGACGTATTTTTTAATTTACAATAGCCCTTTTCCCAAAATCCCGGGAGATCCCAGACACATCCACGATAAACATAACGTTTGAGGTCGTTCACCCCAAATTGCATCCAACAGGTATGTAGATCCGATCACTGATCATAATATTATCAATAGGCCAGTCCGTAGGGGTTCAAAGCACGGGGTTGCAAAAGGTGGTGTAGAAGAGATGGTTACACGAGATATCTTGGGACAACTTTTGGCAGACACAAATCCTCGACATTATGGGACCTTTTTTGGTTTCTCACCCGTAGTTTCTTTACATCATCGTGCATCTTAGCGAAAAGTTACTCACTAGGAAATTAAAGAACATGAAATTATGCGTCTAATACCAGTAGGTAGGTGAGTACCTACCTACCTACTTTCAGAGTAGTTAAGTATGAGAAATTAAAAAAATAACTCTTTCCTGGTTATTACAGTTCTTGAAAAATTAAAATAATATTGAACACAACTACAATATTTATTATATTATTACTAGAATTTTTTTCGCAGCAGAACAAAATCGTACGAGAAATGTGCGGTAGGTAAGTAATTTCATCAACCTTTATCGAATCGCAACGCGCGTCTCGACAAAAGAGTAAAACGCTATGAAGCGGGCTCACAATTAACGAGCGTGGGCATGTGTCGTTACTAGGCAGCACTATTGTAGATTATTCTATCCCTGTAATTTCATCACGTTCTTCGCATCGCAGAAAACACTATTTCGAAGATCGTTTTATTACAATGGTTTTAACCGGTTTTTGAGTCAAGTGGGACGCGGCTACAAGGGAACAGTTCAGAACAGATTGTATAATCCAGTTAAATAACTAACGAGCACGTAGCACCGCCAAGAACAACAATTGTATATCTTCTCTTAATTTAAAGTTGTATCTACAAAGTTTTATAAGGTTTCGTGTTGACTTGCAGGTTTTGGTGTCACGATGGGGCACATATTTAAAGAGCCGGCCACGATAAATTACCCCTTCGAAAAGGGTCCGCTGTCCCCTCGGTTCAGAGGTGAGCATGCTTTACGAAGATACCCATCCGGGGAGGAACGGTGCATAGCCTGTAAGCTATGCGAGGCCATTTGTCCAGCCCTGGCTATCACGATAGACGCCGAGGAGCGCTCCGACGGCTCGCGCCGCGCGACCCGCTACGATATCGACTTGTCTAAGTGCATCTTCTGTGGATACTGCCAAGAGGCATGCCCGGTTGACGCAATCGTGGAAGGGCCTAATTTTGAGTACGCCAAAGAAACGCACGAAGAATTAATATGTAACAAAGAGAAGTTGCTGAATAATGGTGACCGTTGGGAGCCGGAAATAGCTAGCAATATCAAAGATAATCATTTGTACCGTTAATTGTAACCTACTTATTTAGAAAATTCATAGAAAGCAAATATTATACGTGTCAAAAAGAAGCAACGAAAACCATAAAAGCGGTGTCAATGTTTACTCACGGTGTTGGGTAAATGGTGTGTAACTTGACTTGTGTGTCTTATGTTGTCTAAATACTGTAATATTTTATTGCGAGTTGTTCGTATTTCTCTTCATTATATATATTTTTGATGATCTTGAAGGATTTCACTTCCTATATATAAAGATATGTAAACGAGCAATATTTATACATATCGAGACTGCGTGTGAAAGAGATTTGTACATTTTGGCTAGACAGCACACGTAGAAACTGGCGCAGTTTACGACTGCAGTTGCATCAAAGTAACGGAGAATTATTACGGTAGGTATGAAAAATGAAAAGCTACGTTTGGCGTACTGTTCTGTCGCGCCCGGCGGCGCGACGCAGATGGGAGTCCCGCGTTCCGCTGTGCCGATACCAGGTATGTTACGTTATGCTGTATGTATTATTTAATAGTAGCATTTGCTCATGACTAACTACACGAAATTTTGTAGCTTACCGTGTTTGTCAAAGGCAGGCAAAAGCACGAGCGGAGCTATCTTTGGAAACGAAATGTTTAATTAAATCGGGCAATTTCTAGTTTAGGATTACTGAGTTACGATTGGAAGTAGTAAGAGTGTGTTTTGAGGATTTTCCGATCATTAAAGAGGCGTTATATTCGTTGAATCGGGGTCCAGCAACGCATTAGCATGGTTTGTAGGGTCCCCCAAGTAATGCAGTCTTTTGAAATTTTAAGAAGGTCTAAGGCAGGCTGTTTTTAAGACTGATGTGGCTTTTCTTCAAATTATTGCAATTAGGAGGTGCGTGCGTGTGAGAGATATAGAAGGATATTGCATCGATCTTACTCCCTCTTTGGTCATCTGCCGTGACTCAAGCCTCTGTTGAAAAGAAAAGCCTTCCGCCTAGCTTAACATTGTTACAAGGTGGCAACACTGGCTACTTGGAAGGAGGAACGTAGCTCTAGGCTTCTATATTCTGCCGGGGCTCCAATTTCGTGTTCACAACAATCGCTTTTACGACTAATAAGATAATGTATGTACATTTCGAGAAAATGGGATACGCGGGAGCAATTCAGTAAGTAGTGAATGTTTCATTAAAAAACCGGACTACCCCATGAGGGTGTGCTTACTTGGTTAGGTAGTAGTCACTTTCGTAATTCAGCGCTCAAAGTGATACAAACGGAACTAAATTGAATGGTTTATAAGAATAGTAATAAATTGTACATGACTCTTATTTACAAGAGCAACCTTCACACAAGTATTGAACACCATAATATAGTTTTTCACTCTCTAGTTACTCATAATCATAATATAATTACAAACGTTTGTAATTTTGGATGATTGTTACCTACTCAGACACCTTAAAACGGCAGAACAGTTTTAGGTGACTCTTGCCCTACAGAGGGGTAATCACGTAACGTTCCGAACGCGCGTCGGTACAATTTGACTGTAAATTTTCCATATAAAAAGTGACATTTAGACCTACCTGACGCGTGTACAATGCGTAACGTGATCGACCTGCTGGTAAATTGTTTATATTTTGTATTAAGACATTGAATACTATTTAGGAATTATTACCTAACGGTAGTTGATGAAATAAGAAATGGAAGTTAATACTAAAGTTCACGCGGACGAAGTCGCGGGCAAAAGCTAGTATATACATATAATCTTCTTTCGGTATAGACGAAATCCCTCCCACCCTATTAAAACCTTGTGCAGAGTATCTATACAATCCCTATACGTTACTTATAAATCAATCCTTTTCACAAGGCATATTTCCGGATGCACTGAAAATTTGAATAATAAAACCCATCCACAAAAAGGGAGAAACTTCAGATGTAGATAACTTGCCCCCAATCGCTCTATTACCACCATCAGCTAAAATATTCGAAACCGCGATGGTAAAGCGCCTCTATGGTTTTTGCGAAAAATACAATATTTTTCATAAAAACCAAAATGGATTTAGGAAGAATTATTCTACTACCCTAGCAATGTATAAATATGTCCAGGAAATCTTCAACGTTATTAACAATAAAAAATTATGCTGTAGGTCTCTTACTCGACATGAGTAAGGCCTGTGATAGAGTCCGTTACGAAACCCTTTTAGACAAATTATATAATACGGGTGTTAGAGGTGTTGCCCTGGAGTGGATTAACTCTTATCTAAATGATCGCTTTCAATATGTAGAAATAGAACACACAGACTTTGATACAGCTATAATACAACACATTAGATCCGATAGAGTCCCCGTGAAGGGCTCTATCCCCCAAGGTAGCGTATTAGGGTGTGTTCTGTTCCTCATTTACATAAACGATCTTCCTAACATATTAGATGAACATAGTACGCTTTTCGCAGACGACATATCTGCATTGCTTCCTTGCTCTAGCACGCTAGAAATTCAGAATAAGTTAAACTCAAAGTTAAATGAAATTACAATCTGGTTGCAATCTCACAATCTGGAGCTCAACTTGAAAAAAACAAAAATAATCAAATTTAAACCATATCAAAAAGTAGCATTACCAAAAGATTATAATTATATATAAAATTTCAAAAAATAGAGACTGTGAGTTCTGCCACCTTATTAGGTATAGAATAAGACTCAAATATGAGCTGGAAATGTCATATACAAAAAATAACAAAAAAATTGTCGTCTTTTATCTATGCCCTCCAACATTTAAAGCGAGTAACTGGCCTAAGGATAGCCCTTACGACATACTATTCATATGCTTACTCGCGAATATCATATGGCCTAGTCCTTTGGGGGAAACAGCAGTGACATTGATAAAATATTTATTTTGCAAAAGAAGTGCATCAGAATTTTAGTAAATATAGACCAAATGGTGTCATGCAAATCCTACTTCATCAAACATCAAATACTAACCGTTACTTCCATCTATATATTAGAATCATGTAAATTTGTTAGGAAACAGTTAAATTTATTTTCACCGAAAGACACAACTCAAATTAAAAGAAATGATCGTAACCCTAACCAACTTAACCTGCCATTCTCGAAATTAAAACTAGTCTGCAGTAGCCCTCATTATACACTCCAGAGCAAAAGTTTCGGGTCGATGAAATACCGTCATATTTCCTAAAATAGTCCAAATTTTGTACAGTTTTTTAATATTTTCATGATTTTTATTAAATTTTACAGCTAAACTGCAGAAATAACAGTAAAAAAGAAACACGTTACCAGGTTTAAATCGAACTTGTAAAAACCCATGAAAAAACAACGTTAACGGAGCGAGATATCGCAAAAATCGTCATTTTTGGATGTTGTTATCTTTATGATAGGTTCCGGAAATTGCTAATACATTTGGGTATTACGAAGACTAGTATATTATGTAAATAAGACTAGTGTAAAATATTTAAAAAAACCTATTGCGGTTATTTAATATAGGGTGACCCGAAACTTTTGCTCTTGAGTGTATGACTATCAAAATTTATAATCACCTTCCTAATGCTATAAAGAATCTGGAAAGTCCAAAACTGTTTAACAAACAATTGAGAATGTTTTTAACAAACAGATGTTTTTATAACTTGAAGGAATACTTTAATGGTGCCTAAAAGTTAAAAATCTTGCTGTGTGTTTTTCTTATCAGTCTTTTTTATGTATAAATTTACTATTAATAATTTTAATTAGTTAGCCCTCTGATATTGCTGTGCCCTTATATTGCCCTCTGATATTGCGGTGTCACATGTATACCTACTTATTAATACCATCCACGTCTGTAATGTGACATTTATATTTCTATTTCTATACTAGCTGTTGCCCGCGACTTCGTCCGCGTAGAACTTTTTATCGTCTTAGAATTGCTCTCCATACAAACTTTAAACCCCCTTTTTATATTATTAGGGGATGAATTTGAAAAAACTCTGAAATTAGTTTTGTAGTCTCTTTAACATATAGAATAAGATGGAAAGTCTAGTCTTTAAGTCACTAGTTCAAAAAAAAGTATTTCCTATACAAACCTTGCGCCCTTATTTTACTCCCTTATTCTATAACGCGGAAAGTACTTTTTTGTAATCTTAGATATAAGTAATCTTTATACAAAGTTTCAAATCTCTAGCAAAAAAAAAGTCTCCTACATACAAACTTTTACACCCCTATTTAACCCCTTTTAGGGGTGCAATTTCGAATTAATTTAGTCCACGTTATAAAAGTAACCTACTGTGCAAAAATCTACTCTCTAACATTAGTAGGTTCCGCTTTGCGTTGATGAGTCAGTCAGTCAGGACTTCTTCTTTTATAGATATAGATATACTAGCTGTTGCCCGCGACATCGTCCGCGTAGAACTTTTTATCCTCTTGAACCCTCTTTTAACCTCTTCCCTTAGGGGATAAATTTTAAAAACGTTGGAATTCATTTTCTAGTTTAGAAACAAACAGGGTAAACCAAAGATGCAAATACCATACTTTAAAAATGTCTTGCTCTCTACACAAACTTTAAACCCTATTTGAACACTTTTGTTGAATTTAAACAAAAAAACCAGCCAAGTGCGAGTTGGACTCGTGCACGAAGGGTTCCGTACCGTATCTTTAAAAAACTATTTTTTTCTGTTTTTTAAGTATTTGTTGTTATAGCGGCAACAGAAATACATCATCTGTGAAAATTTCAGCTGGAACTATCACGGTTTCAGTGAGATACAGGCTGGTGACAGACAGACGGACGGACGGACGGACCGACGGACGGACGGACAGCGGAGTCTTAGTAATAGGGTCCCATTTTACTCTTTGATACGAAACCCTAAAAAACCCTGAAATTAGTTATGTAGTCTTTTAACAATACAAAATAAGACCGAAGCTACTTATAACATTATTGCTCACCATATAAACCTTTGAACCCCCTTAGGGGTTAATTTTTCTAAAAGTTGAAAGCACTTAATTGTATTTTGATAAGTCATCTTTTTACCAACTTTTAAGTCTCTAGCTCAAAGTGTTGCCCATACAAAGCTTGCTTTTTAACCCCCTTAAGGGTGGAATTTTCTAAAACGCTATAAGTAGGTACTTTTTTGTATTTTAATAAGTAATCTTGTATGTAGTGGATTTGAATAAAGGGTTTATCTATCTATTTATCTATCTATTATTTTACAAAGTTTTAAGTTTCTAGCTCAAAACAAGTATTCCCCAAACAAACCTTGCATCCCTTTTTAAACCACTTAGGGGTAGAATTTTCCGAAATCGTGAAAGTGCTTTTTCGTACCTGCTTAAATAAGTAATCTACCTACAAAGTTTCAGGTCTCTAGCTTAAAAAAGGGTTCCCCATACTAACCTTTCACCCCTAGTTAACCCGCTTAGGGGTGGAGTTTTCTGAAACGCTGAAAGTACTTTTTTGTATTTAAATAAGTAATCTTTCTACAAAGTTTCAAGTTTCTAGCTAAAAAAAAAGTGTTCTCCATACAAATTTGCATCCCATGTTAACCCTCTTAGGGATGGAAGTTTTTAAAAAATTTTTTTTTTTTGTATTTTATTTAAATAAGTAATTTTTCTACAAAGTTTTAGGTCATCTAGCTCAAAAACAAGTTACCTCCATACAAACCTTGCACCCCTATTTTACCCCCTTATGGTTGGTCTTTTCCAGAACGCTGAAAGTACTTTTTTGTATTCTTATAAGCAGAGGCCGGAATCCCCCCCCCCCCCCCCTTTCCCCCCATGAAAAATCACCTAAAATGATTACGTGGTTTATGAATGGTTCCTTAGTGGTAAGGGACTGTTAACAGTAGGTACAGATATTGTGTTCTCTTTCGGGATCACTAGGTAGGTACTATGTGAATTATTTAACGTTAACTTTAAATGAGAATTACTAATTACTGGTCAATATTTTAAGAAAATTTGTAATGACATTTTTTCTTCGGATTGCTGTCTTGATACAAGATTAGCAAATAAATTATGTTAATATTGTGCCATATTGTAATTATCAATATGTTTTGTCTGTGATTGGTTATAAGGGCCCTTTTCCCAAATGTATGGGAGTCAAATTGTGATTTTTACGTAACTTTAATCGTGTATAAATAAAAAAAGTGTGACTTGTAGAATAATAATAAGACTTTTGTGATACTCCTGTAGATTGATTAAATATAATTTAGAACTTACTATACCACATTTGTTATTGTTGGAATATGTAACCGATAATAATTATCACATTTTAATTAAAATAAAGACATTGAAGTTTTTTGGAAACTGAAAGATCGATTTAAGTCAAACGACAATATGTTACAACAAATACCTAGAACGGACTGAGGACAGCATACATGACAACATTAAATATTTTTGGACCTACATCTCAAATCGCACTCATTCAACCGATATACCTAACGTAATGTCCCATAATAATATTACCTACTTCAAGTGACAGCACACAAATACGCAACATGCTTTCAGATTTCTTTCAATCCGTTTATCAACCTTCCACTATTACCGAAGACATGTAACTACTGGCCACATTTCACACGAACTAAAAACACTGGATTTATCTAAGGGTCACCTGACAATATTCCACCCATTTTTCTTAAAAACACAGTTAAAACTATCACCATACCACTTGCTATCCTATTTAATAAGTGCCTGACGGAGGGAATCTTCCCTCGTATATGGAAAACTGCTAATATAGTCCCAGTGCACAAAGGTGCCTCTAAAACTAAAGTCGAAAATTATAGACCTATATCCATTTTTTCCACTTTGTCGAAGGTTTTCGAAAAATAGTTTACACAATCAAGTTTAAGTTCTAACCAACATGGGTTTGTACAACACAGATCGACAGCTACTAATCTTTTAGTTTATACTACTTACTTATTTGAAAGTTTAGATAATAACGTACAAGTAGACAGTGTTTATATTGATTTTCGAAAGGCCTTCGATAGGGTGGATCATCGCTTGCTACTAGAAAAGATTGCATACAATGGAATTAGGGGAAATTTGTGGCGGTGGTTCAAGTCCTATATAACAAATCGTACTCAGAAAGTAGCAATTAATGGTCATGAATCGTACGCCACGTCAGTTAGCTCTGGGGTCCCACAGGGCTCTATTTTGAGTCCATCATTATTTACAATATTCATTAACGATATAAATAATTGTTTCCAATTTTGTGACTTTCTACTTTACGCAGACGACTTAAAAATATATCACAGAATACGTAATGAAAACGATGCTGAAAGATTTCAGCAGGACCTGGACCGCTTCTCAGATTACTGCTCTGTTAACAAACTTGAACTAAATTTAGATAAATGTAAGTTTATAAAATTTACAAAGAAACGATTACCCATAAATAGATCCTATCATTTATGTAACGCAAATCTTGCAGAAGTTCAATTTATTAGAGACCTGGGAATCATACTCGACTCAAAATTGCACATTGACCTTCATGTAAATTCCATAGTAAGTAAGGCGTATAAGATGTATGGTTCCGGGATGCGTTCCAGTACGGAATTCCGACGACCAAGTACTTACTTACAATTATACAAATCTTTAATAAGACCCCAACTCGAGCACGCAGTTGCTGTTTGGAATCCCTATTACAAGAAATACTCTGACATCCTTGAAACTGTACAAAAAAAGTTTTGAAATACCAT
This sequence comes from Epinotia brunnichana, assembly GCA_963854355.1. Taxonomy (NCBI): domain Eukaryota; kingdom Metazoa; phylum Arthropoda; class Insecta; order Lepidoptera; family Tortricidae; genus Epinotia; species Epinotia brunnichana. The sequence continues at coordinate 22,799,210 of OY977935.1, forward strand.
GAATTTTAGATGTTATCGTAACAGACTACCATACCAGCAATTGTTGCATAAGTATAAATTGATAGATTTATGTTCCAGGCGCATGTTACTAGAAACAATCGTATTGTACGGCCTCTGTAACAATCAATTTGATTGCATTGCCCTTAATAACAAACTCGCATATAAGGTACCGAATCGTTGTATTCAGCGAGAGGCGCGTCCTCACCGGCTGTTTGTGCCAGGCCGCTGCCGCACCAACGCCGGTGAGCGCGCTCCTCTGCGCAGGCTCGTTCACAATTACAATGTACATTTTAATCACATAGATATATTTGGCTTTAGTATTAGTTCATACAAAAAACAAATAACAGATGTACTCAAAATCAATACAAACTAACTGAAACACTTTGATATTGTTTAAGTACTTAGTTTAACCATATTAACTTACATACTCAATTATCGCTTTTAATGTGACCGGGCATGTGTTTTTTTTTTTATTTTTCTTTCTCTTTTTATATTTTGTTAGTATTTAACCCCCCGGATTCACAACACTTCAGAGGCTGCCATTCCTGACTTACTCCGCATGATGATGTAATATAAAATAAGTAATAAGTGGTGAACGGTGTTGGCCACACATATTGTATTTATATATAAGGCTAATAATTTAAGACTCCCTTGTAGTGGCTGTTTGTTTACCTAAAAAAAAAAAAAAAAGTATTTCGTTAACTATGTGATATTATTTCTATCCTAAAATGCAAGTTCAATTAGTGTTCTACTATATACAATGGTTCAGATTACAACAGATTAAAGAAAAGCCGAAAAAAATATTTTTATTAATTTCGTTCATATGAGCGTGTTGCTCTTTCCAAAGGCTGTTTATTCAGGATCTGGAAACCACATTAAAAAAAGCATGACTGAGTTCCAAACAAAAACACCTTGAGATACAAAATCAATCATAATCTATGTAACTTCCAATGGGAACATACTTAAAATTTGTTTCAAACTTCATTTGACGATTTCTCAAAAGTGCAATTTTAGCATGTGTAAATTTGATGTTTTTTTTTTTAAAAAGTATGGGACTTAGGGTCATGATTTTTTTTGTATTAGATAGTTTATTTAACGTTGATTTAGGATCTGTGCTTAACTCAATACCTGCCATAAGGGCCCTATAGCCATGGACTGTCACATATTAAATAAGATTGAAAGTAGAGGTAAACAACAGGCGGTCTAATCGCTAAAGAGCGATCTTTTCGAGATAACCTTTGGATACCAACTACTTGGTAATTTTTCAAATAAGATTTATAATAATATATTATGAGGTATTCGTGATTATTACTGATTTAAATAAAACAAATTTAAATAGATTATATCGCGTGGATTATATTTCGAAATCGGAATAACGAATGTGACTAAAAAATAGATTGACTGGCATCGAACATGCCCAAAGAAGATGTTGACAAATACCGAAATGAGCCGGAATAAGAAAAAGACAAACAACAAAAGATTACCAAAGATGAAATAGACGAATCACGAAAGTTACGAAAGAAGAACGGGTGATGAATGCAGACGAGACGAACCTAGACGATACCTTTTGTAGATATTACAGATAAACTTAGTTTTTGGTCATTATGCCTAGTATAACGTGAGCTACCATCATGAAGTGTTAACCGGTAGGTATCAGGGTTAATTCACTTTATAGGATTTCCATTCAAAACCTATAAAGCAGTTCCCGTTTACCTAGAATCATGATTCATGAAATTCAAAGGGATTATGTACTGACAACAGTGAATTCGTAACTTTTGACTGCAGTCCTGAGTATTTGATATTAATTTCAACACGTGACCTCTTAAGTATTCCTTTTGAGGCATGGTAGGATCACTTTGTTGTCTGTCTGTCTGTCAAGACCCTTTCTCTACAGAATGCATGCGTTGAGGTATCAAATATTCGAGCCCTCTTGAGCGAATCTAAATCGCACTTGGCCGGTTATTTTAAAGTTTGCTGAGAATGTAAAAACAACACACTTATTTTATCCAAATTCACGGTGTTCCCGGGAATTTCCGTTAACTTCGGCATATTGCAGAGTACATTCACAGAAACTAATTAGCATATGTTTTTTCGATTTGTATATAAAAATAATCTAATGTAGCATCAACGGTTATTGTCTTGTTGTATCTTGAAACACATGAAATAAAAAATATGTACAGTCGACGCCAAAAATATGTTTACACTTATGCACCTTATTCTATTGTAATAAGGCGAAAACTGTAAACATATTTTTGGCGTCGACTGTACCTCCGAGTCAGTTCGTGCCTAATATCGAACGAACTCACTTTGTAAACTTTCTTGTAGTGATGTATGGGAACTTTACAAAATTTAAAAAGTCACAGTTATAATATAAGCCATTTACACTGGTTAAATCTGCAAAACTGATAAAATTAAAATATTTAATATCTTGATAACAGTAAGAGTTAAGATACTACTGTCTTGGAGAAATTAACTTTATTTGATCTAAACTATGCCCCCTTGCAATTAGCGGAAATTGTCAAAAACACGTAGTATTTACATAGCAGCAATACCTACCCTCTGGAGATGTGCGATGTGTAATATAATATTTGATACACCTATCGGTTAAACATAAATACGAAAACACATCTTCACACATCTGTTGTGGATATTTACCCTTAGGCCGATTAAGCATGGCTCAGTTATGATACATAGGTACCCAGCCCTTCAGTATTTTCCGACGAATACCTTTTTGTATCGAGTGTCCACACACAATAGTATTTGTTTAGTGTCGTGTCGAAAAATGCGTAGTATTTAATGTATTTCCAAATGCTATATTTCACAACTACGAATTCATGACATCTTTATAAAGAGATGGCTAACTTTTATATTAACAATCTACTTGACTCTTAAGGATTTGGCACAGTGTGGCAAATCCCTTAATTACAAATAAATATCGATATGTTTCCCTCAGACTAATCTTCAAGTCATAGACAATTAGTGTTGCCAACTATAGCGTGTCAAACCAAGTTCAGGCCAAGAAAAAGGTACAGTTGACGCAGCATGTGTTATATAACCCGAACCATTTGGACCTGGAATGATTTAAAAATGGCCTCCTGTTATGGTCATCTTCTAGTCATCTTTTGGCACTTAAAGAAATTTTAGGTATACATATTGCAATGGCAAGAAATTTGAATTGTGGATTCATTTTAATTTGGGCTATTATAGAGTTTTACCCCTTACTTAGCAGCGTTAGCTGTTAGAACAGTCGTTAACGAACGAATATTTTCAAGTGCATTAGCAGTAGCATAAGTTAGTTAGTTATTTCACTTAGGACATGAAATAATTAGCCACGAGATGCGACGGAGCAGCCGGGCCATTCGTTAGGGAAATGCGTCCGTTTAAAAGGCCATTAGGGCCAACGACACCGCGCCCGTGATGCCGACATTTAATGACCTCGATTAACAAAATGAAACCTGAATTACCTTCTCAGATTTAGTATGTGTAAAATTTAAAATATTCAGTGCCGTGAATCTGTGCGACACTGTCTATCAAGCTTGACTTTGATGTCTTGAAGAAATACTATAACTAACATAATTTATATTGGGGTCTTGAATTTGGAATAAATGATATACAATAGGGAACAATACTGCAATGTTCTGCCGCCCGAGGCAGCACTACCTCTAATCGTAAACCAGTATAGGAATATAGGGATTCACACACACATGCACAATTGATTGTCAAATGAGTGACAAGGATGCTTGCATAGACAATACCGCAAGTGGGAACGAGATACAATGTCAACGCTGCTAGTGTCGCCACCTACGAAGAGTTTTGCGTAATGTTCCCTATTGTCATAAAGTGACTGGTATATCATTTGCACACATTAAGTAACACACATTAAACTCACGACCCCTACATTTGTCCAAGTCATAATTCCTATGGTATGGTTGACTACTTTTACTTGTGTTATATATACGATACTGTATTGTATCTTATAATATCGTCCTACTCGTAACCCTAGACGTATAAATGTCTATAATCAAACGAATGGATTCGCACAATTAATCCCTAAGGAAGACACGAAAAACAGGTATTTAATCATTTAATCACCTTGTCAATTAACGAGTTTGAAAGAGACTCCTTGTTATAAGATATACTTTTCCATTTGGTTCATTTTATAGAAATTAAGTTGGTTATTTTTTATTCGCGAAACAAATTTGTTTCCATTAAGAGAGTGACAGGTTCGTTAATTTATCCAATAACTGGAAGCTTTGATATATAACTTAGAAAAGAGCACTGAAACCTTTCCATTATTGTCATTAGTGTCATTACACCCGTTACATGATACATTATTATAGTTAAAAGCAGATTAAAGCCCTTCATTTTCACTGTCTGCGAATAAAATACAATCATCAATGTAGTAAATGGTTTGAGCTGCAATAAAATTACTCAACGTCTATAGTTTTTATTATAATGTATACCTAATTATGGTCACAAAGTACATCTTTATAAGGGGCAAGTCTTTTCTCAGGGTAGCAAGTGCGGCTCACGTGCTGCTTATAGGCCGTGCGGGAATATAATTAAAAACATTAAAAATAGATAACCCTTAAAAATAAAATTAACCTTAAGGTGGTTCGATTGCCATACAAAACGTTATTTGACATTCGTAGGCTAACGGCGTGATATTTTAAGAAACTTATGTAACAAACTTTCATAAATTGGCTTCCCATTTTCGCCAAATTCCCCCTTTCCTACAATAAACTTGTATAAACTAGATTAATTTGAGAAATTGGTTTGTCACGTGATATTTTGGGAAAACTATATTTCTCAAATTAATCTAGTTTATACAAGTTTATTCTAGGAAAGGGGGAATTTGGCGCAAATGGGAAGCCAATTGATGAAAGTTTGTTACATAAGTTTCTTAAAATATCACGCCGTTAGCCTGCGAATGTCAAATAACGCTTTGTATGGCAATCGAACCACCTTAATGACTTTGGACTAAAATTGACAGTTCAATGTAATAAACTTACACGATCGTATCGAGTCGGTTGTAAAGTGGTGTACTTTCCCGTATACGTACAGTAAGGGAAATGTATCCACGTACAGTCGCCATCACATACATCGGGGCAAACAAGCACGTCACAAACATCTGAACACAACTCTATTTTCAAGGCATTAGGGTGCATGTTCAGATATTTTGACACCCTGTAGTGTTCAGATGTATGTGATCGCGACTGTACCACCGTAGAACCCTGTCGCAATTGATAGGCCGCCGCGCCGTCACTCAAACTCGATTGATATGTTACCTTATTGCGATAGGGTTCTACCGGTACGTGAATACATTTCCCTTACTGTACAGTCGCCATCACATACATCGGAGCAAACAAGCACGTCACAAACATCGGAACACACCTCTATTTTCAAGGCATTAGGGTGCATGTGCCGATATTTTTGAACACCTAGAGTGTACCTATGTATGTGATGGCGACTGTACCTACGGGGAATGTGTCCTAATATCGTTTTGTCCAAACTAGGGCGTTTAGACTAATAAAATTGCAGTTGCATTAGAATTTTACCAAATATCATAATAGTTGATTACACAGCAAACATTATAGAGAAAATTAAAGATTTGTCGCCGTAGGACTTAAAATATCATCACAGGGTGCCCATTTTAAAATTATTTTGATTGTAATTTTTCGGCTTGACGTTGACTTTTGGGACACGTTGTTTAGTATTAATCGAAAAATCACTTCATTATTGTTTAAAAAAACAATGAAGCAATGAAAGCGGAGTATTTTTGTCAACATAAATTTTGAATGTTTGAGTAATTAACTATTGCTTTTTAAAAATACTTGTGAAACGTGGACGCCATCTCATAAAAAAAAAGATAAGCTATGTTTGTATTCCTTGAGAGTAGTTTAACTGGTCCATTTTTTTGTTACCGCGCATTATGCATTATAAAAAAAATGAACAATACACGTGCGGAAACGTAATCCCCAACTCGTGTCGCTGAACAAAACACTCTCTTGGCGCTCATGTTTTTGATCACCGTCACTCGTTGGGAATTATTTATTTTCATAACATACAGTCAGCATCAAAAGTAACTACGAAATCGAAGATGTCAAAATCTCTTATTCCCTTTTAACCCTTTAGTGGGTAACGGCAAGATATTTGCCGTCATACGACTCAGATATTTTATTTTTTTCTCAATTCCAGATTCTTAGGCCTGAACTTAGATTTTAACTATTCCTTACAATTGAACAAAAATGTTTGTAAATAAAATTTTGTTTGCTGGATTTATCCGATAGTCACAATTCTCTACTTTCAGAGACAAGATTGGCGACATAAAGTTTAAAGAAAAAAAAACTATTATTTGATAATTTTAAAAAATGAAGACGGCAATATATTTGCCACTATCCGTTAAGTGTCTGGTGTTTATTAAAGGAAAGGGTGGGTTAGGCTACAATTGTTATTGATTTATATATGGAGCAATAGCTTAATTCAATACTTCAAATTTGCCTTTTACCTTTATTGCTGAATTAGCCGTGTTAGTTAGAAATGACAACGGAAGTAAAAAAATCTCGCAAAAAAAGTGTTGATTGTTCGTGCGTGCAATCTTATAATATAATATATTGTTGTTGCTTAACTCGCAGGTTAGGTAATTATTTCTTATCATCTATTGGTTTTTAATTTATTTATTTTAGATACGTCGTGCCACCCGTAGTTCCCCCGGCAAACTGACATGACGGTCTTGTCACTTAATGCCCTTGGCTGATAGCGGCAAACATATTGCCGTCTCATAATTCGGAAACCCTGCAATAATATATACATTTCTCTTTCTCAAAAATCATAAAAAAAATCATTCATGCTGTGCGTATCGTTAAAGTTCTCGATTCATTGCTTTAAAAAAATAATGGTCAAAGGGTTAATAAAGGCTTTTGGCGTCTTCGTTTGCGTAGCTACTTTTGATGCTGACTGTAGCTTTCGTTTTTTACGGTATCGAGATTTCGTGAAAATATTAAATTTAAAACTTGTAAGTACATTTTAACTAATATTTTTTTACTATCCGAAAAGAAGACCCGAAGGTAATCTTCAAAAATCTATTAAGTATTTTCTAATTCACAATGAAATATGCATGACCGAATGAAGATTTTTATAGAAAAATGTAGGCTCAAAAAAAATTTTTTTTGATCGTTTATTGGGACTGGTGGTAATTTGAGTGCCAAATGAGACTTTTTTGTAATAAAAAAACCCAGGATGGTGCGGGGAAATCATAATAAACATTAAGGCCCGGTTGAGAACTAACGTAACACTATCACATACATCGGAGCAAACAAGCACGTCACAAACATAGGAACACACCTCTATTTTCAAGGCATTAGGGTGCATGTGCCGATATTTTTGAACACATATAGTTTACCTATGTATGTGATGGTGACTGTACTAGGAAAATATTTCGACCCATCTAAAATTTTGTAAAAGAGTTTATAAATTTTCATCTCTATTTTAGCCCTAATATCAAATACTCTGCAGCGCATAAAAACTACGTACCTAATGAAATCAAAAGATTCGCCTTTTATGCCGCTTATTTAGATCAGATAGATATATGAATGAATCCAAACTAAAGTTACAAATTCACAGTTTTAGGAATCCGATTTATATCGGTTCCAATAATAAATTATGTACATAAACCTTGAGGACGTGCTATATTGTATCGATAATAGTATAATCGAGTGGTACGAATGGGCCTGCCCAACCCACTGGGTGTTGCGTCCGTTCCTGACCGTTGCCCCCGCTGATCAAATCAGCGGCTGCGCATAGATAATTGTATTTGCTCTGATACGTGTCCGGTGTCATTGCCCATTGACCAAAGGGGATCGATATTAACACATTCCGTTCAATCACGATCTATTAAATGATTACTATTGGTCCATAGTAACGTATCAATTTCATAGTACCGTCACAACGCTAATGCTGTAAACTAAAAGTAGTGATTAGGTTGATGCTAGACTCTAATTTGTCAATAAGAGACCAGCATTTATCAACTTGTAGGTACGTAAATTTGATACTTGGTGTATATCCAGTTTTAGGGTTCCGTAGTTAACAAGCAGCCCTTATAGTTTTGCCAACATGTCCGTCTGTCCGATCATCTGTCTGTGGCTTACTTCAGACGTGACCCTTATTACAGTTATAAGCAGGCGTCCTACATTTTATAAAGTTTACGGTGCAGCGTAATAGTGTTGTTAGCGGAGTTGGTATGAACAATTTCTTCAATCGTAATGTCTAATTAGCGTTAATAACGATAATATTGATTGAAATTCTCACCAATTCTAACACAACAATGCTGCACCGAAAATGCTTCAAATTGTACGATGCTTGGTTATAAGTTAACCCACGTAAAAAGAGCTCTGGCGGCCATACCTTTTTTATGGCGCCCGCAGCGTGGACTTTCACCACTATATTTAATTTTATATAAAGCGGTCGTTTAGCATGGATATACTTACTCGTATCTACATCTGAATTATGCGGGCAAAGTGCATCTTTTAACGCCCTGAAAAAGGGTTGAAAGATGCGTTAGACCTTTTGTCGGTATGAAATGCCAAAATATACTGAATGAGGTATATACCTAATTGGCTATGATCTAATAGGTCTTCAAAACCCGTTCTCATTTAAAATCAAATATATTAAGCCCTACTTACTAGTAGTAAAATCTGTGAAAATGTAAGCATTCAGTTTCAACATTCTGTGTATAATGAGCGGCTCGTTTGTTATTCCAAACGGCGCTCGCTAATTAAACGTGACTTGAGAGGAGCGACCGCTTTTAACACACCTGAATTAGGGGGCCAGACGAGACCGACTGTAAAAGAGTGTGCGGCTCTAAACTGACCTCCGTTTGTACACAAACCCATCTTCATAGCAACATAAAGGAAGATGAAAACCCCTAAAACATGCCTCCGTGTGTGTGTGAAGTGCACAGAGAACATGTGAAGGGATATTTATTAAAACAACGTAACTGACATTGGACATATTTTTCAGGACATCGATAAAACTAAGTTTCTCTTCTTAGACCTGAAGTATAGTACATTATGATACAAGTGAGGTATGTTGATCATTACATCAGAGGCGGAATTGTCACGCGAACCGCAGGTGAGCGTGATAATAGAGCCGAGGATGTAATTATCAAAGCTCACGCGTGTCATACGACGTTTTTCAACACATTTGCGAGGAAAAAATCCTTTTCATAAAATGAACATGTTACAGACTCCTAAGTTGTTTCCTTTAGTTATTGATGACAACATGTTTTTACTCACATATTTGTACATCTCCAAGAATGTACAGTGGTGTCAATTCTATTTATCACTTTTCTATTCACTACGAGTCAACATTTTTAACAATAACCAAACACGCATCATCAATGTTTACAAATATTTGTGAAATTACCTATAATGGCGCGCAACTATTTTTTTTAGTGAAGTTCGCGCAGTGCGCCCGCAGCGAGGCTTAGATGAAATCTCTAAACAGCCAATACAAAATAAAATAAATATTTTCTTATTCAATATAAATTCATGTAAAATGTTATCAAAAGTAAATAGTTTTACTAAATGAAACGTTTCTATATCATATCCAACAAGAAATAATCAATTAATCCACAAGAAGGATTTAATTTGTTTAGTCGAGTAAGAATCCATTTGTCAATTTAAGAATGCGCCGAGTCCATACATACACCTTGCTGCAAGGTGCCAACGTGTCTTAATCGGGATATAAACATAACTACACGAGTGTCGTAATGTTATTAAACACGCGTGTTTAATACCCAGGATTATGAGCCCAAAAGCGGCACAATAAGAGGCACGTTACGAGCAAATGTGTTGAAAAGTATATTACTTATTACATACAGCTCTATATCAATTATAAAGATACCAATGTTAGAAATATAAGTATAATACTTGTACTATTACTTATTCTGTGGTATAAATGCAAATAATTTAGGTACCAAGACTGGTGTGGCCTGTAACAGGAGCAAAAAATTATGCGGTAGATTAATTTATTAAGCTTGTTAATAATAATTTCCAAGTGGTTTTTTTTTTGGTAATTCTTCAAAATAAGTTACTTGTTTTTTTACTCTTCTGCAATGCTAAGTAACTTTTTATTTTAAAAAACAAAAAAAAAAAATTAAAATTAAAAAATCACAATAATATCTTTTCGTAACAAAAATGCAAAAACTATTATAAATCAGTACCTACATGATGTTACCTCAAAATCTGCATTGACTGCTGTGCTATGATGTCTTGGTGCCGAGATACATTACTTGGACGTCATAACTAGGGGAAAGGTACCTACTGCAAATGCTCTTATATTTGCTCCTATTACAGGCCATAACCCGTATTTATTCTAATAATCCTTATTTATCGCAAAAAGTAACAAAGTAGCTTCGTCACTTTGTGCTGCTTTTGTAAAACTTTGGTTACTTATGCTGTTTTTATGGCCTTGGGAGATAGAAAGAATTTAACTGAACAATTGGTCTGTAAATATGGGTAAATCTCTATCTGGGTGCCATTATAAATATAATTATAGTTAACTTTAATCCTACATGCGGCTGCTATTATCATTACAATTTATTTATTCTATTTTAGAAAAACTGAATCATTCTTGAGCTATGATGTTTGCACCCATTCGTAGCCCTTTTACATAACACGATGATATCAATAAGTCCAATAACTTATATTTGCCAAAAATGTCAGTCTAAATGTTGTTTTCGGAAACATCCGTGCCTGTCATCTCGTTGTTCTAACCAGTCTAACTCTGAAAGTGAGCTAAACTGACTAGAGGCTGATTGAAGCAGAGTTATCTTTTTAAGCTCGACAATATAACGCAAAGGGAGTGTTCGCTTAAAATGCACACGTATTTATATCATGTTGGCGTAAGGTGTGGTACGAATCTGTATCGCTTTGTTCTTTATATGGGTCTGTTAGTTAAAATATTAGTTGTACCAGTCTTAACACAGAAATATCGAAGTGACCGATAAAGACAAACACATTTTAATGTCATTTTAACGACAATATTTGTAAAATGTTTATTAAAAAGAGCACAATGTTAAATTGTGATTGCGATTATTAAAAACGTTGGTGTAGTTACAACAAACAACATGAATATCATATGCTGAGCTCGTTTTTGAGATCTAATAACTTTAATCGGGCCTGAAATATCTGTACGTACCTAACAACAGTGATTTCTGTACAAATCAAACATAAAATCCGTTTCCAAATGATATCCCGGACATTTATACGAAATAACTGTTCCAGGGAGCTAACTGGGTCACATTTCTTCCGTCATTTAATCGTCGTGTCAATGGTAGGCATTGATCTATCGGTCTATTAAAAGAGTTCGGTGCTTGTTACGTCGCCTCTTCCCCATTAGCGGAGTTATCCCTACCGTCGCGCGTCGACTGCCTGTAGACTGCCGATTAGATTCAAAACTACTATTGGTTTTCATAGAAATGCGATATAGTTGTGCCACAGAATATTGTGTATGAATAAATCTGAACCAGATAGTGTTGTCACAAAAGAGCACGCTTATATATAGATCATGAAAACACGTGTTTCTAGGTAGGATATAATATTATTTTTCATACGACAAGTCAGTCATTTTCAATGTTTATTGAAATGTTCAAGAATATCAACCAAACGAATTTTAACTCCAACATTTTAACATACCATACTTACATTTATTAATATACCAGTACTATATATTACCTACTTATTTAAACTGCCACTGTAAATTATTAGTCACTAGCGACCCGCCCCGGCTTCGCACGGGTGCAATACTGATACTATATACAGGGTGGAAAAATAAGTCAGGCCCTGGAGGGAAACTACCTTAAATCCTGAAGCTGACTCATTTTACTTAAAGGAGACATTCCTTTATTTTTAAAAAGAAACAAAACTGTATTCAAAGATTTTCAAAAAAGCCTCACACACGGCCGGGAATCGAACCCGGTCGAATCTTTCTTTCTTTAATAGTTCTAGGTGTAAGGAACTATTGTTGCTAAGGAACTCTGTATCTGCAATCACAGGAAAATGTTGAATTTCATAGTTTAATGTACGGAAATGGACCTTCCCATACTAATCCGCTTATAATGTATGTATGTAAGTATGGGGAGATTTTAGTATTATTTATTTATTTTTATCATTTACATCAATATTTTCAAAACTAGGGTACTTATTAGGTAGGTACATACTGTTTGTACGAGAAGATCCATTTCCGTATTTAAACTGTGAAATTCGGCATTTTCCTGTGATTGTAGATACAGGGTTCCTGAGCAACAAGTGTTCCATACATCCAGAGCTATTTATTTACGCAAAAAAACGAACTCAGATTTTTAGACAGATTCGACCGGGTTCGATTCCCGGCCGTGTGTGAGGCTTTTTTGAAAATCTTTAAATGCATTTTTATTTCTTTTTAAAAATAAAGGAATGTCTCCTTTAAGTAAAATGAGCCAGCTTAAGGATTTAAGGTAGTTTCCCTCCAGGGCCCGACTTATCTTTCCACCCTACCTTCCTCTTGAATCACTCTATCTATTAAAAAAACCGCATCAAAATCCGTTGCGTAGTTTTTAAGATCTAAGCATACATAGGGACAGACAGACAGCGTGTAGCGACTTTGTTTTATATATACTATGTAGTGATTCACAACACCCAAGCCGCCAGCCTTGAGTTTGTCCACTGGCTGACCCAGTGCCAATTGGTTATTTCCACTCGCACCGCCTGAGTGACAGGTACCTACCTAGTCAGTGGACAAGGACAGTGGACAAGGACAGTGGACAAGGACAGTGGACAAGGACAGTGGACAAGGACAGTGGACAAGGACAGTGGACAAGGACAGTGGACAAGGACAGTGGACAAGGACAGTGGACAAGGACAGTGGACAAGGACAGTGGACAAGGACAGTGGACAAGGACAGTGGACAAGGACAGTGGACAAGGACAGTGGACAAGGACAGTGGACAAGGACAGTGGACAAGGACAGTGGACAAGGACAGTGGACAAGGACAGTGGACAAGGACAGTGGACAAGGACAGTGGACAAGGACAGTGGACAAGGACAGTGGACAAGGACAGTGGACAAAAAAGTTTTGGGTATAAAAACGGACATCCTCTTTTTATTGAATAATCATATTGATATTATTTACTAATATAAATCATTTACGACCATTCCTGGGTGCCAAATCGACCTACTTTTTGAGAAAGAAATAAAACAAAATACTGAGTTTTGATAGAAATAGAATATCGAAAATACTTTATATTTCCGAAACTATTGGGTTCTACTTCACAAATGTTTGATATATTACCCGATGTAAAATACATTTTTTAAATCCAAATATATATTTTTAGATTAAGGTAGAATTTAGTAAATTCATTATTTTGTGGTTTTTTCGTTAAATTTTTTTACCACGCAGAGATGCCACTTGTAAGTAATAGTGGATTATTCAGCGCGTTGTTTACAGTCGGTAACTACACTGTTCCGTTTCTTTACATTTTATTTGTATTGAAGACATATGAGCTAACAAAGGGGAACTTAGGTATATCTGCCTTCTAGAATGTTCTTTGAACCTTAGTAATATTAAAGGAAGTCGTACAAACAATTTCAATTGGAATACTTACCTAATAAACATAGCCTTAAATGCAAAAATAACTCAAATTAACCAATAACAATACCTATATTACCTACAGTTGAAAAACTTAAGTAAGGCTCTTGGCTTTGGGTCTATTAACGTCCATTCAAACAGGCTACAACTTAGGTTTTTTTTACCCGTCATCACTACGATTCAATGAAAATGCCACAAAATGAACAATGTCTGCAGTGATCAGATAGTTCACAAACGAAATAGATACCTAATTGAAAAGTATTTCGTTTCTTGGTCAGACAGATTACTAAAGACTCCCGCGATCAGTCTGGGCCATTGTGGATCATGGACCGAAATGATTCCGTCCATTACGGTTGATGTGTCACGTAGTCTACCCTCTCATGCTACATTCACCTTTAACCTTACCGGCGACCATTTGCTTCCCGCGCGGGTATCTTATTATACAATATCAGGGCTTTTGATTGTGAGGAAACTATTTTGGGAATCCTTTCATAAAAATATTACCGTGCAGCGAGGAAAAGCTCAAAAATGTAATTTGGTTGTTCCACGGGTATGCGACAGAAAGGTAAATTAAATAACTTTAATATTATTATATTCATTTGTATGAAATATAGGCTGCTATTCTATTTTAAAAACAGAGTAAGTAAGTATACCTACTACATTTAAAAAATCCAGCCGCACCTATAAAAGCAATAAAATGTTTTTTTTTCTTCTTCATAATGATGTCAACTGATGAGTGCTAATTCAATATAAGGTAAAGTTCTTCGTGTAACATATATTATATACTGCGTGGAACGGAAAGATGGACTTTCCCGTAAGAGGGGGATTATTTAGTCCCTACGTAACGGTCAACCAATTTGATTCCTAGGCCATCAGAGAACCTATAGCCGTTGTAAATGCTATATCAATACGGTTTACTAGGATTATTGCGTCGCTATGTAGCAGTTAAAATGACAGGGTTCTACGGTGGCCTAGGAACACTGTACATAAACCCTAAGATATATATTTTTTAAGACTAAATATTTTTTATATTTGTATGGAGCATTGGCCGACTGGCGCGACCTGCTCCATACAAATGTAAAAAAAAAACACGTCTAAAAAATATTGTTTTCGTTTTTAGGGTTCCGTACCAAAAAGGTAAAAAAGGAACCCTGACTCTCTGCTGTCTGTCCGTCTGTCACAACGTTAAATAGCTCAGGAACTACTTGAGCTATCAATTTGAAATTTGGAATAACTGTTTAGAAGGTGTATGGACGTGTATGGAGAATGACTTTAAATAAACATTTTTACTTTCTGTGTAAATTACCATTATGACGATATGAAATGGGGTATTACATGAAAGGGCTTGAGTTGCGCTTTCTAAACCTATTTTTTTTTCTACAGTGGTTAAATTTTGATGTATTAAGGAAAATGTTTAAAAATACCGCCCTTCCCCCCCCCGCCTTATCTCCGAAGTTTACCAAGCAAGAATTCTGAAATTATTTCATATGATTAAGAGGTAACATAAATAATACAGGAGAAATAAAATGATAAGATCTAGCGTATTTTTTTTATATACTTATCAAAAATTACACTATTTAAGTTTGTAATTTACTTTTGTACTTATGAAATTTTATGTCTTCAAATTCCTATGACATTATCGTTAAAGTCCCTTATTTCAAATAATAATCGAAAATCGGTACTTGTGCTAAAGAAATATCGCTGATACAACAACAATACAAACAAATATACTAGTTGCAAGTTATTAGTACAAAAATGCAGATGTCGCTGTTCAACGGTAATACACACGGTAATACTATAAACTGTTAAGATTGTTCAAGAATAAATGGGGTCGTGCGTGACGTGACGGGTATGGTGTATGAACGTTTGCACGGAACCCTCGGTGCGCGAGTCAGACTCGCACTTGACCGGTTTTTTTTTCTTATCAGAACACGATTACCTGTTATGCCCTTAAACGGATCATTTCTATTTTTGTAACAACTTGTATAATACATTAAAATAAAGTGAAATTTTACTTTTTGGTTCCTTGGTTGGTTCAATTTCCAACCAATGATATTTCGAAAGCAGTAGGTTATTTACCTTTCGAAAAATAAAGTATCTTAAAGTCTACTAGTAGTTTATGTGACTGTACATAATGGAGGGCCTAATTATGTACAGTTACATACACTACTTTATCTATCCACATATCATAAGCCTCCATGATGCATCAGGAGCCGCATATTATGATTTATGACCGGCATCGCGGCGTTGTTTTCTGGCAGCTATCATAGTTTTTTTTTATTTCAGAGACAAACTAGAGTTGGATCCAACTATCATATCGTTCGATATCTTACTTACGTGCGACATTTGTCAATTAAACGTCATCTCGACTGATATTAGAATAGAGGTTAAATCAAATTTGATGTACTAATATCAAACTATCTCCATCAATGAAATACGATGTACCTATACTAATTAAGCGACGAATTAGTGCACGGAGCGATACTGCGACGCTTTGCTTAAACTTGATGTGAGGCTCTAGTATAAGTTTTAACGATACAATACGTTTTCGAACGCGTTTGCGTTTAGTTTCAATTTGTATGGCAACGCGAACAGCGCCTCTGGTGGTAACTATTAAGAACTACGCGTTGTCATACAAATTGAAACTAAACGCTAACGCGTTCGAAAACGTATTGTAACGATAAAATTTATACTAGGGCTACTGCTTCGGCAAATCGTGTTAACACCGGGAGTCTGACGTTCCCGAAACCTGATATTCTCCGGGAATTGCGCTTTATCGATATTGCATCGTGCATTAAGTATTACCTCGACATCAAGGCAAAATATCATAATACGATGCTAATAGGTATAGTTAATGAAGGTAACTGTGACAGTCAAGATAGAACGGTCCGTCTGGTATTAGTTTAGTATGAAAGGAAACGGGCACAAAGTTGTATGTAGAATTTTTTTGTGATTTTAGTGTTTTAGCTAGAAATTAACTCAATATATATTTAATTTTGTATTTCGTTTGACAGTGTATTAGATTAAGGTAAATCTGTAATGTTGTTTAAATATATTTAAATAAAATAAATTAATATTTATGATGACATTTCATTTCAAAGCGGAAGGTGTAAGATTAACATTAAATACGAGTGCATGTTAATAACGACTAAATAAAATATTTGTACACTCGTGAGACATAACATATATAATATACTAGCTGTTGCCCGCGACTTCGTCCGCGTATAACATGTCATCGTCTAAAAGTTTGTTTAACGAATAAATTAAAAAAAAACATTTAAGTTAGTTTTGTGCCTAGTCTTTTAGTAAACAGTCTAAAACCGAAGTTACAAATCTCTTACTTTCAAAATGGCTTGCTCTTTATACACACTTAGAACCCCCTTTGAACCCTCATAATAAACAGGCTGAAACCGTAGTTACAAATTTCTTACTTTAAAAATGTCTTGCTCTATACTATACAAACTTCAAACCCCGTTTTAATTTTCTTAAGCGATGAATTAAAAAAAACGCTGAAATAAGTTTTGTCGTATTTTAGCATGTTTGTTTTGTCTAAAACCGAAGTTAAAAATCCCTTACTTTAAAAATGTCTTGCTCTCCATACAAAATTGAATGCCCTTATAATCCCCTTCCCCTTTGGGGGAAGAATTTCAACAAACGCTGAAATAATTTTGGTAGTTTAAACAGGCTAAGATCGAAGTTACAAATCTCATATCTTTAATTTTTTTATTATTTAATCTTTCTAATAACGTTTTGAGATTCTAGCTCCACAAATCCCCTTCACCATAATTTGCACCCCTTTTTCATTCCCTTAGGCGTGGAATTTTCCAAAACGCTAAAAATACTTTATTTGTTTCGTATTATTTGTATCGTTATAAATAATATTTCTAAAAACTTTTAAGCTTCTATCTCAAAAAGGAGTTTCGCTCATACAAACTATGCAACCCTTTAGGGGTGAAATTTTTCAAAACGCTAAAAGTACTTTATTTGTATTATAATAAGTAATCTTTCTACAAAGTTTTAAGTCGCTTGTCTAAAAAATAAAGTATCCCCTATACAAAATTTACACCCCTTTCTAAACCCCTTAGGGGCAGAATTTTCCTTAACGTTGAAAGTACTTTATTTGTATTCTAATAAGTAATCGGTATACAAAGTTTTAAGTCTCTAGCTCAAAAAATCAAGTTTACCCCATACAAACTTTGCACCCCTATTTAACCCCCGGGTATGATTTCCGAAAATTACTTCTTATGGTCCGTTGCCTACGTTGCAAAAGGTAGTTCTGGTGTAAATTTCAACTCTCTAGGCCCAGTAGTTTCGGCTGTGAGTTGATGAGTGAGTGAGTGAGTGAGTCAGTCAGGACATAGGCATTTATATTTTTGTTCCCATAAATATAATTATTATCCTTTTTGCTGTCAATCCGTACTGTTTTTTAGGCTTCCGTACTCAAAGAGTAAAACGGGACCCTATTGCTAAGACTTCTCTCAAGTACTCTCTATATCTCAAGAACCGTGATAGCTAGAGAGTTGAAATTTTCACATATTATGTATTTCTGTTGTCGCTATAACAACAAATACTAAAAACAAAATAACATATTTTTTTAAGGGGGGCTCCCATACAACAAAGGTGTTTTTTTTGCCGTTGTTATAGATTCGTGCGCGAGTCCAACTCGCACTTGGCCGGTTTTTTTCTGAAGGTATCTATTTCTTCAAATGACTCATCTTTAATATATAAATTAGGTACTATTTCCGCTTGTCTTCCAAATAGGGGAGTAGACTCAAAATTTATTATTACTTCAAAAGAAAGAAGAAACGAAAAACCCGTTCAAATATCTCAAAAAATTACGAAGCTACAACCGTTTTAATATCGCTTATTTTATGAGAGTGAGAAAACGATCGGGACTGTAACGTCATGATCCTCGAGCGTCATAGTACTCATAGTAAAAAACAATCGTTTCATATGAAGGTGCGTTTTGCGGAAAAGGGACTGAACATACCCCCTCTTAAAACTTATAACTTAGTGACTACTTAAATAACCTCTTGCGTTGTTTTTTTCTCCGTTTGACTTCATTTTAAGTCCTTTTTCGAGAAAATACCTACAACATTGTGATTATTTTATTTAGTGTCTATAGGTACAGTGTTTACATCGCTATTTTCGATCTATCCGACATCCGTATTTTCTTTTAAACCACGAACTTCAGAATTCGAAATATTCGGGTATCTCTATCTCTATCGCACTAACATTACTCGAGTGAGAGGAATGCAGATATACGAACTTCGAGTTTCGGTTTGCGTGGTTTGACTGAATGCGCAAAGAGAGCGCGCGCGTGCCATTAAAAAAAACATTTGTGTTACTTATATTGTTCGAATTTGTTGATACATTTAATGAAATTAAGCTTTAATACGACATTTGCGCATATAAGTTCTCATATCAGAATCGATTAATTTCTTATGCTTTACCTCTTGGTATGCGTTTCGTGAAGGTCTATCGGAGACGGGATTTAAATTATTAATAGGTGAAATTAAGGAAAAGCAATTCCGCCATTTTGACGTTTCACAAAGCTGACAGATGTGACTTTAAGAATAATAAATGAAAAATTAATGAAGTCGTATAGTTCGAATAATTAATTAATTGTCGCAGTCAGATAAAAACTATCCTTAGTTGCGGCTAGAATAATAATGTACCTACAAAAAATGTTTCATATTTTTCCGTTCACGGGATGCTGAGAACATTCGTGACAACCCAAAGCTTAGTTTCAAACTGGCTGATTCTAGAGATTTATTATAAGTGGAGATAACGTATATAACACCGGATTCGATTAAAACAGACAGTAAGAGTCCCACGCTTGACAAGAGTCGACTCCCTATACAAACGTAGTTTAGTTCTTGTTTTAAAACTGCATGCTGGAATAACGTGAAACATTGTATACACAATGGGATCCGCCATAGGTCCGAATCTAGTTCCTATTTTTTTTCTATGTTATACCGTTTTAAAATGAATTACGAAACTACGTTGGTATGTTGTATGGTGTATTCGGCGTCCTGGGGAATCTTGGAAAAAACTCAATTGTTATTTGGCCGATTTGAATATTTTTTTTGTAATTGATTGTGATAATGATCGAAAGGAAGCAACCGATAATCGAGCTCAACAAAACGCAATACTATTATTGCCCAGTACATTTTCATCCACCAAACACGTCATAATCATATTATTGAACGAGCGAGTGAAGCGAACGAAGTTCTCCGTTTCAGCTTGGGCAAATGTTTCTTATGTCCGGATGTCCCGCTCTCCGGATGTTCTCCTCAACAGATCGCATTTTCGTGAAATTTCGTGAGCAGGTTCATAAAATATATACTTAAGATTTTTTTGTCGATTCACGGAAAATTTATAAAAATATTTTTGAATAAAATTTTTGGTGAGTTCTACAGCTCACAGAGCCACTAGTTAGGTTTATGTACAGTTCAGGAAATTGAATCAAGTACAAATGTACATCGTAAGGTTGCTCTTGTTACGACGACAATAAGGGATAAAAAGGTAAGTGATTCAGTTTTCTTTACCGTAGAACGATACATCCTGCAGGGACAGACCTCGACTCATAGACAAGGTTTGCAATACCTACGAAATCTTCATGGAAACTAAAACTTTCTGCTTTGCCTATTTTAGAGCTTGCATAATGTGCTAAGTCGTGGCTTTGCAACGGATATAACCGTGCTATGATGCAGCTGTCATATCGATTGTACCTACACAATAACTAACGGTTAATATTATAAGCATAATGATGGACTTAGGAGCGAGTGCTAAAGGCGTTTAAAAGTAATCGTAAAAATCTTATTCTACATTATTTTATGTGAATGGTTAAATTTCTATACTATAAATACAAAGATTATTAATTAAAAAGAGGCTTTGTTCGACTTAAAATTTTCTATCGCTTCAAAACGACAATTTATATTTTTGCGGTTGCTTCATAAAAATATTGGTTATTCAATTATCTAAAATCGGAAAGAAGCTTATTTCGATGCTGAAGTTATTCAAATGCTGTAAGTTGATCGGATTCATAATTAAATAATTATATCGAGTTAACCTTATAGTATGGATTTCTAATTAGCCTGAGGAAATAATATTAGCGAGCAAATGAGACAACATTTGGAGTTCTACAGTCGCCTTAACCAGTCTACGTGACAACGTGGTGACAACCATGTCATATTAATAACAAGGTTATATTTATGTAGCTGTTAAATCTCCCAAAGTCTTCCAAACCCACGACCGACCATCATAAATGGTTCCAGTTATAGGTGGTCCTTTGTTAACAGAAACGCAAAACTTACCGTTTTTAATGGCCTATCAATAATTCAGAAACAGTTTTGCTCTAAGATGCCCATCGACTGTTTGTGTAAAACTCTGAAGCATATTATTGGATATCAATAAAGCTAGTCGGCGCCGTCGGCCGGACAACTCCGTCCATGAAGCCTCCCCGACAGTCCCGGGCTTCACACTACCTTTTTTACCGTAATTTGATTTATTATCATTCAGCACATATGGAAAATTAACAACTCGAAATTGTTGGTCGAATCTGAATAATGTCAATTTGAAATTGACATGGAAAACTCTCCAGTCTGAATACTTAATGTCGACTGTTTGTGTATAACTCTGAAGCATTTTGTTGGATATCAATAAAGCGAGTCGGACAACTCCGTCCATGAAGCCTCCTCGACAGTCCCCGGCTTCACACTACCTTTCTGACCTTCATTTGATTTACTGTCTTTCAGCACATATGGAAAATTGACAACTTGAAATTGTTGGTCGAATCTGAATAATGACAATTTGAAAATCCTTGACATGGAAAATTGTCCGGCCTGAATACTCAATGCAAAGATTTGATTAAGTCCTAAAAGTAAAATTGACATACTTGATAGGCATAGGTCGAAAGAAATACGCCCATATGGAATTACTTAGACTCCACAAATATGACCAATATACGTCATATATGAATTTAGTCGTAGTAAGTTCATTAAAAATAAAAAATTGTACTTAAAAAAAGTTGTAATTCTTAACAAAACAAATTATTTTATTAAATAGTTTGGGTTCGTGTTAATTTAACGTGGAAGTTACTAATCACATTTAAAAATAAAAAATTGTACTTAAAAAAAGTTGTAATTCTTAACAAAACAAATTATTTTATTAAATAGTTTGGGTTCGTGTTAATTTAACGTGGAAGTTACTAATCACATTTAAAACGATATGATACAGAGCACTGTACAGGGGTCACAGGTTCGAGTCCTGTCGAGGGCTCAGACGATAATGGTTTTTTTTCCATTATATTCGTTCCCTGAACAATATCGTTAAAAAAATTGGTTAAATAAGTATACCTAGACACAATTCCAATTACTTACAATTACAAATCCAATTATTGTGGTCCAGGTCCAATTTCAAAATGGATATTTCCGGTTGACTATTTTCCATTTGTGCCGAATGACAGTAAATCCGTCATTTTATGTACAGGAACCTCGACCAGGCGACATTTGGGTCATGATACAAAATAATTTACAACTTAGAAAAGTTGAAAAACCCCGGATATTTTCATTTCATCTTTCAATATCTCAGAACCGGCAGCTAAGAACCATCTCGATCACGTCAGCTTTCGGATTTAAAAAAAAACCGCATTCAAATCGGTCCATTCGTTTAGTAGCTACGGTGCCACAGACAGACATGGACACATAGACACTTCAAAATTATAACACCCCTCTTTTTCCGTCGGGGTTTAATGAGGGTTTCTGACTTAGTTGTCACCACCATTATTATCTGCCACAACAAAGCGTGAACAAATATCTAACACGACTCTCTTTCTAAGACGAGTCAGGTATTTTTGCCCGCTTTGTTATGGGAGATTTTAACCACCAGTGTACCTCGGTCGTTAAAATTTGCCTTGTATCTAATAAGACACATGACTTATGTTATTAAAATAAGAAATTTCAACCATCCATATTATAGACTGCCATCAACTACGAAAAGAGAAAAAATAAAAATTAACAGATTTTTAATATCAAGAGACCTAGCAGAAGGTTTGAATAGTGAGGATATGTCTTCAGTCTTCAAAATACTTATAAGTTTTTATTACCTTCAAAATGTTGCCCAATATAATAAACAAAGTAAACACGAACTCTCAAGTTCCGCAACTAAGTGGACGAGCTGTCCTGTAAACAGGTGAATTTACTCAAAACTAACGCGAACAAAAAAAGTACCTAATAGAATTTTTATTGTTAAACTTCTTGTTTGTAGAAAATAACCACGTTATCTTAGATACGAGTATTTAAGTTGATTTATTTGTTTCACCACTAAGAGAAAAACATTGATTCAAAAGTTTAGCAATTTAGATTAATTGTTAAGATAGGTAGAGTGTACAGTTACACTCGCGCGACCCTGTTTGCGAACCGCTTATTCTACTCGCGCGGAAGTTAACGTAGTAGAGAAAAGCACGGGCAAAGTAGTAAAAAAAATGTGAACACGACTTTATTGGATCATATGCAACGTTGTATAACTAGGTTGTAGAAAAACGCTCGTGGTGACTCCCTTTGCGAGCCTACACCACTAGCATGTTTTGACCCCTATACGACTGTTGCATAATTGAATTGAATTGAATTGAAAACATTTATTTCAGGCAGAGCGTTAGTAGTACAATAAAATAATTAGACATTACTTACCAAAACTATTGTTAGTAACAAAAGAACGGAGATCACAAACACAGCATATGCTACCTACAGACATACCTAAAACTATAACCGGATGAGCGTACATAAATATTATAATATATGTCATCATAAATTTAAGAGTTAGACTCTTGTCGGTGTAGCTCCCTCCATCTGACTCTATCTAGGGCCGCCTCCTTGACCTCTTTATAGGACGTGACTGCTACTTTTTCTTTTATTTGTTTCATGTAACTTATCCTTGGTCTTCCCCTTCTTCGCTTGCCTTCTACCTTTCCTTCCATTATAAAAGCGTGATGTCGTATAAGGTGACCATTCATTTTCTCTGTCCTATTCTCTATCGTTTTTATCAGCCTCCTTTTCTCTCGCACTCTTCTCAGCACTTCTTCATTAATGTTTTTTTTTTAGAAAAAAAATATATATATCACAAATAATATATGTACTTATACCTAACTTATTAACAAAATACTAGCTGCCCGCGCAGCATCACCCGCGTATGGAAAATAACGCAGGCAAACCCGCGGGATAAAATATAGCCTATATATAACCACCCAGAAAGTCCCTTCTACACGCAGGTCAAAGAATTTTGAAATCGGATAAGCGGTTCCGGAGATTACCCATTACGTACAAATTTACAAAGTTACGATCTCACAGACACTTCCTCTTTATAATATTAGTATAGATGAACTCGAATGCAAATGTAACGATTCCGAATATGTCACCTTCAATTACGCCTCTATGTTTGTACAAGTTAGTTATGGAATACCCTATAGTTATTCTAGGGACGATTAAGGACAGATGAGACAGTCTATGTTTTCACTGTTTTTGTCACGTGCACTGGTAGCATGATCGCGTTTACTTATAGTCCTTAAACTCACTCCCAATACGCCAACGTCTCATGACAACACGATAAAATGCATGCCAGCAGGTCGAGAAAGTTGTGCTGAGCAAGAATCAGAAGATTATCGCACCTAAAACTGGCCGAAAGTTTGAAAAATCCTTCACTTCCGCTCGAAATTGTAAGGGTAGGTATATTTACGTCGTCATGGGGCGCTATGTCGGGTAACCTCCTCGAGTGTCTGGACTCTGCCGATTCCTCTTGACTCTTGATGGGTAGTGTCTTGGCCGGTGCGCCCTGGAGACAACGGCAAGTGATAATTTAGCGAAGCTTAAGTTATCACTTGCTGGTGTTACCAATAACCTGTCACGGGAGGGTCGGGTGGTTCCGCCCAGGGAATCGCAAGATTCCCCAGGTGCGGCGTGAGGGAGAGGCCATTGCTGTTTACCTCTATAATAAATAAAGGACCCGTAACCCTGACAAATCCTCTGCTATCAGAGGATTCATATTAGGCGCGGGAGCTGCGACCAGTAAACCTCTATAAAAAGTTACAAGGGGACCTGAGAGGGTAAATCTGAGGTCTATCACCCTCTCCCGGCGTAGAGGTCCTTTGGACGGGTCGGGAAGCGTGTAGTGTCGCCCTGCACGCTTACGACGGGAGGGAGGGGGCTTTTGCCTCAGTAGTGAGGGCAGCTGCGGCTGTTGCCGAGGGGCGTCGTGGTGAAATGTTCGCGATCCCATGACGCCCCTACTACACGGCAGAGAGGGCATACCTTGGTGGTTTTAGACGGTAGTCTGGGGGGTTCCCGGGAGCCCGTCATACCCATCCTAGTTCCTCGGCTAGGTGGGATGCGTAAATGCATTTCCCCAAGTATAAAAAAAAAAAGGTATATTTACGTCATGTGACAACAGTACGAGACATGTGGCATAATTTCGCCCTTTAATCGTAGAGAAAGTAAACCTTAGTCTGTCAGCCCTGAAATGGCCGGAAGTAGGTACTAAGCACCGTCTGCCGAGCTACCTGCTGCTGCCATGCATTTTATCGTGTTGTCATGAGACTTACGGACTTTTCTGACGTAAAATATTTGTCTCTCTTGTACTGTTTACATAAGTTCAGTCAAAATCAAATCTATAAATACATTTGTTATAAACGTAGAATTCAATAAATTCTTCGCTACAATTACGTGATCTTTAATTCTGGCAGGCATTTGTTAATTTGACTTATTGATTTTCAAGATATCGGTACTATTAGTTGTACACGTATATTTCAAAACAGTGCTAATCCCTATAATTCCCAGGGTAGAAATTCCCTCTTGGATAGAATATTACCGAGACTTACATACATACATGTAATCACGCCTTTTTCCCAGAGGGGAGGCAGAGATCATGGATCTCCATTTGCAACGATCCTGACAAACCACTCTTACTATTACTGACTTTTACTAGATAAATCGTCTTTATACTTAAGATTATTTGAGTTGCCAAATTTAAGGCGGAAAGGTTCTAGAGTGGCGACCACGTACCGGAAGGCGCGGCGTGGGTAGGCCCCCCACAAGGTGGACTGATGACCTGGTAAAGGTCGCGGGAGTCCGCTGGATGCGGGTGGCGCAGGACCGGCCATTGTGGCACTCTTTGAGGGAGGCCTATGTCCAGCAGTGGACGTCTTTCGGCTGATATGATGATGATGATGATGAGTTGCCAAATTGCTTCAAAGTATATTATGGTCCATTCAAAAAGCAACTAGGTACAGTCGCCATCACATACATAGGTACACTATAGGTGTTCAAAAATATCAGCACATGCACTCTAATGCCTTGAAAATAGAGGTGTGTTCCGATGTTTGTGAGCTGCTTGTTTGCTCCGATGTATGTGATGGCGACTGTACCTTATATACCGTACAAGTTAAAATATTCAAATTCCTATAACAGACTTATAAATTGTCGGCCACATTAAATAATCTCAACCATACGATTTTTTATAACTTACTGACAATTCGACCAAAGAAGAATTTATTTCAAGATAAATTCATACACTTTTGTCGTTCAGTGAAATAAGACCCCTATTTTATTTAAATAATAGGTAACTTGACCACGGACTTGTCGAAGCTGTTCACTGTTGGGTCGACAAGTAGACGTTGTCACTGGCACTGGCAACTTCGTCACGTATTGACTGTCACTGTAATGATCAGGTCAAGGTTAGCATACATATACAATCATCAATTCATCATCATAAAGGACAACACCTAATATGGAAAAAATAAACTCGGTGAAAATTGTAAAAAATTTGCTTTCCGTATTTAAGTTTATTTCAAAACTAGCTGTTGCCCGCGACTTCGTCCGCGTAGAACATTTTTATCGTCTTAGAAAATGATTTCTCTCAATACAAACTTTGAACCCTCTTTTAGGGGATAAATTAAAAAAAAACGTTGATGTTCATTTTCTAGTTTGTGAACAAACAAACAGTCTAAAACCAAAGTTTAAATATTATACTTTAAAAATGTCTTGAAATACACAAACTTTGAACCCCCTTTTAACACTCTTAGGGGATGAATTTGGAAAAACTCTGAAATTAGTTTTGTAGTCTTTTAACGTACCTACAGCATAAGACCGAAGTTACAAATCTCTTACTCACACTTTAATAATTTCTTGCTCTACATTAAAAATTTGAACCCCTTTTTAAACCCCCTTAGGGGTTGAATTTTTCAAATCGCTGAAAGAAGTTTTTTTCGTATTGTAGTAAGTAATCGTGCTACTAACTTTTAAGTCTCTAGCTTAAAAAAAGTGTTGCCCATACAAAGCTTGCCCACTTCTTAACCCCCTTAGAGGTGTAATTTTCTAAAACTTAAAGTACTTTTATTTTATTTTAATAAATAATCTTTCTAATAGTTTTAAGTCTAGTTCAAAAAAAGTGTTTCCCAAACAACAACTCTACCCCTAAGGGGGTTAAGAATCCCTTCTTAACCCCCTTAGGGGTAGAGTTTTCTAAAACGCTGAAAGTTATTTTTAGTACCTATTCTAATAAGTAATCTTTTTGCAAAGTTTTGAGTCTCTAACTCAAAAAAAGTGTTGCCCATGCAAAGCTTGCTCCCTTTTTTAACCCCCTTAGAGGTAGAATTTTCTAACACGCTTTATGTTCTTTTTTTAGGGTTCCGTACTCAAAGAGTAAAACGGGACCCTATTACTAAGACTCCGCTGTCCGTCGGTCCGTCCGTCCGTCCGTCTGTCTGTCACCAGGCTGTATCTCAAGAACCGTGATAGCTATAGAGAGTTGAAATTTTCACAGATTATGTATTTCTGTTGCCGCTATAACAACAAATACTAAAAACAAAATAAAATATTTTTTAGGGGGGCTCCCATACAAAAAACGTGATTTTTTGCCGTTTTTATAGATAATCTGTCACCAGGCTGTATCTCAAGAACCAAGATAGCTAGAGAGTTGAAATTTTCACAGATTATGTATTTTTGTTGCCGCTATAAAAACAAATACTAAAAACAAAATATTTTTTTTTAATGGGGGCTCCCATACAACAAACGTGATTTTTTTGCCGTTTTTATAGATAATAGTACGGAACCCTTCGTGCGCAAGTCCAACTCGTACTTGGCCGGTTTTTAGTTTACAATACCCCCCTAGCCCATTTTATTTTAGTTTTTATAATCATCCATCCAATACCAAAACAATACATGACACTGATTAATATATGCTATTTAATTATAATGTATTGACTTTACTGCATTTTTATATTGTATTCTAATTTCTTATATTTTCCGACATATATTGCAACTATTTGAATTCATATATATATATATATATATATATATTTATATAGCAAATTCAATGTTACATTAATAATAATAAGCGAGTACGTGTTGAATGTTTTTAAATTTAAAATGCATGATTAATTTATTGCCAATTTATTAATTAATTTGAAGTAGGTACTAAAGTAAGTCTTTTTAGCTATGCCCTATTCAGGGTCCGTGTTTTTCCAATTTTTACCACAACAGCTATAAATAATATATGTATGTTACATGGCATGCAACAAATAAATAACAATCCCAAATCAAATAACGGTGAATCAGTACAGTATGTCTTATTGATCTAAGTATTACGAATGGAGAACTGAGTACTTAGTCCTTATAAGACCCACCCTTAATGTCACAAAATTAACGTAAGTACTTTCATTGGTCTTTCATTTATTTTGGGCAATGAATATTCAGCAGGTTTGACCTGTATTTGCGATGCGGGGCGAGACGTCAGAAAATAGCCCATTACTGCGGCGCTCCATCAAGGTTTGAATAAAACTTTTTATTATTATGGATTGTAGGTGTACTGACTTAACAATAGGGCATTTTACGTGCAAGTACCTACTTAGACTCTCCCCTTAGAAACTAGATGGTCAATAAAAAAAAACAATATTTAAAATTCATTTCAGTATCCTCTTTTAGACAAGCATTGGCAGAACACTTTGAGGCAGTCATAATGATATTTCCGCACGTTAAATATGTGGATATTCTATTATTCAAATAAAAATAAATAAAACTCATGTTTCACCAACTCATTTGGATTAACTAATTGCACATATTATTGAGTTCTCGATAGGCATTGATATTAAAAGTGGGTACCTACTTATTTTCTTGTCGCGTGCATTTACTACACAAATAGGTACACGTGGAAAGAATAAATACAAATGTCAATATTTATTATTAATTACTTAAATAAGGGTCAGGCTTGTAAAACTCACTTTCCCGAAATATGCACTTTCTCTAAAGGTGCACTTCTTTAGAAGGATCACTTTCTCGGAAGGAACACTGTCTCTAAAAGGTCACATCCCAATGGGTACACCTTCTCAAAAAGTGCATTTTCTCAGATAGAGCACATTCTCAGAAGCGATATTTTCTCAGAGGGGGCACTTTCTCAAGTTATGAATTATACATTCACAAAATTTACGAACACGAAGGCTCCAGAGGTCAGTCCAAAACGTGAACATTGCCATCATGACTTAGGATCTTCATCTGACAAACACTCGTGTGAACTTTGTGATAAAGATGTAAATAGTGCATCTTTCGAGAACGTGCCCCAATTGGGCAAGTGTACCTTTTGGGAAAGTGTGCGTTTTGGAATAGGTAGGTGTTCAAAAATATCGGCACATGCACCCTAATGTCTTGAAAATAGAGGTGTGATCCGATGTTTGTGAGCTGCTTGTTTGCTCCGATGTATGTGATCGCGACTGTACGAGTATGTTTGTTTATCAGCGATAGCTTTTTATATATTTTTTTTTATTTGAAAGAAGTGCCTTTAAAGATTATGTCATATAAATTTTAAGACTTAAAATTAAATAAAAAAATAAGTAAATTACAAATTAAGAAATTATATTTGATAATTAAAAAAAATACGCTTGATAGAGATATCGTTTTATTTTTCCTGTATTATTTATGTTACTCTTAATCACATGTAATTATTTCAGAATATTTTTATCTAAATTTTCCTCAATAAATCAAAATTTAACCACTGTAGAAAAAATAAAAAAGGTTTTAGAAAGTGCAACTCAAGCCCTTTTGTATGATACCCTACTTGATATATTTACAAGAATCGGAATTTTAACCCCCGTCATATTCGTCATTTACACAGAAAATAAAAATGTATATTAAAAATTTTCATTTTCCATACCTTAACCTTTTTAACAGTTGTTCCAAATTTCAAATTGATAGCTTAAGTAGTTCCTGAGATATTTAACGTTATGACAGACGGAAAGACGGAAAGTCGGACACAGTCGCACCGTAAGGGTTCCTTTTTTGCCTTTTTGGTACGGAACCCTAAAAACATACTGTGGAACATATAAACTCCTCCTTTTTTGAATTCGGTTAAAAATGTATATTCTATCTGACAGGAAAAATCAAACAAGAACAAACAACAACTCTTACTCATACATCTGCAAAGTATACTTAAGCTTTATGGATTTAATAGCATTAACAGTGAACAAGCGACACGGAATACTCATAATAATATACATAATATGTTCACCACAGCAGCTCCGAAAGACTTACTTTATCGTTATAAATCTGCGCGCTGAAGTCCATTTTATCCGCTAGGGTGGAAAGTGATTTAGAAATTAGAAATATACATTTTACCATTCATCTAACGAGGTAGTTCTGGTTTTTTTTATACAGTTTGTGACTTCCATAAGAACATAAAATACTTTAAGGGCTTTTTCTTACAAATTAATTCGGCACGCAATGTATCGGTAACAAAGCTAACAACTGACAGTAACATTTGAAACAAGCTCTGCGTCTTTGAAACGCCAAATAAATTTTAGCAGTACATTGCTGCTAGAGTTTTTTTTTAACTCTCCATTAGATAAGGTACCGTCAAACATGCCTACTTTGCCACCAGGGGGAACTTTGCCCAAGAAGCAAATTTTAAAATTTTCCTCTTGGGCAAAGTTCCCCCTGGCGGCAAAGTAGGCATGTTTGACGGTAGTTGTTATATTTTTTTCGATAAAACGATTCACAGCACTTAAAGCTATCGTAACTTCAAATTTATGTTCTGATAATGGATGTCACACGTTGCATATATTATTAGATTTATTAGTAGTGACTAAGGCGTAAGGTAAACGTCCGAGTGCTCGACGCTGTACTAGTAGTTATATGGCATGGGCACTTTATGTCAAAGTAACAGGGCTTAAAATCGAATGAAGAAAAATCGACTTAGTTCGAATGGGCTTGCGACCTTAAATTTGTTTTTTTTTTTTTTTTTTTTTTATATTTTCAAATTACATCTTACAAAACATTTATATTCTCGCCAAACTGTTACGTTTGTTTACGATGCCATTCGGACCAGTTTTTGTAGATGAACAAATGTTTGTAAGGAAGCAACTACATTTAAAGGACATTAATACACAAAAAATCGAGTTAAAGACGGACCTCGCTGACAGCAGCCGAAACGCTTCATACTGATTGGCTTTAAAGTATGACGTCACACCGTGCAATTTGTACTAACCGTTGCATGGAAAATGAAGTAAATTACTGTTTTGGTCGCGAAATACTGCGTTTAGGTCCATAGTTGTGCTACAAATTTGTTTCTATAAAAGCGTAAGGATTCTATTGGTACCTTTAGATTTACTCTTGGACAATAAATAAAAAAAACTTTTTTTTCAAAATTTTCAAGGTTCATTATATATTTTTATGATTTGAAGTATATTTTGTAATTTATACTTTATTACAATCATTTGATGGTTTACTATCCATTTAGCAACACGACGTTATCAATTTTAACACCACGCAACAAGCCTATTTAACCCATATTCCTTTGACATAAAGTGCCCATGTCATATACTAGTACAGCGTCGAGCACTCGGACGTTTACCTTAATGCCAACCCCAAGTTTGCGACCTCCATCCATCCATATGCTACGGTGAGCGCTTGCCATCAGGGGAGCCGTACGCTTGTTTAGCACCGAAGTGGTATTTAAAAACCGGCCAAGTGCGAGTCGGACTCGCGCACGAAGGGTTCCGTACCATTATCTATAATAACGGCAAAAAATCACGTTTGTTGTATGGGAGCCACCTGTAGCCTAATAGTTGGTAGTGACCCTGCCTACGAAGCCGGAGGTCCCGGGTTCGAATCCCGGTAAGGACATTTATTTGTGTGAAGAACACAAATATTTGTTCCTGAGTCATGGATGTTTTCTATGTATTTAAGTATTGATTTATCTATATAAGTATGTTTATCGTCGTCTAGTACCCATAGTACAAGCTTTGCTTAGTTTGGGACTAGGTCGATTTGTGTAAGATTGTAAAAGAAAAAAAAATCTGTTTTTAGTACCCATTTGTTGTTATAGCGGCAACAGAAATACATCATCATCATCATCATATCAGCTGAACGACGTCCACTGCTGGACATAGACCTCCCCCAAAGAGTGCCACAATGGCCGGTCCTGCGCCACCCGCATCCAGCGGACTTTACGCTCGAAGTTGTAGACGATTATGTATACCTAGGACAGACTGTCCAGTTAGGTAGGTCCAACTTTGAGAAAGAGGTCAATCGTCGAATCCGACTCGGCTGGGCAGCATTCGGGAAGCTACGGCACATCTTTTCGTCCAATATTCCGCAGTGTCTCAAGACGAGAGTCTTTGACCAGTGTGTGTTGCCAGTGATGACATATGGCACGGAAACGTGGTCGCTTACTATGGGCCTCATAAGAAGGCTCAAAGTCACTCAAAGGGCAATGGAGAGGGCTATGCTGGGAGTTTCTCTGCGCGATCGCATCAGAAATGAGGCTATCCGCAGCAGAACCAAGGTAACCGATATAGCCCTCCGAATTGCTAAACTTAAGTGGCAGTGGGCGGGGCACATTGCACGTAGAACCGATGGCCGTTGGGGCTGAAAGGTTCTCGAGTGGCGACCACGTACCAAAAGGCGCGGCGTGGGAATGCCCCCCCACAAGGTGGACTGATGACCTGGTAAAGGTCGCGGGAGTCCGCTGGATGCGGGTGGCGCAGGACCGGCCATTGAGGCACTCTTTGGGGGAGGCCTTTGTCCAGCAGTGAACGTCTTTCGGCTGATATGATGATGATGATGATGACAAATAGCCATTCAGCCAAGTTTGTTTAAGAACGCGGAATTTTGGTGCTCCATTGGCGGTTTAGACCTTTGACTCGCTGGCTCGTTGGCGTACCTGCGGTTTTGGTCGCAAATGGATCACCTCCTTTAGGTACAAAACTTAATCATTGTCTTGATACATCTTACTTTGAATAGCTGTATCTTACAAACTTTCTGGCTTACTAAGACCAAATTGGTCGCATTTTATTCTTAATATTTTTTTCTTAAAACTTACTTGAGTTTTTTTTTGCCGACTGAAAAAGGTTAAAAAGGTATGGAATTTTCAAGTACCTATTTTATAATGATCCGGAGGGATTTCGAGGTCGCTAACTTAACTTTGGAATTACCTACCATTTAATCACTTTCAACATATAAGAAACAGAACTACCAAGGCAGTGCCGCTTTTTATGTCCCATTTCCATGTACTAAATATAATAACATTGATTTTAATGCCTGCTAAGTTAAATTAGCAAAACGAGTATAAAATGTACTTAATTGCGCTCTTTGTTACTCGTGACAGGGGGCTTGCAGTGGGTGGAGCGCGTCGCATTAGATACCTAGCGCTCGCGAGGCGTCAGGCCGCCAGTCAGGACATGTGCGTCGTACCATGATCCGCCGCCGCCGCCGACTTGAATGCGATGAACCGCGCGTACTTACTATTTTGCTGTTAGTTATTACGAGGTTTTTACGGATTATAAATTACGATGAAAACGAAAAACGGCCACAGTTGCTCTGTTTATGGTTGTTTGAATACCCAAAGGGACGATAGTTTATCTTTTTTAAACCTGCCGACAAATTGTGAACGGTAAGTTTCTTTTTTAATTAGTTTTAAGTAAGTACTTATTTAGTATAACCTAGGTAAGTAGTACTTAACATTATGAAGTTGTAAGATACTTACCTACAATGTACAACAACAATACGTAAATACACACGAACTGAATAGTTAGGTACTTTTGTTACTTATTACTTTTAACGGGATACCTACAGTAATTTTCTTCAAAATACAGCACGGGTTTGAAAATTTATTTTACTTAGTTATGTACATAATGGTTGTCCTATTTTAATTCAATGGGAACGTGCTTATAACAAAATACAACAATACATACATATATAGGTAAGTAGGTGCAGGGCTTCATCACTTTTTTGCAAGCAGGCAAGTGTGACAGGGAAAAATGCTTACCTACTATGGGGCCTGTAATAACAGCCCTAGCGCTACACGTGCCGTGCGTGAATGAATAGGTACAAGTTATACGATAGACAGAGATGCAGAGAGTAAAGACACGATTCTTATGCCTAAACGCAGTTTTTTGCTAGGGAGTCAAATTCCTTTCTTGTACTATTACTGCTCGTGAGTACAACACTATGACGTATGACACTATTTATTAAAAAATGCGAGCATTTCAAAAAAATAGAAAAATAAGGTATGAACAAATCTTTATTGAAAACTAGCTGTTGCCCGCGACTTCGTCCGCGTAGAACTTTTTATCGTCTTAGAAAATTATTTCTCTCAATACAAAATTTGAACCCTCTTTTAGGGGATAATTAAAAAAAAACGTTGATGTTCATTTTCTAGTTTGTGAACAAACAGTCTAAAGCCAAAGTTAAAAATCTCATACTTTAAAAATGCCTTGAAATACTCAAACTTTGAACCAATTTTAACACTCTTAGGGGATGAATTTGGAAAAACTCTGAAATCAGTTTTGTAGTCTTTTAACGTACAGAATAAGACCGAAGTTAACAATCTCTTAACACTTTAAAATTTTATTGCTCGCCATTTAAAATTTGAACCCCCTTTTAAACCCCCTTAGAGGTTGAATTTTTCTAATCGCTGAAAGAACTTTTTTCGTAAACTTTTAAGTCTCTAGCTCAAAAAAAGTGTTGCCCATACAAAGCTTTCTTAACCCCCTTAGGGGTGGAATTTTCTAAAACTCTGAAAGTACTTTATTATTAATTTTAATAAGTAACATTTCGAATAGTTTTAAGTCTAGCAAAAAAAAAAGTTTTTCCCACACAACACTGGCTACCCTTCTTAAGGATCTTAAGGATCCCCTTAGGGATGGAGTTTCCTAAAACGCTGAAAGTTCTTTTTTAGTATTCTAATAAGTAATCTTTTTGCAAAGTTTTAAGTCTAACTCAAAAAAAGTGTTGCCCATGCAAAGCTTGCTCTCCTTTTTAACCCTATTAGGGGTGGAATTTTCTAAAACGATTTGTGTTCTTTTTTTGTTTTTTAATAAGTAATCTTTCTACAAAGTTTCAAGTCTCTAACTCAAAAACATAAACTTTCCCTGATAAAAACTTTGCACCCCTTTTTATCCCCCTTAGGGATAGATTTTTTCAAAACGCTGAAAGTATTTTTTTTGTATTTTTATAAGTAATCTTTCTACAAAGTTTTAAGTGTCTAGCTCAGAAAAAGTGTTCCCCATACAAACCTTGCACCCTTTTTTAACCCCCTTAGGGAATGATTTTTGTAAAACGCCGAATGTAGTATTTTTCATGTTCTAATAAGTAATTTTTCGACAAAATTTTAAGTCTCTATTAAAAAAAAATATGTTTTTCCCATACAAACTTTGCACCCTATTTTACCCCCTTAGGGGTGAAATTTTCCAAAACGCTGAAAGTACTTTCTTTGTATTTAAATAATCTTTCTACAAAGTTTTAGGACTCTAGCTAAAAAAAATAGTTTCCCACATACAAACTTTGCACCCCTATTTTAGCCCCCTATTTTTAGGGGTAGAATTTTCTAAAACGCTGAAAGTACTTAATTTGTATTCTGATGACTAATCTTTCTACAAAGTGTTAAGTCTCTATTTAAAAAAAAATATTGTTTCCCCCATACAAAATTTGCACCTTTATTTTACCCCCTTAGGGGTAGATTTTTTTAAAACACTGAATCTAGGTACTTTATTTGTATTCTAATGAATAATTTCTCTACAAAGTTTTAAGTCTCTATTTAAAAAAAAGTAGTTTTTCCCATACAAACTTTGCACTCTATTTTACCCCTTTAGGGGTAGAATTTTCTAAAACCCTGCACGGCTATCACAAGACGGTCGCGACATACTCTCGAGCTCTCTCGCACTATCCGTCTCTTTCTAAGTGGTCTAATAAGAGAGAGACGGATAGTGCGAGAGAGCTCGAGAGTATGTCGCGGCCGTCTTGTGATATCCGTGCAGAAAGTTCTTTATTTGTATTCTAATGACTGATCTTTCTACAAAGTTTTAAGTCTCTATTAAAAAAAAAAAATGTTTTCCCCATACAAACCTTGCACCCCTATTTTACCCCCGTAGGGGTGGAATTTTCCAAAACGCGGAAAGTGTTTCATTTGTATTCTAATAACAATTTTTTCTACAAAGTTTAAGTCTATAGCTCAAAAAAAAAAGGTTCTCCCATACAAACTTTGCACCCCTATTTTACCCCCTTAGGGGTAGAATTTTCAAAAATTCCTTTTTATCCCTAGCCCACGTTATAAAAGCAACATACTGTGCAAAAATCAACTCTCTAAGATTAGTAGTTTCGGCTGTGCGTTGATGAGTGAGTGAGTGAGTGAGTGAGTGAATAAGTCAGTCAGGACATAGGCATTTATCTATGTATAAATAGATAGAAGATAATGAAACTCCCATTCAAATATCTCAAAAAATTATGAAGCTACATCCGTTTTAATGTCGCTTGTTAGAGTGAGAAAACGATGAGGGACTGTGACGTCAATATACTCGAGCGTCATAGTAAAAAACAGTCGTTTCATATGAAGGTGCGTTTTGCGGAAAAGGGACAGAACATACCCCCTCTTAAAACTTTGGACTCTTATAATTATAACTTAATCATTACCTATATAACCTCTTGCTTTGTTTTTTTCTCCATTTGACTATATTTAGTTTAAATTCTTTATCGAGAAAATATATTATGATTATTTACCATATTTTCGATTCCTGAGCTATAACCACGAACTTCGGAATAGGGAACATTACGCAAAGCTCTGCGTAGGGGGCGACACTAACACAACCCGTAAACAAACCGGTGCCGGTTAATGTACGGCCCAATAATTGGCATCCTCTATATCTATGTCTCTTTTTAACTTATATAAAAAGAGAGAGATAACGATAGGTGGACGTGTATTATCGGGCCGTACATTAACCGGCACCAACAAACCGCCATGACGTACAATGTCATATTTATTTACCTAACAAACAATAACGAATAATTGATGAAAACGCGTTAAACTACAATCGTTTTATTATCATTCGTGTGTAAAATACCTGTACTGTGATATTAAAATGGCATCCTATAGCCATTTAAAGGTGGATGAGGGCTTTTTTTTGCTTTACGACGTATTGCCGCTTCCCATAGTTTTCATATCATCGTTTCCTTCGGAAATGAATGATGCCCTTCATTCTTGCATCCAATTACGCGGCTCTGATGCATTTTATTCATTTAAATATTTTCTTCACTATTTGATCCAGAGCTTTGAAGGACTTGTCAAAGTTGTCAAAAAAACTGTTTACTAATTGTGTTAGTGCTGCACTCTGGCGGCAGAACATTGCAGTAATGTTCCCTATTCGAAAATATTCGGGTATCTCTATCTCTATCGCACTAACCATACTCGAGTGACAGGGATGCAAATATATGAACATTGAGTATCGGTTTTCGTAGTAGCGCCGCAGGTACTTTGGCTGAATGCGCCGAGCGCGTGCCATTGTCATTCAAAAAAAACAAATTCGTGTTAATTATATTGTTCAAATTTGTTGATTTCATTTATTGAAATTACGACATAAAACGACATTTGCGCATATAAGTTCTCATATCAGAATCGAATATTTTTTTATGGTTTATATTTTAGCATTTGTCTCGTAAAGGTCTATCGTAGACGGGATTTAAATTATTAATAAGTGAAAGGCAAAGCAATCCCGCCATTTTGACGAAAATTTGACGGTTCTTATAGCTGACAGTTGGAGCAGCGTTTGATTTCAATAAAAATAAATGAAAAATTTAATGAAGTCGTATATTTCGGAAAATTAATTAACTGTCGCAGTCGGATAAAAAGTATCCTAAGTTGCAGCTAGAATAATAATGTACCTATATAAAATGTTTCATATTTTTCCGTTCATGGGATGCTGAGAACATTCGAACCGCGCAAAGCTTAGTTTCAAACTGGCTGATTCTTTTTTTAATTTAGAGATTTATTATAAGTGGAGAAGATGAGTACAAATAGTATGCAACTAGAAATACATTAGGTATTCCTCGCGGTGGTGAAATTGTGTTTCGCTCGGGCAACATAGTCGTTCGGTGTCTCGTGCCCGGGATTGTACTTTTGAATCTTATAACCCTTAGCTAGCTCGAGTTTCAATACAAGCACTCGTGCCAAACAACAACTTTGCTGCCTTGCATAACAAATAACTATTGTTACCCACCGACTGTTGGCATTTAACATTTAAGTTTGGAACTGGTGATTACTCAAACTCTCTTGATTAGAGAGTCCTAGTCGACCAACACCCAAAATAAACCAATATACATATATATAAATAAATGGATATATTTGGGTCGACTTGTTTATGTTTAAGTGTTTGATTAACTGGACACCCCAGTTTCCGATTAAGTGTCTATTTGTACAAACACAGACTACACGACTATATATATATGGTGGACCCTGTAACAGGAGCAAATATTCAAAAGGACGCTACCTTAAGAGCATCTGCAGTAACCCCTTGTATCCAAATTTTGAAAACAATACTTTTATTCGGAGAAATTTTGGTTTAAAGTTATGTCCAGGTAATGTATCACACCACGAGATCATAGCACAGCAGTCAATGCAGATTTTGAGGTAAAATCATGTAATGACTAATGGTAATGATAATGAGTCATATAAGTAGTTTTTGCATTTATGTTTTCATAAGCCCACCCTGTATATCCTATTACTATGAGTATTAAAAGAAGTAGAAGGTACTTGCAATCTAAATAAGGTACCTTTCTTTTTAAAAGTCATCTTAGTACCCGTAGTAAATATATATAGCCCGACCAAGAAAATAAAAACTTCGCCATGTTGCGGAAAACTAATTTCTTCAACTTCAATTGCGGCGTTTGGACATTTGGGCTTGGTCTGCGGCAGTTCCAGGCTTCCGAGCCGACCCTTCCACGTGGGACGGAGCCAGCGTGTCGACACAGGCCCCGTAGCATGGATGGCGTTATCACGCGATAAGTGATAGGATAAGCGCGTCGTCTCATTCTATCGAACGGTGTCAGCCAGGGACGGCAGCTCTATCCTATCACTTATCACGTGATAAGGCCATTCATGCTACGGGGCCAGGTAGCGTCTCACGCTAAAGGCCTCCACACACCGGTCGCGGGCGCGGGTCGTGCGCGCGTCGGGCGCGGGCCCGCGACCGGTGTGTGGAGGCTTTAAAGGGCGGCCTAGGCTCCAGGGTACGATACTATAAATTAAAGGGTGTAAATCAAACTTAATTTTATTTCATCAATCATGTACTTATATTAATTAACATACGAGTATTATAATATTTTTACAATAGCCAATTAGGTTGCGTACGACTATACTTAATGTTGCTATCATTATTGCTAATTTAACGCCCCCAGAGCAGGTTTTTTATTTTCCTGGTCGGGCTTTACAAAGCTATTTCATTTGGAAATTGGTGTGTTGATTGTCTTCTAATTATTTACTTAGCATCCCTTTCATGAGATTTTATCGTTATGGATCACGGCCACGGCCGGCTTAACGTGCCCATTTAAAACTGTCTTGTCCAGTCGACTGTACCTACCCACAAGTTAAATTTAAGAATCGAGTGTTCCGATATTTTGTTTTCATTATATTTATTCAAAACATTCACTTTGATACGCTACGACCACAGATGTAATTCTATGCTCTGAGGCTACGACCTTTTCAATAACAATATTCATAAGGGTTATG
Organism: Epinotia brunnichana; assembly: GCA_963854355.1. Classification (NCBI taxonomy): domain Eukaryota; kingdom Metazoa; phylum Arthropoda; class Insecta; order Lepidoptera; family Tortricidae; genus Epinotia; species Epinotia brunnichana. The sequence continues at coordinate 22,838,872 of OY977935.1, forward strand.
TTATAGATAAGGTAGATTATTCAAATAAAAAAAAAACAAAATCAACCTCACTGAAAAGTGTCAAAAATGCCTAGGAGTGTAAAGGACAACCGTTGAGAAAGCCTCAGTGAGTTCGTGTTCGTTGCATGATTTATGCACATACGATAATAGCGTAGTGAAGGGAAACATGAAAATACAAACGGAATTGTGAAAAATACTAACGGTATTATGCGAACAGTAAAATCTTGCGATAACACTCTGCATACTCGTAGCGAGAGAACGCTTTAAAATGGAATCATATTGTAGGTAGTTTAGATTTTATTTTACGCTCCCGTAGCAGCGGAGTTTAGTAACCTATTTAGTATTATACGTGGAAAATACATTTTATACAGCATTAAGATAACATGAAGATATGAACAGTTCTCAGGTTTTCATCAATGATTGGTTCTTATTTCTCAACAATTTAAGTAACCAGCTATACCTACTGCTGTGCACAGTAGTTTAGAATTTTCTGGTTTTCTCCCTAACATCACCTATACCTATGTTTAAGTATTTATCTATATAAGTAGTGTTTTATCCTTAATTTAAAAGAACTTCTAAGTAAATAGGTATCACAACAATCAATTTAACCCAGATTACTCAGTGAAGCGCCCAAAGTGTTCGCGCGCTACGCGTCCAATAACTCTCTTAGCATTATTTTACCTTTGTTTCATCATTCGTCACATTTTGTTCTACCATCTATCCAATAATCGATCTTAATTAGAGTTGAAGGGCTCCTAGTTTTAGATGACCTATGATTAGTAACTCATTTATTCGTCTTGAAAATGCAAGTATTGGGCAAGTATTATTATTAGGGGCGGGGAAGGCAAAGTCTCTAAAGCAAGTACCTACTCTTATTTTTGGTCGATCAAATGATTACTTGTGTAATAGTGTCAAAATCGACAAACTAATCCTTTTTTCGGTTCAATGTTTTTTTTTTTGCAAAAACAACAAGAATCTAATATTACAAACACACATATTAAATTAAATAACCGAGTCAGTAGTATCGTCGATATATTGGTGACCTGCATAATTTTTAAGCCATATTACACAAAAGTACCTGTGAGACCAATCTTTGTTCAGGGTCATGTGTGTTTTAGAAGAAAACTAATTTTCTAAAGTTAAAGTTAGTTTCTAATTTCATAAAGTGAGATCGATTTTTTGTCCCCATAAACCGTCGCATTGTACATCTCATAAAAATCATTATATTACAAACAAATATTTTAAATTAAATTAAATATGTTGAACGATAATTAGTTATTTATGTCTTTGATGTGTATGATTTTAATTTGTATAATTGCTTTTCAATTAGTATTTATATCTTTGCCTGAGATACAGGATAATCCTAGTTCAGCATTTAATACATTTCCCTAACATGTAACAGTTTTAAGCACAATGTAACATTAACAGTAAGGTTTTTTCAATAAATTATTCTTATTCTTATTCTTAAATAAATATACAAATGTTTCTCGTTTAATTGGATAAAATTATCTATCTATGTATTTATTAGGTCGCAAACTTTGGATTGTGAAAATGAAGATTAACGATCAAAGAACCGTTCATCGTAGCTCTCATAATTTTACCTTAATTGAAGCAAGAAAAAGAACTCGAAACTCTTCAAAAGTCGATGATGTTGAAAAAAAAACCCTCTAAGTAAATGTATATGTACCTACGGGTATGTTAAAATTCGTACAAACTGACTCCTCTCATCACACTCGCACGCACAAGTAATCTGGTAGCATTTTGAATCCTTAGGGTCATTTATTTGTATTTCGAGTTAAAATATTTTGTAACTGAAACTTGGATGTTTTGCTATACATAAATATACCAAACAAGCATTGCTTGGTTAGGGATAAGGGCAATTTGTATTTTTTTAATAGATTTGCAACAACAGCCGTAAAAGGAGGATACTTGAGTGGGCATTTTACCATACAACTGTTCTCGACTGTTTCCTTTTGACCCTAGAGTAATGTTTTTTTTTTTAATAATATCAATATCTGTGTCGGTACTTTTTGCTTTTTTTGAAATTCTTATTTTTATAACTGCTAGGCTGCTTCAAAAAATGCTATAACGGCCTAAGTATTTCAATAGGCCTATTAGGTATAACAACCCGACTACAATAAGCGCGAAAATCAAAACAGTCCGACATTTAATATTTTCTTCTTATTCAGCTTACAAAATGTTTTAACGATTGATTAAGTTTCGGAGGAAGAAACTGTTGAGAACGAATTCTCGGTTTTTGAGTTGAGCGTAAAGCTTGAGATTTTTAGTAGACGTCCCAGATGTCCTTTATCGCACTAGCGCGCGGTTCCACCTAATTACGTCTTCTCATCTCTTACTTAAGAGCTAGGCTCTTGTCGGTGTAGCTCAAAGTAGGCCCTCCATCTACTCCGATCCCACGCAATCTCTTTGACCTCACGATATGACCCAACATCAACTCTCTTTTTTTTTCCTAACTACGTCAGCGCAACAGAAATACTGATCTAGAATCCTTCAATCTGAAAAAGGTAATGTTCTCTCTTAAGCATGCGATAAGTATCATGGCAAGTACGAATTGAAAGGCACTTACACGGCCAATAAATTATTGCCCGTCAACAGTACCTACTGGCGTTCTTCTCTAGCCTGCGAATGAGACAACCGTATAACCAAAAACTGTCCGCGTGAGTGCACCTTATGGCTCACTACTCACTACGTAGTCATATTTGTAACCAAGAGTGCCAACACTAGCATGCGTCATTCCGTCTCTAACTTCAACCAACAACGTGCCTCTGATTAGGTTCTATGGAAAAACTTACATTCTCAAACATAACTTTATTGGATGGAGGAGTTCAGCTGCTCTGCTTACATAAGTAAATGTTACATGACTATCTTATTATTTTTGGGGTACCATCTTCAAAAGGAAAATAAAGAATATATTATATATTTTTTCTCAGGACTTTCACTTTACTGTTTTTTTGGAATACCGTGTAAATAGTAGATTGTACAACAAGCGCATAAAACGAGCCATTTAACCTGAGACGTTTATATCTCGCCGATGGCTCGGGTGGATAGTTAATTCGAGGGGTTAAATGGCTAATTTATGCCTGTCACTTAATTTTTTAAAACTTTTATGTTTAATTTTCGACACGTGATATTAGACTTAGGTACTTCATACTGCCAAGTCATTTTATCTGGTTTTATTAATTTAGTAATGGAAAACAGGGATGTGAAATTTATTAAAGTAAATCAAATCAAATGACATGTTTATTCTACGAAGTTTTATTGTGTGTGTGGCTGTTAGGCCCGATTATCTTAGTCTTTAAAACAATTTTACTTTGTGCACTAGAGCATAAAAGTGGCATTTTGTGCAGCATACATCCAGCACAAAGGCAAACTTTGCGAGCATGAGAAGTGAAAAACATGTTACAAAATTAGGTAAATCGCAAGATTATCTCTATAACACACACTCTCTCTTTCATCCTTGCTATTTATCCCACATGGTGCCAAGGAGCGGCTATTTGGTGTTGCATAATCCCTGAGTTGTCCATGATCTATAAATAAAAATAAAAAAACTTTTTTTCCGTCTCATCAGCTAAAAGTTACATAACCAAAATTAATCTATTTTTACATATTCTTATCCGCGTCCAATGATCTATACTTACTTAATAAATACTACCCAGATAGCAATTTAAACTTGGATCGAAATTGCTACAAGTTTGATGTATCAAAAGTGAAGGTTTGTGACAAGTTTGCCATGGCAAGTGTATACACTTGACGCAAGTTTGAATCAAGCTTTCTAGTTTCCCAGGAACAACCTTGCATGGAGTTTGTTTCAACAAACTACATGCAATACTGAAATGAAAGTTTAATGCAATGTTGCCCCAACAAACTTGGTCAATGTTTGTTTATACAATTTATATACAATGCTGACATCACAAACTTGCATGAAGTCTGTTTTCACAACATATACGCAATGTTGCCCCAACAAACTTGGTCAATGTTTGTTTATACAATTTATATACAATGCTGACATCACAAACTTGCATGAAGTCTGTTTTCACAACATATACGCAATGTTGCCCCAACAAACTTGGTCAATGTTTGTTTATACAATTTATATACAATGCTGACATCACAAACTTGCATGAAGTCTGTTTTCACAACATATACGCAATGTTGCCCCAACAAACTTGCATGAAGTCTGTTTTCACAAAGTATACGCAATGTTGCCCCAACAAACTTGCAGCTTTTTTGTTAATCGGGGATATTATCCCAGTTTTCTCGTGGCCCTACTATTGTGTCCTACAGGTGAGACCACGAGGGAGAACCTGAGAAAACGGGGAATTAATTTATTAAGTACAACTATGTCAATTCTAGTTGAGTTATGGCGACATTACAGTGAAACCAGACAAAAGTAACTGTTATAATATAACTCATGCAAAGAAATGTGACTAATCACTAACTTTCAGTACTAAAATAGACATGGCCATACCCTACGTGCGTTTCGCAGTAAAGAATACACTCGAGTACCTGTACATGAATGACAACATTTATTTTCGTAAGTAACTATAAATACAATAACTATATAAGTACAATACAATCGACACATATTGTGTGTGTCTTCGCGGCAGTGAATCGTTAAGTAGAGATGTACGGACTAGTCGGCCAAACCCATAGTCGGCCCATCTCCTTTATTTAGTCTTTCTGCTCTGAAACAAATAAATAAAATTATTATGACATTTTCACTAAATTAATCGACCTGGGGTCTATCGTATATTAATTTCAATTTTCGAAATTCGTCTATCTCCCTTTTTCGCTCAAGCTAGGTATATTCGAGTGAAAAGAAGAAGAAAAAGAGAAAAACGTGTGCGGTGCGTGCGTTTGTGTGTGTGTGTGTTGTGTGTGTAATGCAGCTATAGGTTCATATTACCATATACCATTATTAGGTTTATAAACAAAGTATTAGGAGCGTTAACTTTTGAACATGGTTGGTTGTGACTTTTTTATATTTAATTAAATTTAATAGGGTTCCAACACTAATAGTAATAATGACATTATTTCTCTACCCATTGCATCTACATCTTATTCTAGTCTATGAAATGAGAGTAAGATAGGTACAAAACACTGACAGTGTCTGGACGCTATGAGAATTTCCCAGATACTTTTCATAGATTCTTTGCACTTTTCATGGGGAACAAGTTAGTAACATGTTAAAAGTATCTACTATGAATACTTGAGTGTCTTAAGTATACAATGATTAAACGTTGCCAGGATATGGATGGATAACTATACCTACATAGAACATCCATGAGTCAGGAACAAGGAAACACAAATGTATACCTCTACCAGAACTCGAATTGGTAGACACAACAATAAAATAATAACCCTCCTCCGGCAGTCGGGTAATAAGGCAATATTTTTCATATCTGAATACGTCTCCTGGGGCCTATTGCATAACATTTTACAACTCATAATACAATCAAGCCTCTTTTAAATCTCTTTTATTAAAAAAAATACGCTTGAATTATGAGTCTTAAAATGTTATGCAATTCGTCCCAGGCAAGGGCTCATGCAAGGTTTAGACTAGAGAGTTATTGCGGCATGTTTTGAGTGAGACGCAACTATGGGTAAGAGTGAGTGGCAAATATCTTCATCTCTGTCTTGCATATAGCTTTGTTTCAAAACTTGCAGCAATAACTTGCTAGTCTAATCCCTGCTTTAGATGGGAATTAATTTATTTGTTCCCAAGTATTGAATGTTTTCCATCTATTTACATATTATATAATATATGTAGATATTAAGCGCGCATGACATATTCAAAGGTGTCACATTAGTTAACTCATACACACATGTAGCTTAATTCATGAAAATAATTAATACAATTGAATGAGCTCTCAAATGCACTGTGGAGTGTGGATTAAAAGAGCAGTGTACATAATAAAAAAAATAGTAATTGTATAGCAGTGTATATATGCTATCATGAACTCTAGAAATGCTTTTCTTACCAACAGCAAAAGCCTTTCTAGAGTTTTCTGCAGGCTATGTCAATTTGTGTTTTTTTTTATATAGTCTCTAAATACTACCTTCTTTTTGTCCTAACTTTCGCCTGATTCAGCCAGTCACTAATTATTTCTTTAAGATTATTTTCTGTCGCATCTTCGAAAACTTTCTTGCAGATTTCTAAAAAAAAAAAACTTTATATTAAACCTGCAGCGCACACAAAGAAAATAAATTTAGTATTGGCCTATTTATATATATATTAACCAAAGATATTGAAATATGCATATTACAAAAACAACGAATATAAAACTATTTACAATAACTATAATATTAGAAAATAATTATACCTAAATTAATAATTTAAACTATATCTCTAAAAAGGGCCCCCGTGGCATCGTACCAAAGATGCTGGCAGCATTACCTCGCTGGATAGCAATAGTGATCCGCTGTGCGAGGAAGCTGCCAGCTCTTTGGTCGCTGGTCCTGTCGACAAGCCTTTTCCTGGTATTGGCCTTGAGTGAAGTGTGTGGTGGGCGAATTAAAAGCGATAACAGCGCACGTCGTGGCAAAAATTTAAATTTTCATGAGTCCTTTGAAGTGCAACCGGTAAAAATGAAATGGCGGAAACTTGATATTTTTCACGATTTCAATCCCCATATCTCCGCCATTTTTTTTATTAAAACTGACTCGACCATAATTTCGAAAAACTGACTCGACAAAATAATTATATACCTACTCACAAAATTTCATGCATGTATGTAAACAAAATATACTTACGAAATATTATTTTACAGGTTTCTGTCTTCAAAAATGTTTTTTTATTGGAATTTTTCATTTGTTTGCCAGTTAAGGAATACAACTCTGCAACTTCGTCCTGTAATATTCTTCTCAATATATTCGTTGTTAGACTTCGGATGTTTCTACCACCAATACCAGCCAAAAACGACATCTGAAAAACAAGTTGTATTGTAATTTACAAACGAACGAGAAGAGCTTAAAAAAATCTGTTGTGTATGTATTATTATGTATACTTACAACTGCCTGTTTGTTCCGACTTATTTCTAACTGTTCATTGAAATGACAAAAGCTCACATCATCCTTTACAGGAAGACTTGCCAATAATTCAGAAATGGCTAAATTTTCTTCTGTAGGTACATTACAGGCGTCTGCTGCATGTTTTCCTAACAGTAAGTCAACTTTTCTATTTAGATCGACCATTTGCTTGGCTAGGTCAGTCACAACTTGAATTAGATGAGTCTGTTGGATACCAAACTGCTTGCTTATATGGCAGCCTGTAACAAAAATAATCAATTGAAGTCTTTTAACTATAATTATTATTATTGACAAAAAGTTATAAATTATAATATAATGATTAATGAAACACTTACCCATTACACAGTTTGTGACATCACGTTTGTGAGTGGGAGTGGATGAAATGGTTACGTTTGGGTTATTTAAGTTTCGTTCTATTGGCACATTATTGGCAAATTCTGCAATATCTGCATCAATAACTTCAGGCACTGCTTGAAACAAAGAAAAGCATATATGTAATAAAAGGCTTCTTGCCTCCACCTCATAATGAATATATAGATAATTAAAGATAATACTTGCCCGATGGAAAGTCTACAGTTTCGTTAGAACGGTAATTCCCAGCCAAGTCTGCATCTTCTGCCACATTACTGGAAACTTCGGCAATATCTGCTTCAACTTTTCAGACATGAATGCAAAAGTAAAAAAAAAGATTAGTAATGTCTATATAAAAGGTGTACCAAAACCCCTATAACAACCGCTTAAGTAAAAAGTAGCTTATCTGTGCTATTCATTGCAATTTAGGATTTGGTACACTTTGTATAATATATGCCCCAAGTCTTATTGGTTTCTTTGTAACTTGGTGCTTGTGTCAGTCAGTTGTTTTTTTTTCGAATCGTTTTATAAACGAAAATAATAATTAAATATAAATAATATTTAATAATAGTTAGATATAGATAGATATCACAGTTGTAATCATTAAAGTCAAACGTGTAATGTGGTAAACTTGGTGTGACAATAAAAAAAAATACTTTACTTTAAAATTGTTCCAAAATGACCAGCTGTCACACGCATAAAGCTTCAGTAAAAACTTAATAATAGCTAACAAAAATAAAATGATGGCATTTACCACATGTGTAGTTTCCAGCTGGAACAATGATGAGTGGGCAATTTGACTCAGTAGTATTACTGGATTTTTTATTTTTTTCTGCTCCTGTTTGGTCCACCAGTGTGTTTAACATGGCAATTGGTTTAGGCGGAATAGGGTATTTAGATATATTTATATCCTTTTTTTTTAAAGGTTGGGTTTTAGTCATTTTTAAAGTGGGGAATTCTTCTCCTGAGTTCTCTCCGTCTTCTGGCAGGTAAACATTTCTTTTTTTTCTTTTCCTTTTGTTCACTTCCTCATCAGAGTCCAAATTTGATGTCACCTCTGCTTTTTTTAAATGGATTCGTGCCTCTGAATATGTTTCTGAAAGTAAAGTTGGATTTTCACTTTTAATACAATTTGAATATTTAACAGCTAGACTGCTTGAAAGATTAAGTTGAAAAGTTAATAATTAAATAAGTCTTATATTATCTAAAAATAGAATACCATAGTATTTTAGAATTTCTATTTTATGCTGGGGCCATGTATCCCCATCAGGTTCGGCTTTCCTTTTTAATAATTTATCTTTTAATTCTTCTGTGCGTACATTAGGATAGTAACATGAACATTCATTCACTATCCAGTTTGAAGCAATTATGCCTGGTGCGTCATCCTCATCCACAAATTTGACAATAACAAAATTTGCCATTATGTTATATCTGAAAATACATTTTAAATTACTATCAGATAATAAAACCCATAAAAAAGTCTGCCATTTAGCATGTTGCCTATCCATTTACATATGGTCGGCTCTATACCATGTTTTGCAGCTGCTTCGCTAATAGTATAATAATAAGTATAATATAATACGGGGTATATAACATACCTATAGAAAATAATCATCCTCTTTGACAATACCAACAAGACCAGGAGGAAAAGACATTATGGAAGAAACAGGACTTGCAAATTAAATAGACCTAGACTAATACTATGAATGCAGCATTTTGATCGCAACATGGTGATCATTTAAAGGGAGAAGTACAACTTTACCCACAACGTCTGTCACAGGTTTTGCACAAAGATTTTTTTTGTTTTTTACAAGATGTATTCCTATGCATGAACTTTCTATGAATGGAGCATCAAAGAAGTTTTCTTTTGTTGCAAACTCTTCACAAAGTATAACCATGCCCCGTGCATGTCTGGAAAACACTATATTGCGCACTGCTACAACACTACCATCTTTTAAAACGCAATAAGAGTCTGGATGTTTTGTGTTTATTACAAAGGAATGAAATTTCATTGAACTGAACTGCTGTAATCTGTCACAGCCTGGCAAAAGCATGTCCGATGTGTGAGGTTTTGAGAAATGTGGGTAAGTAGAACCACGGGGTGCCATATTTTTAGCCCAAAAGTTAGTATTGGATATTTCCCCAAACCTCTTAATTATTTGCTGAAGGGGTTTGTCCCCTTTTCTAATATTCTTTTTGAAAACCTGTAAATAATTTTCAAAGGGGAATGCTGAACAGGAATCAAGTGCACCAAATTCAAAGACATCATCACTAAGGTGTATGAGACCATGTAAATTATAAGTTGCCATTTGGGAGCCATAAATATTGATGAAAGTCTTGACAAAATGTTTTAACAGATTTCTAGCATAATCATTGTACTCAAAACAATATTCAGGGTTTAATAATATACTCATAGACACAGTAAGGCTTAGAAAATTGTCATAATACGATAAATATTCAGACCGCAATTTTAAAAGTACTAATGGCCCTGTGTACAGCAGAAATTGGCGAAATTCAGTTGCCTTCCACCTTTTTACTTCATCTAAAGAACGTGGTTTCCTATTAAACTCTAAAGGCATGTGCTTGGCAAGTGCAACCAGATCAGTGCTAATGGTATTTAAAATTTGACGAGGCAGTTTTAATGGGACTGGTCCAAACATCCATAAATAAATAAGAGTGCGCACAACTCCAAGGCAAACAAGGTGCATGTAATCCAATGGGAAACTTTTAATAAAATGTATGCCAGGAATGGCAATTAATGGTGTTTGGATACGCTGAAAATCTTCATCATCCATCTGAATAAACTCTTCATGGGTTCTTAGTGAGGCATCACACTCAGGAAATGTCATTCTGTTTTGCAGATAAACACCAGGTTGCTTGCACTTTGTGCATGAATAATAACCGGTGTGTCCCTTGACTCCCAATAGAAAAGACTTTGCCGGAGTGTCACAAACAAAACCTTTTATAGCAACTTTTATATTTTTGCCACTAATAGTCAAACCAGAGCTAATCAAATTAACAATTTCAGAAACAAATTCTTCCATGAAAGATGTGCAGCTACTAGGTTTCTTAGTGCCACAATACACACCAATAGGGAATACCACTGATTTTATAGAAGGAACATTAGAGACTAAACCTAGAATTGGCCAAAACTCCACTGAACTACTTTTAAACAATGGTACTCCATCAATATTTATTAGTAGATTAATTTCGCTTTCATTTTCTGTAACAAATTCCCATATTTTTCTCAAGTTTTTCTCTAAACCAATATGTGAGTAATGACCCGGTTCTACAATTCGAGTGATAACATTTTCTGGAGTCTTAAGCAACGATCTAGCATCTGCAGGCAAGTCGAAACAGTTATGATTTTTTAAAATGTTCAACAATGCATTTATGGCAACATGTGTCACTTGGTATTTAAGAGCCCAATGTCTTAGATTATTTATAAATGAATCATTTATATCCACTGGATTAACTTGATTTTCATGATCACTATCTGATAAAGGATGTTCTTCAATTAAATTCTGGTACACGGAATAATTGCAAGATGCCGTATTTGGTTGGATTGGAGGGGAATTGGAATGACGTGGAAAGGAACCCTGGTCAATATTGTCAAATTCATTTTCTTCAATTGGCGGCATCATTTCTTGATAAGAAAATGACATGTTTTCCTCCGAGTGGTTGTCGTCATTAGTAGAAATATTTGCATGAGTGTGTGCCGTCTGTGCCATTTCCATTTTTAATCTTTTTAATTGTCCTTGCCTCGACATCAGGAAATAAGGTTTTCGAGACATGCTTGGTTGATTCTAATTCTAACCTGCATGCATATAACCCACATCACTGACAATATACTTACTAGCTTCAGGAAATTAGTTACGTACGGAATTCATACTTTATTGAAATAAAACTAACCTTAATTTCACAGCGCGACCACCAAGACGAACGCACCCGGACACTCGTCTTATTCACTCTTAACTTCCACGTACATAACACAACTTTAGTAAATAACTGAGGACGCTCGTTCGTTCGTTAAAGTTGACAATTTCTTTCTTTTGACGCTAGCTAGACGATACTTGGACGATACCTTGCTTAGATTCAGCGGGAAAGTAGTGACAGTGACGTGACAGTGAAAGATCAAAGAAAGAACAGAACAGGCAGTTAACGGTCGGGTCAGTGTTGTCAGCTCCTGAACTAAAATCCTAAAAAGACGCTCAAAATGAAAATCTGCAATGTGGCGTGGTATAACTATTTCCAAACACGGATGCCCATAAATACTGAGTTAACGCAAATAGCTTCTGGCGATTCGATAATCTATAAGCGCATGCATGAGAATAAAATTGAAAGTGCAATTTTAATTTTAAAGACATCAAGTTTAAACACATTTCGTTACGGTTTTTTTTATCACGATTGTATAATAATTGCTGCCTTAAATGGTTGTACTTAATAGGGGTTTTTGCTACAACTGTACTGTAATAAACACTACTGTCTTACGATATTACGTTAAACGTATTGCGTTAAACAGTGCAGGTTAACTACTTATATTCCAAAGAAAAAAACAAGTATTAAAATTGCTGCTTGTGTGAAGAAAATACTTATTTTTTTGTAAAGGAGTATGGATGCAATTATTAAGTCTTTGATTTATTTTTCTATGCATGTAAATAAGGTAGAAAAAAGTTACAGATTTTTCGGTCATAGAATAAAGCATAGAAAATTAAAAACGGCTACGATCCGTTGACAATCCGGAATAAATCTGAATTATCCACAATCTCTGCACTGGCAACAATGGAAGTGAAGGCGGCAAGAGTGCCTGTGTCATGACGAGATTCGCTAGCAAAAACAAGTTTGCAGCAACTTAAAAACAAATTTGAAAGATCATGTTTGAAAATTTAAATAACTTACAAGTTTGCAGCAACATTACCACAAACTTGAAACTTTATCCTTAAATTTACAAGTTGCAGCAAGATCATCACAAACTTGCCTTGTTATATTTGACGTAGCAATTTATAATCAAAGATAAATCAAGTTTGCTGCAAAAAAAAAAAGAGCTACGATCCGTTGACAACCAGGAGTAAATCTGAATTAAACATAATCTCTGCACTGGCAACAATGGAAGTGAAGGCGGCAAGAGAGCTTGTGTCATGACGAGATTCGCTAGCAAAAACAAGTTTGCAGCAACTTAAAAACAAATTTGAAAGATCATCTTTGAAAATTTAAATAACTTACAAGTTTGCAGCAATATTACCACAAACTTGAAACTTTATCCTTACATTTACAAGTTGCAGCAAGATTGTCACAAACTTGCCTTGTTATATTTGACGTAGCAATTTATAATCAAAGATAAATCAAGTTTGCTGCAAAAAAAAAAAAAGAGCTACGATCCGTTGACAACCAGGAGTAAATCTGAATTAAACATAATCTCTGCACTGGCAACAATGGAAGTGAAGGCGGCAAGAGAGCTTGTGTCATGACGAGATTCGCTAGCAAAAACAAGTTTGCAGCAACTTAAAAACAAATTTGAAAGATCATCTTTGAAAATTTAAATAACTTACAAGTTTGCAGCAATATTACCACAAACTTGAAACTTTATCCTTACATTTACAAGTTGCAGCAAGATTGTCACAAACTTGCCTTGTTATATTTGACGTAGCAATTTATAATCAAAGATAAATCAAGTTTGCTGCAAAAAAAAAAAAAGAGCTACGATCCGTTGACAACCAGGAGTAAATCTGAATTAAACATAATCTCTGCACTGGCAACAATGGAAGTGAAGGCGGCAAGAGAGCTTGTGTCATGACGAGATTCGCTAGCAAAAACAAGTTTGCAGCAACTTAAAAACAAATTTGAAAGATCATCTTTGAAAATTTAAATAACTTACAAGTTTGCAGCAATATTACCACAAACTTGAAACTTTATCCTTACATTTACAAGTTGCAGCAAGATTGTCACAAACTTGCCTTGTTATATTTGACGTAGCAATTTATAATCAAAGATAAAATCAAGTTTGCTGCAAAAAAAAAAAAAGAGCTACGATCCGTTGACAACCAGGAGTAAATCTGAATTAAACATAATCTCTGCACTGGCAACAATGGAAGTGAAGGCGGCAAGAGAGCTTGTGTCATGACGAGATTCGCTAGCAAAAACAAGTTTGCAGCAACTTAAAAACAAATTTGAAAGATCATCTTTGAAAATTTAAATAACTTACAAGTTTGCAGCAATATTACCACAAACTTGAAACTTTATCCTTACATTTACAAGTTGCAGCAAGATTGTCACAAACTTGCCTTGTTATATTTGACGTAGCAATTTATAATCAAAGATAAATCAAGTTTGCTGCAAGCTGATCCGCTATCTGGGTAGCTTTTGCCCGCGACTTCGTCCGCGTAGAATTCGTTTCACTACACAAATTGTTGTTATTGTACCCCTCTAGAGATTATTTTCTTTTTCACGCTATTTATAATTAAAACTAAAAAAATTACTTTGCTTATCTAGTATATTGTCGGACAATAAAGCAACTAAGCGAATCCGTTATCTTGTTCCATTGCACAATTATGGTGCATCTAAGTTGCGCATTAACATTACGGGTACGCCTACTTTTAATTCGAGTTTGTGGGAAGGTACCCCGGATAGCTCCAGAGAGTTTAAGAACTCAACCGGGAAACTGGTGCTGTCGTCGGGTGTCATTACTGTATCTATGGAGTTGTACACTGTTGTGTCGGTTGATATTTTTTACAAGATTTTTTTATTTATTTTTGATACTGTCTCATTTTTTGGTGACAGTAGGTGGCTCTTTCACACAACCAATTTTCATCCAATATATTTTGTTGCAGATTCGGAAAAACTTGAGCAATAAGCTCGTCTTCCGAATCCACAACATGAAAAAATGTGTTGGTGAATAAAATCATACCTTCATCATCAGTTTTTAATCGACCGTCGCCTATCTCGAGCAATTTTTGAGCATACGCACCCGACTTTACATCATCAAACAGCTGGACTCGCATGTTTGTCGTGAGATGGAACTTTTCCACCTTGGTCCACACGCGTGATGCTTTCAGACATGCGTTTATTTCGTCTGCTGGAGTGCCTCGCTCGATAACAGGCAATGTCTGCCTGAAGTCACCAGCCAGTAACACAACCACACCACCCAGTAGCTGACTTATACGAGTATGGCCAAAATTAAGTGCTACTCCTGTGCTTCTTTATTAGTGGTAGTAATCTTTTCTGTAAGCACTCGTCACTGTATACCGTAGCGTTCAAAGTCCCTGTAGTAAAGAAGTATTGCGATCGCATACCGCATTGAAAAATCGCTTGCCACACTAATACTTTTTTGCCGAATTCCTCGATGTTGATGGCCTTATGTTTTCGAGTAACCTTCTATAAGCCGGCACCGTAATAAATTGAGGTCCTGGTAAGGCTTTAAAGTCCAATTTGCAATAGGTCTCGTCATCCATTATAGTGCACTGATTTTTCTTGGTCAATATACGGTCGTATAATTTCCTTGCCAGATTTCTGACAGCTATTGTTTGATTTTCATCTCGTTTTGGTTGTTTTAGTTTTTTATAGGTTTTTAGGTTGCATCTTAGTTTGATTCTTTGTATCATAGCCGAAGAAGTTTTGGCTCTTTTTGCCACATCTCGAATTGAAAGGGCGGATTTTGTTTAAACATTCTTACGACTTTCTTTTCTCATGCCAAGTCGGTTGTCCCCGGTTTTTTTCCAGGTTTAGGCAAATCTTGGAGAGTACAGAAGTCACCAAATTTATCTATGATCTTGTGCATGCCCGTGGGACTCAACTCGTACTTTTTAACCAGTTTTCTAATCGTCATACCTTTTATTTTGTACCAATCGCCACTTTGCTACTAATTATTTGATGCTGACTGTACCGACCAGAGTGCAACCTGAATTGGCAAATATATACGTCATCATGTATTTAAGGGTTAAGGCGACGTGAGCTCCAAAAACTGATTTTTAAAAAATCGTAGCTCTTGTTGTGGTTATAATACGGCTGCCTTAAATTTAATTAGCAATCTTGAGGCCTTTCTCGAGGTAAATCAGCTATTTGAATCCTGAGTTTTTGACTTTCGCTCGATAGAAAAAAATCACGAACATAGGTCTAAAATACACTTAAAAAAATCGTAACAAATTATGCACAATAGCTAAACATATTGAAATTGGTTCTAAAAATCGGCAATGTCATGTTTGAGGGAAATCAGCTATTACTTTTTTATTTATCAAAACGCACAAAAAATTATAATTAAAAAACATAATATCCGCGCTACCAAACACGCACTTCCATCTCGCTCACGCTTATGCTCAGTGAGAGGGAGAGAAGACCACGAACCTACGTCCCCTTAAATAGAACCCTGTGGTGTACGTGGTGACGTATAAATATAACTGCTGAAATGACACAAGTTCTACGTCACGTACGTACGTTAATTAACGTCAATTTCAGACTGTCAACCTGTTAAGTTTCAAATTATCGACATTATCGTGAATCTTTTTTTAATAATTTAAGTCGTTTCAGAACTAACATGCGTGATACGTCATGCATTTAAGAGTTAAGCAAAAATGTATCATTACAAGATATCTTTCCCATATTACTCGAAGCGATATTATATATATTTGTTTATGCGACTGTTTGTGTTCTACATCAATTAAAAATATATACATTCGACGTCATGTGTAATCATGCTAACCGGTACTAATCAAATAAATCAGTTACCATTCCCATGGGGTTATGTTTTATTGTAATACTAATTCTATACTTAGATAAGAGTTCGTCGTTGCTGTCAGCCCAACAATTATTTTCAGAAGTAGCTTTCTCAAGAAATGTTTTTTTCCAGAAGTTGTTCATTCAAGAACTTGGTATTTTCAAAATTAATCAATTTTCACAACGGTCATTTCGGTAATTGATCAAAATACAATTTGATAATTTAGAAAAGTGGTCAGTTTCAGATATGGTGTTTTTTCAAGATAGGTAATACCAGACGTAGGTATTGTTAGAAATGGTTTTGTTGAGAACGGGGCATTTTAAGTATCAGGATATTATTATAAGTGGTCATTTTCATTTGTGGTCCTAAGGCGCCGAAACGGATATTATGAAGTTCATTGAGAACCTACGCACTATTAATGTGTCCAAGTCCAAATAGAGCAAATTACAGAAGCAGATGCGGCACCTTTCTGAATGAAATATTTGAAGGCCTAATAGGTTTATTTCGCAATGAAAACTTTGATAATTCGTTAGATCGTGCACCAAAACCCTGGTTAACAATCGACTGTTTAATTTTGTCGCGCACTCCTGACTGTACATCCGAGGGTGTTATTGCTCAATTTAATATTAGCCATTGGAGAGTTCCACTATCCACCTTCTGGCTGCATTATCAGATCAAATTGATGGTACCAAATTGTTGTATTGTTATCTACACTATACATATCTACTTGCAAAGTTTTAAATACATAGGTATGACTAATTAAATGGTTCTTTGGTTCGATGCACAGCAAGATTTGATTACAAAATTACAAACCTACTAAAGTCGTTACTCAGTTACAGGGGAAGTTAATATTATAAGGCTTGTAAAACTAGAATACTTACATAATATTTCAAAAACTGGACTGAGAGGTAATCCTTATTTAAAACAAAAGTTGTCAACGAAAAAAGTAAAGGCGGCCGGATAATGCACACTATAAAAACACACTTCGCTAAGTTTTAATCCTCACAAAGTGAAAACGTGTAAACTTACGTAACATTGTCACGTTTCACGATTTACGATCACACAGCGCAAACTTTTTGCAATGAAGGAACCGTGGAGTTTCCTGGAGGTGCGATAATGTGTCATTAGTGCAGTTATATTTTGATCACATAAATTGGAGTCTGTACTGTACGATTTTTTCCAGTTGAAAATTGTTAGTATTCAATATTAAAAAGCATCGCAATGCAACTGACTACCCTGCGCTTTTTAAGATTTGTTGGGAAGTTTGGCTGCAATCAGGTTTCCTTACAAACGTAGTTGGTTATTTTTTATACGAATTGAATTGTCATATAGTAGGTATCTAAGTAAATTGTAAAGCAAGAAAAGGCCAACTGCTAAAGTATGGATGGAAAAGAGTTTTATGGCCCCTATCTGGTTTACACTTTCACTGCCAGGAACCCGCCTAGTGGTCGCCTACGCGGTAGTCACTTTCTGTTACATACGGGGAAACTACAGGATCTGCTACGAGCGTAGCGCGTAGCGATTGTTGGCAGTGAATGTGTTCATATCCGATAAGGGATTCCAGCGGCGCTACCACGAACTTCGAATCTCGAACTTCGTATATTCCCGTCTCTATCGCACTTATGGTTTATGGTACTCGAGCGATAGAGACGGAGATATACGAAGTTCGAGATTCGAAGTTCGTGGTAGCGCCGCTGACATCTCGCTGACACTATTCGGTGATGAGTTGGGAATATATATAATTGACGAAATAGGTACACATATTGTTTCTAACCCAAAATTCATAGAAGTTGTGTGAAAAATTGTTTGGAAAGCGGAAAGTTTCGAATATTGTTTGTCGTCAATGGTTTTTCTCCAATATACTCAAAAATGTTTGCCTTCCTGTAGCAAAAATAGTAGGTGTATCACTATATACGTGAAGTGACAAACGCAAATTTAAAAAGTTAAACGTCACTACTTTATTGTCGCAGCGGCCGGGAAAGAGTAAGAAATTGCATTACTGTTCTCCATTTTTACCTTTTAATAACAAGTTTTGACGAAGGCAATTCACTGCAAGCAGCCAAATGCACTTTCATTTACTGGCTATTTCATACCTATCAATTTGTCACAACAACTTGTTGTAGTTTAAGTGAGACAGCAATACATGATGGCCAGAGATGGGCATTAGTCGGTCGGTTAGTTGTTTACGCGCGACTAGAGATTGCAAAGTAGAAAACAATCGGTTAATCCATATCTGCGGTTATGGGTATATTACGGTTGCCATTTTTAGTTGATAAGCGTACGTCCCCTTTGACACCATTTGTCAGAAAGTGACAAATGCTATGGCATAATATTTATCCAGCGATAAGCACGACCATAATATGCCTCCTACCCCAGGTATAGTTTATACGTTCCTTAAACTGTAGACGTTACTCGAAATTTAGACTTACAAATAAACACCTAATTTTTGTTCCTAATAATAATCGAGAGAAAATTAATCTAATTCATTAATATACGACAAAAAATGTAGGCGCTGGTGATTAACCGACGATTGATTTAATCGGAACTGGTACGACTAAGATTAATCAATCGCTAATCTTAATCTTTAGTCTATTACAATTTGCCTATCTCTGATACATACCTTTCATTCTAACCATAGCAAGTTGGTGTCAAGTATTCCTACGTTTTCCTTTTTAGGGTTCCGTAGCCAAATGCCAAAAAACGGAACCCTTATAGATTCGTCATGTCTGTCTGTCTGTCTTTAGGGTTCCGTAGCCAAATGGCAAAAAACGGAACCCTTATAGATTCGTCATGTCTGTCTGTTCGTCCGTATGTCACAGCCAATTTTTTCCGAAACTATGAGAGCTATACTGTTGAAACTTGGTAAGTAGCTGTATTCTGTAAACCGCATTAAGATTTTTACACAAAAACGAAAAATAAACTCAGAACTGAAACTCAAAAAAAATTTTTTCATTAAACCCATACGTTTGGGGTATCTATGGATAGGTCTTAAAAAATGATATTGAGGTTTCTAATATCATTTTTTTCTATACTGAATAGTTTGCGCGAGAGACACTTCCAAAGTGGTAAAATGTGTGTGTCCCCCCCCCTGTAACTTCTAAAATAAGAAAATGATAAAACTTAAAAAAAATATGTGATGTAAATTACCATGCAAACTTCCACCGAAAATTGGTTTGAACTAGATCTAGTAAGTAGTTTTTTTTTATACGTCATAAATCGTAAACCGCAATTTATTTTACGGAACCCTTCATGTGCGCGTCAGGCTCGCACTTGGCCGCTTTTTTTTTGTTATTGGCATTTTTTTGAAGTGGATACATCTTTGCTCTCGTTTTTGTATAATGGTACAGTTCAAAATGTATCACGTGACTTCCGGAATAACTTTTTGTAATTTTCAATGTATCGCGAGTCAAATTAGCTACGTCAGCAATGTTGCCATATATACCGGATTTATCTGTACTTATACAGATTTTAGTGAATTAATTCAGATATATATTTTACGGGTACAGCAAACAAAGAAGTATCCACTTAAACTTAATTAACGGTTGTATCTCCGACACAACCCGCTCCTTTTTTAACTCTTCACCTTTACAAGTAGCAGAAGAGGCGTATTTAATTAATTCTCAAATAGTTTCAAAAAGAAATAAAACAAAAGTTATAAAATAAAATTCAAAATGAATTGAAAGGTGTTTAGAGTTAAATCCAATGTCACATTATCCACGAGTTGCTACCTATTTCCCAGCCTCTGCACTAAAGTACTAATAACATGGTTAAAAACAATAACAAATGTGGTTTAAATCATACGTTTATGATTTTTAATAGATAGGTACATCACATAATAATTGCATCAAGATTATATGTGTCCCTTTCCAATAGGAATATACAGGGATCACTCCTTTACCACGAAAGTTTAGAATTTTATGACCTGGCCCGTCTTCCGACCACCATATTTTTAATCTTGGAACGTTCCCCTCCTACAGTTATCCTATAGCTGCCGCATAATCTTATTTCACTTATTATTTCAACGTAATTTATTCTAGTATTCTATCTTTCACTTCACATCCTTCCATAATCACACTTGCACTAAACTCCATTTAATGTTACATGCGAATTATATTTATGCAAGAAAATATGCTTCTAAAATAAAAGCAATGTTATTATAATTTTATGAAAACTTCCCAGATAATGTTTAGAACCACTGCCTGTTTGATATTCTAAAGTCTAATGTTACTCCTTGGGGCATTACGAGGATAGTATACCGTGCGATATTACTTAATTAATGATAAGTACAATATAGTACTAACTTAAATATAATACGAGCTGCCTTCATGACTTTGCCCGCGTATTGCAAAGAACGCAGGCAAACCCGCGGGATAAAATATAGCCTACAACCACCCAGAAAGTCCCTTCTACACGCTGGTGAAAGAATTCTTGAAATCGGGTATGCGGTTCCGGAGATTACCCATTACATACAAATTACAATTTCAATGACTTTTCCTCTTTATCGAACGAGCGAGCGAAGCGAACGAAGTTCTATGCTTCAGCTTGGACCGAAAATGGTTTGTCTGTCCGTCCGGCGTCTGTGTCCCTCTGTTCTCCTCTACAGGTCGCATTTCTCAAGCGATTCTCGTGAAATTTTGTGAGCAGGCTCGTTAACTTGGTTTTTATTGCCGAGTAACTTTTTTGAAACGCGTGTTCTAGATCTCACAGAGCCACTAGTAATCTATCTATCTATTTATATTATTGTTACGCGAGGCCGATTTTCGTACATAAATAAATAAAAAATATAATAAAAAGCATTTCTTCTGTATCTTAAAATATTTACATAGTCTTGAGTTTTGGTGCCTCTTTTTAAGCATTGAAATATGCTTGTGTTAATAGATGCCACCAGAACTACAGTTATGGTCCGATTTTAATAAATGATATGTCTTTGGATTCGTCTCATGCTGCAGATTTGCAATACGGTCTTTGTTTTTTGTTTTTTTATCGGTAAGGTACTAAAATATAAATTTAAAAAAAACTACTGTGCGCTGACCACGTAACGTAACGGTCTGGCTGCGTGACATCACGTGACGTAACTCCTGTTTTGACTCGAAATGATAATGTAAAATTACAAACAAGAATTGAACTCACACCTGTACTAAGTTCTTCAGCATGAGAAATTATAAATGTTGAGTCGGCCACATATGGATACAACGCTAAGAAAATTAAGAAAATAGAAAATAAACGATCTTATAAACAATAAGTATTTACAAAAACTAACAGACGTATTGTGTCAACTGTGGATAAAAAAAGTCTTGACATAGAGACGTCAGTATTATTTGCCATGCCAAAAAAGTTTATATACAAACTTATTTCCTCATATTCGAGATGTTGGGAGAAGAATGAGGTTTAATTACTTAAATCCATTAATTGTCGTGGACCCCATAGACGGCTTTGTTAACCTTAATTAGCACAATCCGTGGGCGCCGATAGGCTAGCCTATTTTCCAGTACGTAGAAAACGAAACTCGATTACAAAATTTTCTTTTCGGACTCCCATTGGCGACTTTGTTGACCTGACTAGAATACCATCCAGATTATTTCAGGTTCAGATAATTATGTTTTGATTACAGACTTAATACTGGAAAACATAAATTAGTACGTAGTAAACTATTAAGCGGTGTAAATAGTCAAATGCAACTATAACCGGTAAAATATTATTTAAAACCATTAACGGTCGCCGATTCAGTATTCTTTGATATGTGCCGATACTAATAATAAACAGTGTAAATATCTGTGAAATGTAAGTTAGTATGTTGGGGGTAGTCTCAGAAACTATACCCACTCTGTTCTAAAACCCTTTCTTCAGTAGGTTATATGAAGAATGGACCTACAGGATTAAGTGTGTGCTATATTTTATCCCGTCGCTCCACCTAGATTAATTGTAAGTATACTCGTGGAGCCGCGCGGGTAGCTAATAGTTAATATTGATAAGTAATTTAATAGAGCAAATAGAATTTCCAACACATTTGCTCGTAACGTGCCTCTTATTGTGCCGCTTTTTGGCTCATAATCCTGGGTATTAAACACGCGTGTTTAATAACATTACGAGACTCGTGTAGTTATGTTTATATGCCGATTAAGACACGTTGCACCTTGCAGCAAGGTGTATGTATGGACTCGGCGCATTCTTAAATTGACCGGGTTATACAGGTTTGTTTTTAATTCTCGGCAAATGGATTCTTACTTGACTAATCAAATTAAATCCTTCTTGTGGATTAATTGATAATTTCTTGTTGGATATTATATAGAAACGTTTCATTTAGTAAAACTATTTACTTTTGATAACATTTTACATGAATTTATATTAAATAAGAAAATATTTATTTTATTTTGTATTGGCTGTTTAGAGATTTCATCTAAGCCTCGCTGCGGGCGCACTGCGCGAACTTCACGAAAAAACATAGTTGCGCGCCATTATAGGTAATCTCACAAATATTTGTAAACATTGATGATGCGTGTTTGGTTATTGTTAAAATGTTGACTCGTAGTGAATAGAAAAATGATAAATAGAATTGACGCCACTCTGTACATTCTTGGAGATGTACAAATATGTGAGTAAAAACCTGTTGTCATCAATAACTAAAGGAAACAACTTAGGAGCCTGTAACATGTTCATTTTATGAAAAGGATTTGAAAAACGTCGTATGACACGCGTGATCTTTGATAATTACATCCTCGGCTCTCTTATCACGCTCACCTGCGGTTCGCGTGACAATTCCGCCTCTGATGTAATGATCAACATACCTCACTTGTATCATAATGTACTATTGTATGAATCTCGTTATGGGTATTTATTTTTAACCTCCGACGGAAAAAGAGGAGTGTTATAAGTTTGACGTGTCTGTGTGTCTGTCTGTCTGTCTGTCTGTGGCATCATAGCTACTAAACGAATTGACCGATTCGAATCCGGTTTTTTTATCCGAAAGCTGACGTGATCGAGATGGTTCTTAGTTACGTTTCAACAAAATCGGTTCAGCCGTCTTTGAGATATTGAACTTTGAAATGAAAATGTCGGGGAATTTTCAAGTTTTCTAGGTTGTAGTTACTTATGACTTCCTTCCATGGAATTTAAAACTACGTTTGTAAAGAGAGTCTAGCTTAGTGGCGACTTTTGAAATTAACCCTTATTCTATGAAATGAAAGCAGCCAACTTTAAATGAACTATTTAAACTTTGCTTAAGCGAAATTTGTTTCGTAATCGTTTCTTGTTTGCTAATTAGAACATCAGAAACTTTCGATTTACATACTCGTAGACTACGTATAGCTATTTCGTGACTAATTGGGTTGCTTGTGTGCTTTCAAACATTCGGAAACACTTGCATTACTTTCTGAGGATGTTCGATTACGATAACGATGCAGACCAGGGACTGCATAACCGAAAAATACCGGTATTCTATTTTAACGGCATGACGTCATATCGGTTGTCAAATAGCGGTTTCGGTAGCGGAACCTTTATATTTCGCTACCGAAATATAAAGGTTCCTTTATTTTTTCCGGTACCGTAACCGCTATTTAAAGGTACCGATATATCGACTTTGGCCTGGTGTTATTGCCAAACCGCCGGCAAAGGCTCTGCCGCTTTGTCTTTTTGTCTTTAAATGTTTAGTAGCCAATGCTTCCTCTGTAGAGTGCCAGCTCGCTTACTTGTCTCGATAACGTTTATAATACCGATATTATAAAGGTTACGGTATCGTTTAAAACTGATACCGCTAACCGTTATTTCAAAACGGTTACGGTACCGTTATGTTCGCGCGGCGCGCATAACCTTTATGACATAACGGTACCGTAATGGAATACCGGTTTCATACCGGTATAACCGTAACCGAAATCAGTCCCTGATGCAGACTGCGTTTACTCGTATTACCTGCGTTAATTAGGTATTCGTCGACGCGCGTTTGTGTCAATTTAGGTACTTGTGATTTTGATTTGAGACAAACGCGCGTCGACGGCGTGCTTTAAAAACGCAGTCTGTATAGGCTCGTAGGAAAATTACGAGACATTTTTACAAAAACTTAATCTCATCATAATTACCAAAACACTCGAATAGACAACAATAAATAGAATAACTCGGACCGCTGGATGCGGGTGGTGACTTTGAAACTGGACGTAACAGTGGACGTCGTTCGGCTGATATGATGATGATTATTGATTACCTATAGAATAACTCGATTTTTCAGATGCTTTATTACGAATAGGCATAGCAGTATTTGAAATATGCACATATTCAATTGGAAATAGACCACGCCGAATATTTTCAAGCTATCATTATGTCATCTACCTGCAATGTTTGTTTGTATGTATGTTACTTACAAATTGGTTTAGGTTTGTACACTTGTATTTGTCAGATAGCAATGCCATCTAGTTGGTCGCATGATTGGGACAGGAGGTGGTCATAGCAACTTCCCAAATTACGAGCTTTGAAATGAAACCGATCAAAGTCAGTGACATTATTCTCAACCCATGTGTACTCGTATTAACCATTGAAGAGTTCCATCATCTACCTTCTGGCTTCATTGTCATCATCATATCAACTCCATGAAACCGAAATATTGTATTGTCATCTATCTACACATGCGTCTTATGTCAGTAACAATAAAGACTGGGTATAGATATTTTTAAAAAGTTGTCTGTACCTATAGATATTGGAGAACTCATACTTGCAAAGTTTCTAATCAATACGACTATTGGAAGAAACTCGACGTGCATTTGTTTACGTTGTTACTTACTAATTTAATGTCAGGTGACTATGTAATTAAGTAACAATGATTTAAATCATACTCCTTATTTCGCTTGCTGGGAGGTTACCTATATACTTATATAAATTTTAGATTTAATGGAGTTCTTAATTGTTCTAGTTGAAACAATATACTAATTTAGTGCTTCCCACCGGCCGAGTTCGGAAATACCAATACCCACCGGAACGTCCAGCCCAGCTAGCCACAATAATATTAAGCCACCACATGATGTCTTTCACAGAAATAGCCAAAGAGTGAATATATTATTTTACGTCATAACTGGCCATAAAGTAGGTATTACCGCACGCTATGCGTGCGGAAAACCCCACTTCCTGGCCGGATAGAGACGTAAAATGTTGTACTCACCACGGGCGGTAATAAAGAAAGCCTCAGAGCGCATATTTATCGCCCTTGCCTTCGGCTCGGGCGTCAAATACCTCCGATCTGAGACATTCTTTGTTTAACCGCCCTAGGTAAGTAAGTAATGTGCTATAGAGTGCAGGTAAGAGTAATTGCGAATGTGATAGTGCTCGTGTTAAAACTTTCATTGCCAGGAACTGCCTACACCGTATAGCGGCTTTCCGCTACATACGAGGAAAACCACGGGATCGGCTGCGAGCGTAGCGCGTAGCGATTCTTGCCAGTGAATGTGGTGTTTACAGCAAGGACCTTATTTTCACCTTTAAAAAATTACTACAAACATATCGGGATGCCAGGAGTTCTTATGGTTTGAGCTTTATATGCCGAAACGCACTGAAAGCGGTGGCGGTGCGGCGTGGCGCGGTGCGGAGGCGGTACCGGTTGTAATGTTCGAGCTAATATGAAAAGGTCTGCACAGAATACCGCACCGCACCGCACCGCGCCGCCACCGCTGTCTGTGCGTTTCGACCTTTAATACTGCAATTTACGCGTTGCCCAGCCATAAGAACTGAGTATTATGTGAGTTGGTAAATATAATGATTAGCGTTACAACTGCACATACAATAACCATTTCCACCAAAACCTTGTCATTGATAATACCAAAACGAATCTCACCATAAAGCTACAACAATTTCTCTATAAGCTATAATACGACATTTAATTGTAACTGCATAAGTCAAATCGTACAAAGGGATTTCGCACGAGCAACTTCCCAGAGAGATTTAAGTGTTACGAGTATTATGCTACGTACATTTAATTAACTTTACCCTCCACGGATTACATATTAAGTTGGACGTGTGTACTCGCAAGCGGTTGTGGCGATCATAAGCGGGTTCCCACGTCATTACACGTCCTAATCACTTGCTCAGGGAATACAATTAAACGGCTTATTGAGCATTTGCAATTAAATTATTAAGGCCTCCACACACCGGTCGCGCGCCCGACCCGCACCTGCGACCGATGTGTGGAGGCCTTTAATGATATAGGCATGTATTTAGAGACCTACGCTCTCATATCTGACTGGCAACTTTACGTACGGGTATCTAAGCCAAAGGGTCTTCATGTCCATGTTTGGCGTGAATGGCGTGATACTCATTTCGGTGTCCACAAAAGTGAAAAAAAACTGGAATCGGGGGTCGCCGCCATCGAAATCGACGAGGACTTTATGGTCCATGGGTCACCCTGGCCATGCATGACAATCATAAGCTTTCTACGCATGCAAATAATTTGAACACATCCTATCATGGTCGAATAGTTGAACCGAGAGCGCATTCCACAGCCGAACAACCTCTAAAGTAAGCGAGCTGTTAATAATCAAGAGCGCAGACTGGATTCATTGTGACTTCTTGTGTGAGAAGAACATTGATATTCCGGATTAACTTATATGTATAAGTTTTAGATTATATACTTATGTGTATAAGAGTATGCGGATAGAGTTCCGAAACTGTAAGAGTAAATTCTATCAAACGAACGCTGGCAAAAAATTACATTGTGCTTTGACTACCTATATATTATATTTTGGCTTGCCCTCTTTGACAGGATTTACTTTTACAGTTTCGAACGTACTATACTTATGTCGATGTGATATTACGCTGGATATCTATTACGATGCGATGTGACAAAAAAAATGTGTAATATAAAACTGAAAACAACAAAAAATATTGATTTTATACTATACTTACTTGTATTACTATTATTGATATATTTAATAAACAGAGTATATAAATAAACTTAATAATTAACTGGGTCTCACAAAATCGTCGGAAAAGTTTGTCTGTGTGATCATATACATATCATAGTACAGAGTTATAGCTGTGGCGTATGTATTCTTCTAAGTACCTAAACATGGTAAAAATACGTGTTCGGTAATTTTTCGTCGAGAAGTATTGTATTTGCTAGTGCTTCAAAAACAAAGGCGTATCTCAGTAATCAGCAATCAGCTGAGTCTGCGACTTTGGCAATATAGGTAGATATTTTTTGGCGATTCGCCAATAAGGCTATCAACTAATTACTTCCCCAGGTAGGTTTGCTTAAAACTCTTAGAGAATCTTAATTGAGTTTCCGATGCGACACTTCCACCTAGTTTTTGAATGACGATCGCGATCCTTCTTCAAAGTTAGAAGCTGCATGATTTTCATCGTAATTTCAACCAATATACCTTTTTATATTTTGAGTTTTAATGTCTCTGCTTATCTACGCCTTCCCCAGCGTGTATTTCCCCTGTTTTGAAATGTATACCGAAATATTTTTACGCTTCAACGCTTAAAAAACGAAACGGGATTTTTATTCGAATAACAAGGTTCGTAGATATACCTAGCTGAACACTGAAAAATAAAATGCCTTTCGCAACCGAATTCCAATTAACATTTCGTTACAGTTACTGCTTATTCGCAGTTGGAAACTATCCCATACCCAAACGTTGACAACATATATTTAAGTGTGTTTTAACAATTTAAATATATTCCCCGTATAAATGGCAGGCATTGTGCCTCCATTTTTCAACTAACAATTTCATTTTAGTTTATTCTATTTGTATAAATACTTATGAGCGGGTTGCGCTCACTCATATCTACTTGGACCACGATGATGCACTTATGATATGAATGTGTCAAAATCACTATCCAGACTGTGAGTCCTGTACTTAAAAGTGATGAATATTTGTGTTTTAAAAGAAGATAATAGGATTAATAAGTTACTAGGTACGTCACTTCATATCTTGATTCAAATGGGCGGCTATTAAATCATATTTAAGTACTCTAAGGCAAGCCTTAAAGTTGAAAGCTAGCTTAGGTCAATAACTTTGAGTTAGGGTAGTAACGATGCATATATTTAGGTAGGTACTCCGATAATCTCTAGTAATCTATGTGATTATTTTCTCTATAGTCATTTTAATGTTTTTGACGAGTTTAAATCATTAAACAATCTTGATTCGCATTAGTAAGCGCAGTTCCAAGTGTGAACGGGGACGCACTCTATGAAGTTAGAATACTTTTTTGAGGCAAAATGGAAGCCTAAATAAAAAGTCTTTTAAAATGTACAAAGTTTTCTGCTTTGTGGTGAGGTTCGTTTTGACGAGGGATTCGGTAAAACAAAACGGTTATTTCCGCGCTAACTAACCTGATTGGGTAGCCATTTGACGGCGGCGCTCAAACCTCATTGTGCAGTGTAGGTTGTGATT
The DNA here is from genome assembly GCA_963854355.1 of Epinotia brunnichana. Classification (NCBI taxonomy): domain Eukaryota; kingdom Metazoa; phylum Arthropoda; class Insecta; order Lepidoptera; family Tortricidae; genus Epinotia; species Epinotia brunnichana. The sequence goes on from OY977935.1 coordinate 22,867,354, forward strand.
GAGTTACACGTATGCTACAATTTACTCCATTGTCCGCAGTGCCCCAAAACGTTATCAACTCAAACAAATTATCCGAATGCGGCAGAAGAAGGTTTATGTTTGGCGGGTAAAGTAAATTTCGATCAGTATACCTAAACTTAGTCAAATAGTGCATGTTGTTACTGAAGAGAACGACTCTTTAGAGATTGGCAGGGTCCAGGAGACATGCCTAATAAGTAATAACATAGGTACTTAAAGATGGCGCTGGTATCCGAAAATGAAGTATTTTTCCTAAGCAATATGCACGAAAAGAAACCACTACTATAAATAAATGATGTCGGTAACATGAGTATAACGCTTTCGCGTCCGCTTATTGTATTTACTTTAAATGCAAGATAAGAATCTCCCGAGTGTTGTTTCAGCGTCGCGGCTGCCGAAGATAATTTTCTGAGTTCGCGTTTTCGTGTGTTATTTCCCCTGTGGCACGCATCTGTGGCGACCTCCGGTGTTGCGTGGTGTCATGCATGCATTTGTAATAAAAATGCTCCTTAACATCACCCTATTCGTTATTTTGACATAACTTAAAAGCTTTTTGTTCGTTTTTTTATTAATCTGTTTTTATTACTCTGAATTTAATAGAAATGTAGAAATCATCAATTTGTTTCATGTTTAATCACAGAAGTGCTTAAAAATACAGCGAAGATGTTAATAATTTACTTTCAAAACAAACGTTAAACCGACTTCAATTCAGTAGGTACTTCGTCAAGTACGTCAAATTTCCACATTTCCTTTCCAATTTACCACATAAAATGCTTTCCGATTTTCAAATGCGTTGATTATTACAGAAAAAACCAAAGCTGCTTTATGTGTGTGATAATATTAGAGGAGTTCCGTCGATTCCTCAAGGATTTCGATATTGACACTTCATTAGTTGCTACTTCAACGACAGAATATTTGACGTAGGTACTTTACATCTTCGAGGAGTTCCATAAGTCATTTGTGGTCTTCATCATCAACTGATAACACAATTTTGGTGACGTGGAACTCCACGTCACCAAGATTGCGATTCCCTCAATTTCCTTGGGAAGTTGGGATCCCATCATCAGATCCTGACTTGGTGACAATGAGACCACCTCAGGAGTATACTCTTTCGAATAAAAAAGAATTTTGGAAATCGGTCCACAATTGACAGAGAAATTGGTGAACATACATAGAAAAAAATGCATACTGAGGAACACATAACCTCCACTTTTATTAAAAGTTGGTTAAAAAATGCGTCAAGGAAGAATATTTCTAGCAAATAAGTAACATTTCTTACTAATTACACGACGATCCGCTACGTCTTTTGAGAAATATCGCGCGGGCACTGTCTTAATGCTCCAAGCTTCTAATAGGTATCACTGTTTTTCATTTTGTAAGTATCTGTCTACAATTGCACAAATTGGAAGAAGCTAACATGATGATAATATCGGTACGCAATCATTCATTCGTTACCGTTGTCTATGAGAAAACAAAATCAATGTAAGACAAATATTCGTTCTACCACTCGTATAGATTCTCTGGTAATGTGCTTTAATTGTTAGGTAAATATAGGTAGGCAAGAACGATGAAAGTGAATGAATACGTTTAGAGTATGAGACAGATTGTGAATGACATTAACAAATCCCCCTTCTTTAATTATTTCTTCCATGTAATAGGTAATTAATTAAAATATATATGTGACAGTTCACTCGAAAACTGTCAAAAATGATGAAATGCTACTTTGAAATAGCGATAGAAAATTGGAAAATGATTGGCATTGATTGACCACTCGTATTCATTTATATCAGTAGAAAGTACCTAGGTAGTTAAGTGGCTACAATTTTGACACTACGATCGTAATTATTTACTTTTATTGAATTTTCGAGTGCTCGAAAGTCAAAAATCGGCCCCCAGTTCGATAACATCATTCAGTGGAACATTTTATTTGGAATAACTGTGTACTTATTATTAACTAGGTATCAGTAAAGTAGTTTTAAGTTAAGAAATAGCTAAAGGGAAATATGGCAATTGAATATAGCAGGCATTAAAAATAATCTGCCGTTTGAATTTAAAATAACTACTTGCAAATTCGTAAAGCTCGTAAATTTTATTAAACCTAACTACTTGTGTTGTGAGTCACGAGGTCACAATATGAAATATTTATAAATATAATTCTAGAGCGTCACAGGAATTTCCAATATTTAAAAGCTAATAAGAATCACAAAGGGACTCCAAATAGCTTTGCACGCCGCGGCTCAAATCCTGGCAATCGACGTTGTTGTTATACGTGGTTATACACACATTTATCTGTTTCCAGTTCCCAGAACACTTCGTTTCTTTGTCAGAGTTTTATTTAAATTACTATTTGTTCTACTCTAGGGGCGTGTGGAAGCGCGTTTAGAAATATAACACACCGTGGAATGTTCATCATCAGTCGTTCCCTTAATGCTGTGGATCGTGACATCATGCCCTATTCTCCAAAGACCAGACCAGACTTCTCCAAAGGCTCCTATCACCCGCTTTATGTATGGCCTTGTGCAGATGTATATAGTTGCAAAGGTGCAATGATTAGTGTGGTCCGCAGAGAGGTCGACACAATGTATCGACCATCTCTGGCTGTAGTGTAGCGTCGTCATCCGGATCTATGCCTCCTGTTGTAACCACCAGTCTCCTGGAACCGTCGGAAAACCCGTTGCACTCAAAATCGGCTTATGTTCAGTTGCCGAACAACCCTAACCTGCCGTAGCCCGGTTTGCAGTAAGGCAACAAAACTTGAGCTGATTCTTCTGCTGTGGTATCCATTTTCAGTGGGTTTTTTCTTGTAGGAGCTTTTCAGGTGTGACTTCTGTGACGTCTGGATTGTGAATGACTAATAATTGACTGTCACCCCCTTTTTTATACGCGTCCAGGGTGGCACAACTAGTGAGGCTACGAACTCGTATGTCGGCACTTTTTAATCAAAATGCTGTCGTTTTGTTAGTTTTGCTTTAACTTAATTGAATGCTTAACGATCATGGGGCATGTTTATAATACGATCCCTCGAGGTAAAATAATTCCCCGTCATAAGACGGGTAACCGATAACCGAGCGACTACTAGTGGTTCGTTTTAAACATACATGTATAAAATGATCCTTTACCAAACTTTTAGAAAACGTAACGTAATTAATAAACTACTTACGTACAAAACATGAGAAATAAGTATGCAGTTACTTATGTAAGAAAATTTACTGTTCATAAACGTCATCATGTTTTTGTTGTCAAATTTGAACACAATAAAGATTTTCCTTTAAGGGGATAATTTTGCACACATCTCATTAAAAAAAATTGGTGCTTTTGTCCAACAATCTAACTACTAGAGTTGGTTAAAGCTGTGTTAGAAAACCAATTATTAACTTAATTATATTTTTATTATTTGTTATTATAGAGGCTATAGTAATACATTATTTGCGGAAATTTCAATTGTCTACATATTACTGACCGATTGTTATGGGCGGGCAAAAAACGCCATACAATTACGTTTCATGTATGAAGCATTGTTGAATTATTAATTTATTTTTATGAATTTATGTGAAAGCAGCAATAGAAATACAAATTCTGTGAAAATTTTAACAGTCTAGCTATTGCTGACACGTAAACAGCCGGACGGACGGCGGATGCTTAGTAACAGGGTTCCGTTTGTAATCCTTTGGGAACTCGACTACAAAAAATATCTAACAGAATTGGGTTCCCCCACTTAACCTAATATCGTTAGTGCTAACTTCATTACACCTACAAACATTCAATATAATTTTCATTAGGTCAAAATTGAATTCCTTGACCCCAAAATATGTAGGTATATTTAGACACCACAAGAGACATTCTATGTGATTTAGAACTCGAGCTATTAATAATGTACATTTAAAATGGCCACCATAAAATTAAACATGGCCGACTGAGGAGTTGGTTCCTATCAAAAACTTTAAGCTATGGACCTAACAAGTACCTGAAAATGGTGCTTTTGTCCAGCGTGTCCACATTTACGACAATTTGTTCTAGCAGTCTGTCCTAACTACGTGTAACATACGAGGGCTGGCGTTTGATGCATACAAGAGCTGGCAATCTGAAGTTTTTAAATTGCATTAAATTTTCTAGTGGACTTTACTCAGAAATTTGAAATAACAAAACGCGGTTTAGAGTAGAAGTGAACTTAGAGACGAAGAGATACATTAACGAGTTGCAAAGTAATAGTTATTTACGATACAAGTGCAGAAAATAGGAAATTCGCAACGAGTGGTGAATTACCTATTCGCACGTGTATCGTACAACGTTTTACAGTACATATGGCTCTTTAAAGTTTCGACATATGCACGGAAAGTTTACAGTACACATGGTGCTACAGTAACTTTTCCGCACGTGTACGGAAAAGTTACTGTAGCACCATGTGTACTGTAAAGGATTTTTTATAAATGTTATCCGAAAAATCGAGATAATTTTGTAATTATCCATACTTACTAGGTACTTTATTCTATCCACACAGTATACTTACTCGTACAGTCGCCATCACATACATAGGTACACTATAGGTTTTCAAAAATATCGGCACATGCACCCTAATGCCTTGACAATAGAGGTTTGTTCCGATGTTTGTGACGTGCTTGTTTGCTCCGATGTATGTGATGGCGACTGTAAATAACTAGTGTCAAGAAGAATTGGGATAAACAAAGTTAAGATATAGGAATTGTAAGGTTTTGTATAGGTACGTGGTTGGCTGATGGATTTAGAAAAGTCGCGGAAACTGCGCAAGTGCATAACATTGGCAAGCTGCCAACAACCTGCGGTCTTTTATTTAGACTAGCATTATTGAATTGGTGTCGGTTTGAAATTAAACGCACTCGCTCGTTGAAAAATCACATTTACTTCAAAATAAAAACCGGCCAAGTGCGAGTCGGACTCGCGCACGAAGGGTTCCGTACCATTATCTATGAAAAACTATTTTATTCTGTGTTTTTAGTATTTGTTGTTATAGCGGCAACAGAAATACATCATCTGTGAAAATTTCAGCTGGAACTATTACGGTATACTAAACTATACGGTAGTAATAGGGTCCCGTTTTACTCTTTGAGCACGGAACCCTAAAAAGAAACGGGTTGTGTCGTAGATACAACTGTTAAGTAATTAAGTTTAAGTTGATACTTCTTTGTTGGCTATGGAACCGTAATATTTTTTTTTGTTTTGCCACGTCGGTGGCAAACAAGCTTACCACCCACCTGATGGTAAGTAGTTACCGTATCCTATGGACGCTTGCAACTCCAGGGGTGTTACATGCGCGTTTGCCGACCCTTTAAGAATGTATATAATACACTCGCGGTCAATGAATACGGGTCACCCTAAATTAAATAACCGCAATAGGTTTTTTTTTATATTTAACACTAGTTGTAGTATACATGGGACATATTTATGCATGAGTAAGTGGTGTGCACCCATATTTTTACGCTTGACTACATACTCAATAAAAATTAAGAACGAATGCGTGCTTAAGTTTTCGTATCTTCTATCGTTAATGCTTAGGAGGTACTTTGATATATTGTCAATGAATAAATATTTTTAAATGTTTACCGACTTATTAGAGATTAAACGGGATTGAAACCTAAACACATTGTAGTTCGTTGTGAATTTTATATCGATAAATATTTTTATTTCTTTGTTTTCAACTATTTGACACATTTTTAAAAACGTCACTTCGATCACTTACAAAAGTAGATAAGAGTTTTGCTATGACAATTAAAAAAAAGAAAGCTCGGGAAAACTTTAGGCACACTTACAAACGGGCAAAATATTGTCACACCAACTTCCAATAGTTGGAAAGAGACAGCCATACATCCCTTTCATTCCAACAATAGCAAGTTATTGTGATAAATTGATAGGCCTTGAAACGTTTGAGCATTTGGCTGTTTGCAGAGATTTGTCTTAGTCAAAACATATGGTTAAAAGGTAAAAAACTATACTGTAGGTAATGGCATTTCATACAGTTTCAGGGGTAATCACGTAACGTTCCGAACCCGCGTCGGTACAATTTAACTGTCAATTTTCCATATATATAAAAAGTGACATTTAGACCTACCCGACGTTCGTACAATGCGTTACGTGATCGACCTGGCTGCTGAAACTGTACAATAATGACTTTTTCAAACCACATGCTCGACAATGCCGAATTATAGTCATGTAAACCCTACCGAAAGCAAGACATTAAATCCCTTGGTATTAGCCGGGTTATAATGTTGTACTGAATTTCATTGTAACCCGCTGGTTAATAATATGATTTCACTTTTCATAATTCTTATTACTATATGCATAAAGTTTAATTTTGCTAAACACAATTTGTCCTAGGCCATGGCCTACTTGATTTGACAAAATAAATGAAGTTTGCCTCCGTGTGAACCCCGGTCCGGAGGAGCGCGGTGCTCGAAATTCGAATTTCGAATCTAGGACCACGGCTTGTGCTTTCGAATTTGGAACGCCGCGCGCCTTCATTTGTTCACGCGTGACGAACAAATCGAGTTCTTGTAGGTGCCTATAGAAGATTTAATTTCAAAAATAATATTGAAAATGTCGAGTGATGAAAGTGTTTTGACTCCTGAGTTTATCAAATTAGATGCCATAGGCATAATAAACTCCAACTCAACCTCAATAAACGTACCAAATAAAAACATTACCTTATCTTTCCATAATTGGACTAACGTGTCTAATGTTACTATGTACTTTTAATTTGCTAAATAAACAATTTTTATCTACTGAGCCTGTTTTTTTGTCTCGCATAAGGTGTGAAAAGTAGAGTATACACCTCGGGGATAAGACTGTTTTAGTCTTGGGCGGTTGAACCCCTCACTGCACTCAGGACTCAGTCTTAATTCCCTCGCTTCGCTCAGGAATTAACTTATAACTCCCTAGCTACGCTCAGGAGTTAAATTATGAGTCCTTCGTTACGTTCGGGATTCAATTCGCTCCCGTGACATAAAACAGTGCTTTATCCCCTTGGTGTATAATCTACTATTAACTATTTGCGCTCGGCAGTAACGAGGAACTTCACGGACTATTTTTGCTACAGTAAGGCGGACATTTCCGAGCATATTGGAGAAAAATATATAATTGTTGCTCATTTAATACTACGAGTAGTATAGGATAAAATCCTACTTATTACATAATTACAATTTGCAAAGCGTGATGTTTCGGACTTTTGTTTAAGTAGTCGGATTTATTATTGGTCGGTGTATTGAAATTCAGAATGTTGATACATTATGAGCATTAAATATAGGTACAGATTGCCCATTATAGCGTTTGTTCATTATACTATTGGAAATTATGAAAATTGATAATTATAATCGATGAAATTATGCAAATAGTTTTTATTCATTTTGTTTTTATGCAATTTACCCACTTAAACAAGCCGAAATTATGCTATTCATGCAATCTGGTTTATACGAAAGAATTTCTGTCTAAGCTGAAACGGAGAACTTCGTTCGCGTCGCTCGCTCGTTCAATTATTTTGATTTAAAATGTCACATTAGTGGCACAGATACGGCCAGTAAAAAGTTGAAACCCGAAACGCTTTTCTTGAAAATAATCCATTTTTATATTCGGGTAGACTGACATAGATTACCAACCAAATAGGGACCGGCTGCTGGCTGATATCGTACCAAAATATATGTCAAAAATTACATTAAAATCAATAGGTTTCTGAATAAGGTGCCAAATGTAATACCACACTTGGCACCTATTCAGATACCACTCCTATAAGAACTTGGCCTATTTTTATATAAATGTTTTTGTCGGGTTTCGTAATTACTCTAAACTTGGAACAAACTTCCAACGGAATTAGAGGGACTTTGCCGGGGCTGAATTAATATTACAGGCGACAATAGGCAGTAATACTTTCGTCGAACAAACTGCGTTCAATAGGCTAATAATAAGTACCTACTCAATTAATTTTAACAAGTACCTACCTAGTCGTGGAAAATTCTAGACCTTAGGCCATTATCGGGTAGCTATTTACCACTTTATTGATTTATACGGTAATTAACTTTTGCCTGCGACTTCTTCCGGGTAGATCTCGTTAATCGCCTTAGAGGATATATTGCTGTTAAAGTATTTCAGGCGTAGGCTTATACATCGCTCCCCCGTTCAAACTTTCCCCCACCTATTGATCCCTTTAAGGATTGATTTCCGGGATAGTAGATATCCTATGTCCTTCCTAGGGTCTCAAACTATATATCCATGCCAGATTTTATCGAAATTGGTCAGACAGAAGAAGTAACTTTTGCATTTATAATAATATACAGGGTGGAAATAGATTTTGGGTCAGTGAGGGCAGCTACTAGATCCCGTGTTGCTAGGCGAAAATGGTCTTAGGAGACCTTCCTTCGATTTCAAATTAATGAAGATTGGCGTGTACAGATTTTGGAAAAAACATACAGGATTTTTGACAAACTTTTTTTTTTGATGCAACTCGATCCCATTCCTGTCCAGGATCAAAAGCTTGTATGGGATCAAAAAGACATTCCCGGCTAGAAAAGCCATAAATAGAAAAAAACTTTCGCCATACAATTTGTATAAAAATGAAAAAAAAAAAATTACATGTATTTTTTTATGTCAATGGATCCATTTCTATCCAGTATCAATAGTTTCCTTGGGGTAACTTTCGGTAATGTACAAAAAAAACTGGATAAAAATGGCATCGATGGACGTAAAAAAAATACATGCAGGTAAGTAAAAAAAAATTTTTTCATATTGATACAAATTGTATGCGGAAAGTTTTTTTCTATTTATGGCTTTTCTAGCCAGAAATTTCTCTTTGGTTCGATACAAGATTTTGATCCTGGACAGGAATGGGATCGATTGGGATAAAAAAAAAACTTTCGGTAATGTACAAAAAAAACAGCTTTTTTTGTACATTACCGAAAGTTAACCCCAAGGAAACTATTGATACTGGATATAAATGGAATCGATTAACATAAAAAAAAATACATGTACATTTTTTTTTTCAATTTGATACAAATTGTATGGGGAAAGTTATTTTTCTATTTATGGCTTTTCTAGCCGGAAAGCTGCTCAGGCGGGTAATCAGTAATCACGTAACATTTTGAATGCGCGTAAGGACAGTCCAACTGTCTTTTTTCCATATAAAAATTGACATTTGGACCTAACTAAATAACGTACGTATCTACAATGCGTTACGTGATCGACCTGCAGGATTCCGTACCTAACCTACCACTGATCATTCTGGAAAAATTGCTGTTGCGGGGTACACCACACCATGTTGACCTTCTTTGTAAAACTTACCTTTTTTGTTTTCACGAGTTCGATTGACACTTTAAGTGCTTGAGTGCGACTCATGGGTCTACCCGTCTCCTGGGAAGGCAGTCCTGTTAAAAACAGGTCAAGATCGACTTGAGTAATGAAAATGTATTCCTAGTACAACATTATCGTTAAATATAATTTTAAGCACACATGTTGTAACGCAGCACGTATGTATATATACACTCGCTTTATAGTAAATTACCAGTTTCTATTAGAGTTGGACAGAAATAAGTCTCATTTTGTCTCTGAGGACTATCGGGTTAAAACAAATGTTACTATCCCCTTCCTTTTACTGATTTACCTCATTTAAAATTACACGGCTCTCTAAAATGTTGAAATAAAATTAAATACTCATTTAATAGAGAAGAAAGTTGTAAAAAAGCAATCATACGTAACATTCTTCCTCTCCACCCCGTTAAAATGATTATTCACTTAATTAGTTCTAGTCGCGGGGGCTCCTAAAAGAGGTGGAACGAACATATTACATTCATTCAGAGGTTGTATGCAGACCACTTGTAAACCTACAGGGTCAAACCCCTTTAAGTAATGCTAAGTAGAACCAGATTCAGATACCAAATTCATTAGGTACCTATCAACCAATATACAGCCTTACACAAATCGAACTAGCTCCATTACGCTCAATAAGGCTTGTGTTATGAGTATTAGGTACTAGACGATGATATTACCCGCTACCTACAACTAGGTTAAACCGGTCGTCATTGTATAGCTAAATAACGTGTCAATCTTCATTATCCTCCTATATACATTATTCATCCCACTGCAGGGCCCAGGTCTCCTCTAAGAGAGAATGGGCGGTAGTTCCCACGCTGGTCCAGTGCCGGTTGGGGTCATATCGTCAGGATCTTTAGGGCTAGTACAGATCCTTTACTTCTGCTCACGACACATAACATAAGTTACAATTTGAGACGGGAATAATAAACAAACCACTCAAAGTGTTCCTTATCGCGCAGTTGACGTGTATATTTTCATAAACGTAATTGTAGACTCGTTGACAAAATCGAAAAGAAAAATACGAGCAATCGGAGCGTAGTATTTAGGCCTGGCCTGATTATGACCGATGTCGGGGCGTAATGCCGATCGCAGGCACAGATAGCCGCCGGCACTGTGGCCGACGGCAACGCGACATACGAACATCGAGCACGCTACTTCGACTCTTGCTAGGCTCGCCGCACTCGAAATGCCAAGAACCTGGGATATCTTTTTAGTTTAGCTTATCTGCAAAGAATCGGCCCCGCTGCATTCATCCGCATTTTATCATCAGCGGTTTAGGCTGTGCGTTATTCAATAATAATAATAATATTCTTTAGTAGGTATATTTATTTATTTATTAAAAACTACAATTAGACATGAATAGTAACATACATTGCTCCACAAAACTAAATCGATCAGTTTGACTGTGGAGACTTAAATATCTGCATTATTTAACTAATTATTAGGTACCTTTTGTTAATATTTGTTACCTCAGAATCCGAAATTTTTGAACCGATTTGTCCTTTATTTGTTACTAGCTTTTGCCCGCGACTTCGTCCGCGCGGAACTCGTTTATATCGTAACTTTCTCCCCCCTTTTCACCCCCTTAGGTGATGAATTTCCAGATAGAAACTATCTTTGGGAAGGCCCCGGAATTCAAAGTATCTCTACACCAAATTTAATTTCAACCAAATTAAGGAAGAAAAGTTAACAGACAGACAGAGTTACTTTCGCATTTGTAATATTAGTATGGATTGTATGAAGGAAAGGGTCATTATGGCTGAGTTGCATGATTTTATAGATTAGCTTACTCCGAACGCCTTTTTTTACAAAATAGACTCCGCCGCAAACTTGGTTTCTATGACCCGCCTCACCATAATAGATGCATGTAGGCTTTTTTCATTATTATTTTGCATATTTTCATATCACACGGCCGTAAGGACCTTTTCTACTAAACCGTAGGACTAAATTAACTGACTTGTAATTTAAATATTTTATATTAAAAATAAAGATACGTCAACAAAATGTTACATCTAATAGTTTTCAAAATAGCCATAATAAAACGTATTTTATATTATATACCTAAAAAACATCTTCGAAACTACCGCCATAAGGTACCTTTACCCTTGGAACGTCACATACATATATTTACCTATGTAATGTTCCTATTCCCCAGGACTCCCAACTACCGCTATATACCGTAAATGTGTTACATCCAATTTTTCACCCGCTATTTCACCTCCTTAGAGGATGATTTTCGGGATAAAAACTATCCGTTGTTATGACAACGGGTAGTTTTTATCCCGAAAATCATGGAAAAAGCTCCAGGACTCAAGCTATCTCTATACCAATGGGTTACATCCAAATTTTCACCCCCATTTCACCCCCTTAGGGGATGATTTCCGGAATAGAAACTATCATTTGTCTTTTTCCAGGACTCAAACTATCTTTCAACCAAATTTTATCAAAATGTGTCACAAACAAATTTTCACCCCCAATTTCACCCTCTTAGGGGATGATTTTCGGGATAAAACTATCCTATCTCCTTCCTTAACTATCGTTATACCGTAAATGGATTCAATCCAAATTTTCATCCACCATTTCTCACCCCCTTATGTGATCCCCTTATTTCCTCATTTCATGTATTCCGGAATAAAAATTATTCTATGTTCTTTCCTTGGACTGAGGCCTCTCTCTATACCAAATTTCATCTGAATGGGTTCTATCGAAATCTTCAACCCTCATTTCACCACCTCAGGAAATGATTTTTCGGGATAAAACTATGCATTGTCCTTCCCTAGGACTCCTTCTATATCTTAACCAAATTTCATCTAAATGGGTTTATCCAAATTTTCACCCCTTATTTCATCCCTGAGGGGATGATTTTCGGGATTAAAACTATCCGTTGTCATACTCCGGGACTCAAACTATCGTTCATCCAAATTTCATCAAAATGCGTCACAAACAAACCCCCAATTACACCCCCTTAGAGGATGATTTTCAAGAGTGAACAATCCTATGTCCTTCCCCAAGACTCCAACTCGCTATACCGTAAATGGGTTCCATCCAAATTTTCATACCCCATTTGACCTCCTTAGGAGATGATTTCTGGACTAATAATTATTTTAAGTCCTTCCCCAGGACTCTTAACTATCTCCATACCAAATTTCATCTAAATCGGTTCTATCCAATTTTTCACCCCTCATTTCACCCCCTCAGGAGATGATTTTTCAGGATAAAAACTATGCATTGTCCTTCCCTGCGACTCCTTCTATCTCTATACCAAATTTTAACTAAATGGGATTTATCTACATTTTCATCCCTATTTCATCCCCTTGGGGGATGAATTTCGGTATTCAAACTATCTATTGTCATTATCCGGGACTCAAACTATATCTATACCAGATTTGGGCTAAACGGAGTCCATCCAAAATTTCACCCCCCATTTCACCCCCTTAGGGGAAGATTTGCAGAATAAAAACTATCCAATGTCCTTCCCCAGAACTTAAACTACCTCCAAACCAAATTTTATCAAAATGGATTACATCCAAATTTTCACCCCCCCATTTTACCCACTACAGGGAAGATTTTCGGGATAAAAACTATCCTTTGACCTTCCCCGGGACTCAAACTAATTATATACCAAATTTCATCCAAATCGGTGCAGCGGTTTAAGTAGCTCTATACAAATTTCCACCCCCCATTTCATCCCCTTAGGGGTTGATTTCCAGGATAAAAACTACCCTAAGTCCTTCCCCAGGACTCAAACTATCTTTATACCAAATTTCATCGTAATCGGTTCAGCCGTTTTCACGTGATGCGCGGTCACATAAACAGACAAACAGATAAACAGACAAACAGATAAACAGACAAACAGACAAAAATTCTAAAAACTGTTGGAACGTGTTCTGTTATCGATTTTAAGTATCCCTAGCCAATTTTTTTTCGAATATCTTCCATGTACAGACTTTCGACCCTCTTCAGCTTTATTATATGTATAGAATGTATAGATTGTGAAAGTATATGCTTTTAGATTGGTTCCCATTGTTCCGGTATTTTCTGAAGTATCTCATGTTTTCAATCACGGAAACCCATAATTTGGTCTAGTACCTATGTTGTTTTGAGATAGATCCAGTACAAATAATATACATATCTATAAGGAGCGAACCTTCTGGACTAGCACTGTTACATAATCACCCTGGTTAAACGCGGGTCACTGTACAAAACAATTCGGAGAAATGATGTTTTGACGTCTTAATGATAAGAAATCCGCAGAAACAAATTTGTAGATTACTGCTGAACTCTGCTAATCTTTGAATTTCTGTAGGAGCAGATGAATCCGTAGTGTGATAGATAAGGCATTCGATTATTAATGAGATGTACCGATACCGATACTGTAATGGCAATAAAATACGCTAATAAATAGACATTGATATACATAAAAAATATATATATCCCTTCAACTGGGTGGACCCTTCTGAGGGCCGTCTCACAGACAATGTTTCTGGCTATACGTGATTTGGTAAAATTGAATTTTCATCAGTTTTTTTAACTAATTACAGGCTAAATTTGAGATAAAACACAATCTATATTAAATTATATAACTGCAACTATGTATCATCAGATCATCACTACACTATAGTCGTATTAAGGCTATCTAACCGGCCTTATCACCAGGGCACCATAATTTAATACATATTTTGGTAATTTTGAATATGTTAGATTAGTTTTCTGGGTTAATGAAAATTGAAGATATTGGAGTTATACACATTCAAAAACCATAAAATGCCAGGCTCAAAAGTATTTTTTTTACAGGAGATCATTTGAAGTATTCTACCAAAATGGGACCTACACTCAAAAGGTGCTTGCATGGACTTTGATTTAGGTGTTCATTTCTGAAGTGTGTTTTTACTATAATTATTTATTCAATTCATACATAAACAGTAAACATAGGTCATTGACTAGGTGTTTCCAGACATTTTTTTTATTGTAGGTGCACTAGACGTTATTTTAGAGATAAATAAAAAAAGCTTATCTACTTTCATTCAAAATGATCACTTGCAATCGGCAACAGCAACCGTATGTTTTGAACCACATAAATTAGGTTTCTAAATATTACCTTTAAATATACTTTTAGTTTAAATAATAATTTTATCATCAGTTAAACAAAAATCCCATAAAAACATGATCTTAAGATCATGGTGTTAACACGATTACAAATCAAGGTTAATCAATAAAAAATTTAGAAAATAACATTTCACAATATATACATTGACCTTCTTTAATATTGAATAGAATACACTTTCCGTCCGTCGTACTGTTTTTGTGCACATGCAAAAAACTAAAAATAGTGCAAACATTTCGCGGTTATTGGGCTCCCAAAAGTTATGCACACCTCCTGTGATGGTGCAAACTCGGATTACATGCATTTAAGACCAAATGAAGGTATTAATACGATTTCCAGCTTTATGGGAATTAAATCCGCAAAACTTTTTTTTGGATCTTTTTTGCTTGGCCTTTTGTATGAAACATAGATTATTTCTGTCTTTTGTAGTTATTTATTTCCTCGCAAATGTGATGAAAAACACGGGCGTAAGAATATTGCAAACTCGAGTCATCAAAAGCCCATTGCAATATTCCACTTGCGCCCCTCGTTGAACATACTATTTTGCAAACTAACACTAGAGAATAATGAATACTTACAGGGGAACTATTTCCTTTTCTTTCTTAAATAATATTATTTACGTCATACCTGGCCATAAAGTAGGAATTACCGCACGCTATGCGTGCGGAAAACCCCACTTCCTGGCCAGATAGAGACGTAAAATGTTGTACTTACCACGGGCGGTAATAAAGAAAGCTTCAGAGCGCATATTTATCGCCCTGAGACATTCTTTGTTTAACCGCCCTAGGTAAGTAATGTACTATTAAATGTATAAGCATAAAATAAGTAAAAAATCTACAAGGTCATCTGCGTAGTTTTTCTCCTAATACATTTCCAGATATAGAACAATGGGGATGATAACCAAATTTTTTTTTAAATGCCTTTCGAACCTGTTTTTGGAGAGGAACAAATGTTTGTATGGGAGCAACTACAATTAAAGAACATAAATACACAAACATTTTAGACAAAGTTTGACCTCGCTGGCGGCAGCCATAAACGCTTCATACTAATTGGTATGACGCCACACCGGTTATTTGTACTAACCGTTGTATGGGTGAATTGCAAAAAAATTGTACATAGTTAAGAGCCATAATCTGATCTACGCTTTAACTTTTTTCCATTGTGTAACGGCAATTACCCATACATTTTATATGGGTAACTTTCGTTACACAATGGAAAAAAGTTAAAGCATAGATTAGATAAAGGCCCTTAATTATGTACAAAGTTTTTGCAATCTACCCGTATGGAAAATCAAGTAAATTACTGTTTCGCTCGCGAAATACTGCGTTTAGTTACGTCCACTCAGTTGAATGGGTATATATAAAATTTTGTTTCTATAAAGGAGCAAGGATTCTATTGGTAGCTTTAAATTTACTCTTGGAAAATAAAAAATATTTTTTTTTTCTATATTTTCAAGGTCCATATTTTTTATGATTTTAATTATTTGATGGTTTACTATCCATATAGCAACACAACGTTATCAATTTTAACATGAGGCATCATGCCTATTGGAAGCAAGTAACATGCATTATAATTGTTTTGGATATATATATAGTTGAGATTATTTAATTTGACCGAATTGCTTCAAAGTGGTCCATTCAAAAAGAAACTCTACGCTACAAGGTATAAGATTTAAATTCCGATCACAGTTTTATGAAAAAGTCGATCACATTAAATAATCTCAACCAAACCAAACAGCCAACAGTTCAATACTTGTCAACAAACATCGCGAGGAATTCTACATACGTCTGCGGAGTAGGTAATTCAAAAGTGTATGAACCCGCACTGGCTTAGAAGCTATAACTACTGCTCCTTCTCTGTCCAGAATCCTAGCTAAACTACATTTCGTTGTATCTAATGTCTTTGTTCGTGTTGTAGAATATGCTCTGCGTCTTGCAATAGCGACATCAGGATGACAGTGATCACTATTGCTACGCCTTCTGGTCCGTATCATAATAGCAACATTATAGTTATTGTAGAGCTTATTTAATAATGCGTAAATGAGCGCGGTGAGCGTAACATGGTTGTGATTTTATCATTTATCCTCAACGATAGGTGATAACTGATAAAATGGCAATCATCTTCTCATGGCTGAGAGAGAATGGGCAAGAGTTCCCAAGCTGGCCCGGACTAATTTTAAATGCAACGGACACCAAAGATCAACCTACATTGTAACTACCTTGATCATTTAGAGCTATGTCCTCAAAGTACGCTGTTCGCCAAAATCCAATTATGTAAGAAGTTTGGATTTCCTCCTTGGGGATGAATGCTGTCGGCGCCATTTTTAACGTTAATCATTTCCTTAATTTCTAGTTATGCAACTGGCTCTTAACCACTCATTTATTGTTCTTACTAAAATGAACATAAACTCAACCTACTTAACCTAGTTCGGTAATGTAATGCATAATGAGAGCAACTTTATATAAATAAAAACCTAAACTAACAACATTTTATTGGGAAACATAAGTAAAGCGCTGTTTCCTCCAAAGTGCTCACTTAGTTAAAAGTTATAAGAGCCTTTCCGATACTAACTCCATAATTAACTTTCTTAAGTTTGCACGTGCAATATTTCAAGCATTGAGTGTAAATAAGTAGGTACTTACCGTGTACGTAAACACTACGAAATATACACGAAAACATTTTATAAAGTTATGAGGTGATTATAACTATTCGCCGACCTATTTATCAGTATTCATTTAGTGCCCCAGCTATTTAGGTTTTAGCGTTTGATGATAATTTACTTAGTACACACAATCAACTACCAGCGAGGCAGATCCGACTGCAATTTTCTTTTTGATGTGCATACAATAATCTAGCCGGCATAGCTTAGCCATAATAGTAACCGGGTAAGTAGTAACACAGTAGTAAAACTTCACTAGTACCAGGTACCTGGTATTAATAGTCGGTCGGATTTTACTACTAGCACTGCAATTGAGTTTTATAAGCCTATTAAAGTCTTCGCCACGGATTGCTCCAGTTACTAAACGGATTACATGAGTAATTGGTTAAATTACAAAAGAACCCTCCTCTCCTTCGGCAGTTGGGTAAACAATACTTAATTTACGATTATTAGCAATGTTATTTAGTGCTCCTTCTTAACAGTGTGTAAGTTAGGTTTACATTTATATAAGTATCTCTACTTATGACAAATCGTTTTTAATAAAGAATCGGGCATACATACTTTGTCACGAAAGATCTCAGGTTCCCAAGAACAATAAAACATGAAACATTTTTATGGGTAGTTTTGTACTCTGGATTCCACTTTGGATAGTTTGACAAACAATATATTTTTTTATATAACATTTGACCTGCTTGAATTTTTTATTTCTTTTCTTGAAATGCAAGACGACGGGTACCTTGCGGGTGCCGGTCAGTGACGTCAAAACAAAAAAAACGGTCAAGTACGAGTCTGACTCGCGCACCGATGGTTCCGTACAAACTTTCATACACCATACCCGTCATGTCAGGACCTAATTCATTCTTGAACAATATTAAACAGCTCATAGTAGAAGTTACCGTTGCATTTTGGTTGAACAACTTACAACCTAGTATCGTCGGGTGACAAGCAAAAGTCACTACCAAAACTGTCACTGCTCTTCAAAACCTCGTATCTCGATACGTAGTCCATATCGAGATGCGACCTTTGATTTAAGTAGGTATTTGTTACTTAGTAAGTTTTGCTTGTCACCCGACGGTATGTTTGTTTATCCATCGATATATAGCTTTTTATCACGCGTACCGATTTCGATTATTTATTTTTTATTTGAAAGAAGGGCTTAACGATAATCTGATAGGAATTTGAAGATATAAAATTTCATACAAAAGTAACTAAATTTCAAATTAAATTAGGATTAGGAAAATTTATAAAAAAAAATATATGATAATAAAGACATGGTTTTATTTTTCCTGTATTAAATATGTTATTCTTAATCATATGTAATTATTTCAGAATTATTGCTTCGTAAACTTTGGAGATAAGGGGGGGGGGGGGGGGGGGGATGGTGTTTTTTTCTACATTTTCCTTAATAAATCAAAATTTAACCACGGTAGAAATAAAAACTACAGTTTTAGAAAGTGCAACTCAAACCCTTTCATATGATACCCCACTTGATCTATTTACTAGACTTTGATTTTTTAGGGTTCCGTACTCAAAGAGTAAAACGGGACCCTATTACTAAGACTCCGCTGTCCGTCCGTCCGTCCGTCTGTCTGTCACCAGGCTGTATCTCACTGATACCGTGATAGTTCCAGTTGAAATTTTACCAGATGATGTATTTCTGTTGCCGCTATAACAACAAATACTAAAAACAAAATAAAATTAATTATAGGAACCCTTCGTGCGCGAGTCCGACTCGCACTTGGCCGGTTTTATTAGGAACCCCCCTCATATTCGTCATTTAAACTTTTCATTTTCCATACACGTGTCTTAACCATTTTAACAGTTGTTCCAAATTTCAAATTGATAGCTTATATAGTTCCTGAGATATTTAACGTTGTGACAGACGGACGGATAGACGGACAGACGGACAGAGTCGCACGATAAGGGTTACTTTTTAACCTTTTTGGTACGGAACCCTAAAAATCATTTCAATCATACGTCAAAATGGCGGGATAAAGCCTCTCACAGACTGGCGGCCTGGACGCGGCGGTCAATAGTGAACATGTCATTAGCTGTCAAATTTACTATTGACCGCCACCGCAGGCCGCGCCAGTCTGTGAGAGGCTTTATCCTGCCATTTTGACGTATGATTGAAATGATTTTTAGGGTTCCGTACCAAAATGGGGAGAGGCTTTTATCTGTGATAATGCGCAAACCTCTTGGCGCATTCAGCCATAAAGTCTATTTGATTTTCTGCAAGATTACACACTGAGTATTTGTCACGACACTGGTTGCAGTACTGAACCAGTGTAGGTATTGAACGGGCCTTTTATAAACATTAATTATGTATCGCATCAGTACCTATTAAGGCGTATAACTTCGTACTAACTCGTACTTCGCCTTTAAGTAGACATTTAAATTGTTTTTTTTTTATCATAATGTTGGTGTTCATGCCACTATGTACATTACATTTTACCCTCGAATAAATGAAACAAACTTGATAATTATGAATAACAATTGACCTAGAGTCTGGCCACTAAAAGATGAGCCTGAGATTTATTTAAAACTTTATGGCAACAAAACGCAAAACGAAACGCCTTAAATTAGTAGATTTCCTAATCTTGATACGCCAATATGATGTTGATATATATGCCAATTAAGAAATTGGACGGTTTTTGTTTTTTAAGAGAATTAAAGAGTGACTTACATTATTCCAAAGTAGAATATCATAAAAAAGTTAAATTATTGTCTCGTCCAAATTGAAATTTTAAATTTAAATTAAAAAAAAAAAAAAATTAAAAAATAGAATTAAATCAAAGAGTTTTATTTACATATACCTTTACTTCCTTCTGCTTCATCAGTTGCATTGTGTGTGTGTAAAAATAATAATTGTTCAAGTATCTTTATTATTTTGTCGCGTTATACACTGTTGCAAAACGCGGTTTTTTTTAAAATTGCCGCTCTTTTCTAGGCTCGTTTTTTACTGGCCAGTTTGAACCGAGCGCTGAATTGCTGGCGATGACGGGAATAGGTACACAAGACTTGGCACAATGCGACAGATCAGATTTTTTTTTTGAAAAATCTGCAATTGTTCTCCAGATTATAATCAGATTAGTTGAATGGAGGATGGCAAGTCGTAGATTTAGAGGCCAATGCCCCGTTCACTACTTATTGAATATGGTTGCGTTTAAGTCTCTTAACCACATTGACATTATCGAGCAATACAGAGGATACATTTTGCGATAAAAAATGTTGTTAAGGCCGTTGTCCTAGGCTGTTATTCGCTACGCGTTAATGCGGCTCACCCCGCCGGTCACTCGTTACGATACTTCACCTCTACCTACGCTTAATTACTATACGCATCGCGGTATCAAGGTAACATTGTGGGTGAGCGTTGAGGTGACCTTAAAACAAGTCACAGAATAGGGGGGCAGGTCACAATCGGCCATCATATTGCGATATACGGCCTTTATATGAAGAAATAGAACGCAAAAGCATAATTATATAAAATAAATAACAAACAAAAATAAGCTGTGCTTAATAATTAATTGAGCGTATCACTAAAATTGATGTAAACTGTATTTTGAACCACCATAATTAGGTACCGTAAAATGGGGTGAGTAGGGATTGCGGGGGCAGTATTTTCAGTAGCTACTTTGATTTTCTGGCTCAGGTTGGTCTAAAAGTAATTTTAGTAACCTTTTAGACATATTTTCTTATCTTGCGGCAAGACGGAGTAGCCAAACTATAACATTAAAAAAAGTGAAGTCTCTAGCAGTGAGAAGTGAAAGATATGTGGCCTGGAGTGGAACCAGGATTGCGGGTAGCGATCATGCGGAAGAGGAGCGATAAATATGAGCGGAGTGTGGGACGGAACGCGGATCGAGGCTAAAATCTGAAATTCACAAACCGAAAGTTTTTCCCCATTTTCCCAGCTCACCCAATTACCATCTCCTCTAACTCCACTACGGGATGGGGTGGGATTTCCCACTATTTTCGTGTTTATCGTTAAGATTATGAAATTAAACGACAGATAATCATTACAAAACTAAAATATGAATTCCAGAACATTGTTTATGTATATAAATTAACTTGAAACATTAAAAAAATATTTTTTTTATCGAGGTTTGACTGTCTATTGCGACCCAACTTACCCCATTTTACGGTACTTTACGTGCGTGGCAGCCACCTCCTACACAATAAGTATAACACGTCTGTCATGGCCTATGGCTGAAACGGAACTAAACCAATAAGTAACCCGAAAGTCGTTTGCCCCATTGCATTTCGTTCGACCATAAAATCATTTTCGTTGACTAATATTTTATTATTAAAACTTTATTTATTCAGTATAGAACAAGTTTTTAGTTAGTAAGTACAATTAGTATAGTTGAATTAAGTTTCATTATTATTATAAATAAAAGAAAGTTGTTAGTTTTAGTTGTTCGTTTGTCTTTACTACACTGATCCCGATTGGGTAAAAGCCTCCTCGATTCCCTTCCATATATCTCTATCTCTAGCTTTCTCCGTCCATTTTTTACCAGCTATTTCGGTGATGTCATCGGCTTATCATTTGTATGGTCTTCCCCTTGTTCTTTTTCCTATCCTATCCATTTTGTATCATGGTCCACTAATATATAACACAAATAAGTGAATGCATAGTTTCTTTGTATTAATACCGCGTTTTAATAATTCAAGAAACAAGTGCAAGACACGTCACCATAAATAATTAGATTTTCAGCAGTTATTTTTTTATAGTTTAGCCAATTGGTTTTATTAAAGTAATTTCCTTTATGGCTCAAGATGAAGAAATAGATTAGGTATCATATAAAAAATAGACCATTCAAATATAAATCGCCCTGGGATTTTCACCCACTGAATATTCTACTCACCGGCTTGGAAAGGCTTACTTTATCGCTCAATATCTGCGCCCAAAGTTTATTTTTAACCCCTGACGGAAAATCCAAAAGCTGACGTGATCGAAATGGTTCTTAACTATGCTACTTCAATAAAATCGATTTAGCCGTTTTTGAGATATTGAACTTTGAAATGAAAATGTCGGGGGTTTTTCAACTTTTTCTAGGTTGTAGTTGTATCCGCTAGCGTGGTAAATGATTTTGAAATTCGAACGTGGCGTTCTATCGTGGGGTCCAACTTTTATCTATAAATTTAATAGAGGTATCTTAGGTACGTTCAGGAACTTATGATACAAATGAAATTATAATAATTAGAGTGATGTTATTATAAAAAGATACAACACGAATAAATAGTTTTATAATGTAATCATGTATGGACTTAGACATATATCAGCCTGGTTAAACCAAAATCTTCTCACATTAAATGCAGAAAAAACACAATTTCTATGCTTCCATAAAACCGCATTATCTAGTCCCCCATCCTCTATTGCTAGCTTCAAAATTCACACAGAGAGCTGTGTTTCAATTGACCAGAACTGCAAATGTAAAAGCATCCAAAAATCAGACTCCCTCAAGTATTTGGGTGTGGTGTTAGACCAGAATTTAAATTTCAAAAAGCACATTTGTCTTTCTGCAGCTAGGGTTCGTAAGCTAATTTATACTTTGTAGCTACTGAGAGAAGCTACCTACTAACGGACAACTTCTAAAGACTGTTTATTTTGCACTATGCCAGTCAATACTAAATTATTGCATTCTAGCCTGGGGAGGAATTGCAAAGACCACTCTTAATTCTGGAAAGAGCTCAAAGAGCAGTTTTAAAAGTTTCTTTGGGTAAACCTCGCCGTTACCCCACGGTGGACTTGTACAGAGAGGCACAGGTCCTCAGTGTACGAAGGTTGTTCCTGCTACGGGCTTCCATAAACGTGCATAAGTCTACCTTAAATTTACCGTCATATAATGATATGATAAAGAAAAGAATCTTCAAAGTGCCTACTCCTTTACTTAAAACTAAATTTGCTTTGCGTTTTCATACATTTCTACTTCCGCACATCTATAACACATTTGCTAAACGTATTGACCTAAGAAGAAGCAGTGTCCTAGAGGCAAAAATTAAAATCCAATCTCAATTGTTACCTTGGAACTACGAGCAATCGGAAACAATAATTAATGTAATATCATAACATACACTCACATACATTACCTGTGCACCCTCAACTTAATAGCAGATAACATAGACCTGTTTTCGTGTTCTCTGAATGAATTCACAAAGTCAGCATTGTTTATATTATGTTATAATAATACTTAGATATACATGGTAACATGGTTGTACAAATAGTTACACTATTGTCTTAGGTTTAGTACCTGTAAAGATAGTTGTAAGTGTGGAAATAAATAAAATAAAATAAAATAAAATAAAATTACATACATACACTACACACTACACATACACATACATCACCGCAGACAAGCACCCTAATATAATTTATTAATTGTTAGTTTCTAATTGTATTTTTTTTTCTCTTTTCTCTTTTTACTTTGTCTTGTTTTCATGCTAAGTCGCATGGACAGTTAATCAGTATTTGTCTTGGTCTCCACGGGACAGGCCTAGCCTAGTGTGGGACCACAGTTATGTTTGTGAATGTCTGTCTGTATATGTTAATAATAAATATTTCATTTCATTTTTTTTCATTTTTCATCATTTTCAACATTATTCTCTTCGTGCAAATTCAGACTCGCACCCCGTTTAGAAAGTTAATTTAGGAAAAATCTCCTATACGTTTAACTTTGTTTTGTTCTAAAGCCGATGTAAAATCAAAATAGTGAATGTTGTTTATAGATTTCAAGGCAGAAGACAAATATGCACATATGATTTTTTACGCCCACTAAGTTAGCGAAAAAAGTATAATATGCGTATTTGAGCGTTACTTTACCCGTGAGTACCGTACAATTGACATTAAGTATAAATGTAAGCGTGGATACTATAGATGCATTTTTTTTTAATGTCACGTTAAATAGTCAAAAATTATTTGATTGGACGAGATACAAACTAACCTATATTGATAATGAGTATAAGGTACATACGACTTGTATTACATTTACTAATATCCTCGCGGTGGTTAGGTGAAAAGTTGTGTTTCGCTCGTCAGCAAAGTTGTTTGATGTTCATGCCTTGAAAGCCTCGCTTTGTTCAGGATTGTACGTTTGAACCTTACAATCCTTCGCGAGCTCGGCTTTCAATACAAGCACTTCCACCAAACAACAACTTTGAAGTCTTGCATAAGAAAGGGACACAGTAAGACAAAGTCAATCTCTTTCGGCTCGCGTTATGATTGTAGATCGTAGTTACCTAGTGGTTATATTATTTGGTTGTAGTTACTATATTTTTTAAATAAATTGTTTTTTTTTTTATCTTGTATCGTTAAAAAATTCTTAATCTTCTTATAAAAATAGCTTTTTACAAGAAATAAACATCGATACTTTTCAAATAAGTTCGCGCCATTTGCCATAGTTAAATATTTGTAAGAATAAGAATATATTTATTTATTTGTAAAACAGATGTAGAAATAAGATCTAATAAACGATTTTATTATTGTAATTTTTGATCACGTGTTTTATTCATTAAATATCAAACAGTGTTAAAATTGAGTTTTATTTTATGCTGCAGAAAATACTCAGCGAAAATGTATGTCCTAATACATCCTACCCAATGTTTGATATACGGACACACAAATCTGCTAAATTTTTAACTAGGTACTTAATAGTAATAGGTTAAATTAGAACTGTATAATATGTTCTCCTATGTCCAAGAGAAGAAAAACTTTTATTCCCATCACATTTCTATGCAAACGAAGTTGCAGATACAGCTAGTCCCGAATAAATATAATTAATATTCCCTTCTCATGCTCGAAAAGTGTGTCATACAATCTACTATTTTCCTACGCTTAACTTGAGTTTCGAAACAGTACGCGACATCACTTCTTTCAAATATCGAATAACTTTTCGAACACAACTTCTACAAACATGTAGGTAGGTACGAGTAAGTTGGGCGCTTCTGAACTATTTCGCCGCTCCCTCGTTTCATTAACCCCTTCTGCAATACCGAACGATAACATCCTGACACGCATTTTTTTTTTTTTTCTTGTGTAAGCAATTCTGGAGCGTCTCTCCAATTATTGCGGGTGTTCGCCGGGGGGTCCCGAAGGGACCACCAGGGGGGTCCTGACACGCAAGTGTTGCAGTGGCATATGAGTAACCTTGTGTCAAGTGGTACCAGACGTGATCACTTTTTGTTTTTTTATTTACAAGCTTTTATTTAGCTCACCCCGTTTGTTTTATTTTTCTTTCTTGGGTCAAATTCAGTAATTGAAATTTCACCCTCTTCCTGTCAGCCGATTGATCTAAAATTTTGCATGCATATGTATATCGCATGACAATGCAATATTATGATGACATGGAGCTGATTTGATGCTAGAGCTGGAAGGTGGCCATATGAACTCCGCAATAAAACGACACAACCCCATCGAGTTTGGGCTTGTTAGAATCGTCTCAATGAGTAGTTGATGATGGTATGCAGAAAAATACAGTTGGCAATTAAAAGCTTGTACCAAAAATAAAAACTTAAAAAATAAAAGGAACCGTCTTCAAAAAACCAACCCACTGAAAAGCACAATAGTAAATTGTTAACCAAGGGTTGAAAGTGACCTAGTACACGCAAGATATTTCTGGCGCTCGAACGAAGTGAGAGCGCCAATAGTTCGAGGGTGGAATGGGTAATTTCACCCGAGTTAAACACTCTACTTTTCATTTCGACTGTGAGGAAAGTAAAATACTACACGTATATTTTATAAAACAGGCATATTAAGAGTAATCAGTTAAATATACATACTGCCAACTTTAGAAAAGTAAAAAAAATGTATCTGATCTAATAGTTTTAATGTTATTTTTTGTATTTGTATAATTCTATAAATAAATGTACAGAATTATATGTATAATATGAAATAAATAAATTATTCGATATTATATATACCTAAATAAAATAATTAAAAATTTATCCGACCTCCAACCTCTTTGCACTGGCCACTTACCACGGCCTACTAGATTATAATCGAGTAGGCCGCGACGCAACTAATCTAGAGGGCCATGCCGAAACGTCAAAAAGAAAAGTGTCATGGCATTATGGCGGGCAGCCGAAATTTATGTAATTAGGAAAAAAAATACCAACTGTAAAATGATTTTATCAACATCGTCGTAATGAACCCGTCGCTGAATGTATATTGATTTATATGTAAAGCTTTTATTTTAGTAATATGAAGTAACTCAATAATCCTCGACTCCGTGGCTGACCGTAAAAATAAAAATAAAATACTTTCCACCATAGGGAAGAAAACGCAATTTTCCACCCGGCTTATTTTAAATTATTTTATATACCCCATCATTATCCAATCCCTACTCCGTAAAGAAAGTTTCTGCCAAAAAGTATTATTAGTTATTACCTAATAGCATAAATCATACATCTTATTTTTTTAAAGCCAGTTAAAAATGATTTTTTTGACAGAAACTTATTTATTCGTACGCGCGTACGATCATTTGCGGAGGTACCGCTGTAGAAAACAGACGTAATGGAAAGCCATCATGTCCTTTACACATTCACTGCCAACAATTGTGTAGCCGCTAACACGCGGAAACCCGTATATAGAAGAAAGCGTCAATAGTACAGGCAATGAACTGACAACTTGTATGGAAAAAATTACAAATTTGGAAATAATTTATAGTTGCTGATTTTTTCTTTATAATGGATATTGTATAATCAATTAAATTGTTACCTAGCGAATAAAAACCAACAAAATTTCAGACATCAAAAAAATTAAAACTCAAGTAGTCTGAAAAAATATTAATACATGGTTTTATCTTTATTTTGGTTCATTTACATTTGCTCTATAATATTCAAGATAAATAAAAAAAAAAAACAATTCATGCTTTATTTAAATTTATATAAATACTTCAGAATGGAAACTTTGTTGGATTCATGAAAAAAGCATACATGAATCATGTATTAAAATTATGTTAAGAAAAAAAGCTCTACTTATTATAAATAAATGTTTTTCAAAACCGTATTTTGCCTGGAGTAGGAACGAGCAGAGCGCTCACCTAGAAAGCGGGGTCCTAGCACTAAAAGTGTAGTACCTACCAATTAAACGGTAAACTTTCGAAAATAAAAAAGTTAATCACTAGTTATTTTTGGGAAATAATTATATTAGAGAATCACATCTTAGTCAAGAATAACATAATTTCGACTCAGAAAAAATATATGTACAGAAAATAAGTTTTTTAATTTGATTTGATTTCACAAAAAAAGGGGAGGACCCCCGCTCCGAGTCATTTCTGGTGCAAAGGCTTTCCATGGCTATCCAACGTGGAAATGCCGCAAGTATTATGAGGACTTTTGCACCAGTTGTGTTGTATTGTAATATATAAGTAAGGTAAGGGCATTTATTTGTGTGATGAGCACGAATATTTGTTCCTGAGTCATGGATGTTTTCTATGTATTTAAGTATTTATTTCTCTATATAAGTATCTATATCGTCGTCTAGTACCCATAGTACAAGCTTTGCTTAGTTTAGGACTAGGTTGATTTGTGTAAGATTGTCCGCAAATATTTATTATTTTATTATTTATTATATTATTTATTATTGTAGTATTTTTTAAATGTACGGACTTATTGTATGAAAGTGTAATAAATACATTGATTTATTTGATTATTATTTTATTCCATTTTTTAATTAGCATATTTATTTCAATAAATGTCATAATATTAGATTTCCAACCTCTAGTAGGGTAGACACTAAACAAAATAATCATAATGTTGTATTATCTCGAAAAAAAACAACGCAAGAGGCTATACTCGTATAGGTAATCACTAAGTTATAAGTGTAGGTATAAAGTTTTAAGAGGGGGTTTGTTGCGTCTCTTTTCCGTAAAACGCACCTTTATAATGAAACGATTGTTTTTTTACTATGACGCTCGAGGATCGTGACGTCACGGTCCCTGGTCGTTTTCTCACTCTAACAAGCGACATTAAAACGGTTGTAGCTTCGTAATTTTTTGAGATATTTGAATGAGTTTTTCGTTTCTTCTCTCTTTTGAAGTGAGTCTACAGCTACACCTCTATTTGGAAGACAAGCGGAAAGAACCCATACTATCCATACTAATAATCCATACTTCCATATTAATATTATAAATGCTAAAGTGTGTCTGTCTGTCTGTTACCTCTTCACGCCTAAACCGCTGAACCGATTTAGATGAAATTTGGTATACAGATAGTTTGAGCCCCGGGGAAGGATAAAGGGTAGTTTTTATATCTGAGGGGCTGACATTGGGGGTGGAAATTTGTATGGAGCTACTTAAACCGCTGCACCGATTTAGATGAAATTTGGTATATAAATAGTTTGAGTCCCGGGGAAGGAAATATAACAGGTTTTATCCCGCAAATCATCCCCTAAGGGGGTGAGGGGGGGGGGGGGTGAAATTTGGATGTAATCTATTTTGATGAAATTTGGTGTAGATATAGGTTAAGTCCTGGGAAAGGACATGGGATAGTTTTTACCCCAGAAATCATCCCCTAAGGGGGTGAAATTAGGGGTAAAAATTCGGATGGAACCCATTTTAATACAATTTGGTAAAGAGATAGCTTGAGTCCTGGGAACGGACATAGGATAGTTTTAATTCCGGAAATCACTCCCTAAGGGGGTGAAATGGGGGTGAAAATTTGGATGAATCCCGTTTAGATGAAATTTGGTATAAAGGTCGTTTGAGTCCCGAAGAATGACATTAGATAGTTTTTATCCCGAAAACCATTCCCTAAGGGTATGAAATAGGGGGTGAAAGTTTGGATAAAATCCAAGTACCTAGATGAAATTTGGTATAGAGATAATTTGAGACCCTTCGAAGGATATAGAATAGTTTTTGCCTCGGAAATCATCCCTTAAGATGGTAAGTAGAAGTTTGTTTGCATTATATTTTCTAAGTATAAGTTCTACGCGGACGAAGTCGCGGGCAACAGCTAGTCTAATATAATATTAGACCAACCTACCTTCGGATATACATAAGTACCTACAGCTTAGCTTCCAGTCTCGTGTTTCAAATTGGATGGATATTTTTTACCTTACATTCACGGGAGTCGTGATTCATATAATCTTGCTTTTGAGTGTCCTAACAATGCGGCAACAAAGCGAATAGCCGGCGCGTGGCAGCGTGCTTCAGCGATTTACATAAACTACGGGACACTCGGCCGCGGCGCTTGGGCCACAAAATACCCGCGTCCCAAAACAAAAAGGTCCGTTACACAAAACATTCGCATCCGCTTTCTATAGTACCTACTTATACTTTTCACGAAATATAGGCTTTCTATGCATACAATACAATGTAAGTATCCAGTTAATTAATTATTCCGATCGATTGTACTAAAAAACTAGTTTCCATTCAATTTTAATTTCCTAAAACACCGTTCACAAAACATATAAGGGCCTATGCACACTGTGTTTTTGAACGCTTGGGAATTAATTAATTAATGAAAGCACATAATGAATACCACCACCACTATGTTTACAGTAGCAGATGGTAGTAGGGGAACGCTTCGACGGCGCGTAAAAAAACGCAGTCTAAGTAACTCTAAGACCAAATTTACTTAAATAGCCATTCGTTGTAATTTCACAAAAGAATGTTATTGCCAAAAAACCGCTACTAACTAGTTTTCGCTACAAAACGATTGGCGGTAAATGTCTTGAGAGGGTTACTAATATTTTACCGCAGTTTTTTTTGCAGATTTTCACTCCCAAACAGATTTTCCCAAAAAGGCATTTTGCCAAGTAATAATTTGCCAACTTAACATTTTTACCTTAAAACATCTTTTACAAGCAAACGTTAAGCAAATAACTAAATGTTTTGACCATATATTATTTGGTCGTAGTAAATTTGTGCAATTTGTCGATATAATCAAATTCCAAAACATACAATACCCAAAAGAAAATATAGCAAACAAAACGCTTTACAAAAACATGTATAGATATTATTTTATTTAGTCAGTGTTGCCCCAGTTGACAGCCCTTCTCATCTGGAAACCAGTCCCCCGCCCTCCGCCCGGACTCCCGCCAGATCTTAGGCCTGGCAACATGTCTGCATTAAAATCCGGGCTTCAAAATTGAAGTAACTCATATATAAACTAAGGTTTCTTCGAGCCTTTCCCTTGTCGGTGTAGCTCAAAGTATAGGCCCCCCATCTACTCCGATCCCACGCAATCTCTTCGACCTCACGATACGACCCAACATCAACTCTCTTTTTGAGTTGCTAAGGTTTATATTATATCTAATATTATTATGTCTCTCTGACCACATATAGTGCAAACGTTCACATTTATAATATAAGTGTGATTTAGCTTGCCTTGCAGTCCGAACTGAGCCGCTAGTCTACACTCTAAAAAAAATTTGGTCGGCCCTATCAATATCTTGATAGTCTTAATCAAGCATCTTGATTCCATACGAGTCTATCAAGGACTTAGACACATCAAACAAGGTAATTCTGATTGCTCTTACTATTGCTACGTAACTGATCCAATTAAGATCTTGTTCAATATTTACATGAAAAATTATTATGCTAACTAATTGATCCTAGCAAGATCAACTAAGCGCTTGACAATTATTATTATGATACGTAACTGTACCAACTAATACAAACAAGTCAGTTCAACTAAGATGTAGATCAATATTATCATGAAGAATTACTGTATTAACTATTTGACCCAAATAAGTTCAACTAAGAACATGATAACATCGACTTATGCATCTTATTAGACTGAACTAAGATATTGGTTAATTTGAATCTTAATTGTTTAATCATTTCAACTAAGATGTAGATCAATATTAATATGAAGAATTACTGCATTAACTATTTGACTCAAATAAGTTCAACTAAGAACATGATTGCATCGATTTATGCACCTTATTAGACTGAACTAAGATATTGGTAATTTTGAACCTTACTTGTTTAATCATTTCAACTAAGAAGCTTGTTCAGTACAATCCCATTCTTGTTCAATTGTACTATGCCTTACTTTATCTCATTTACTAAGCCATTTCTTTCAGATCTAGGTTTTTGGCGATCGACCTAGACCGGTTTAGCTTCACAAACACGGAAGGAGGCGTGAGACTTCCATATCTCGTACCAACGGGACAACGGCGTCTATTTCAAAAACTTATTGAAATGGAATCGATGTTATCGCAATCGGTCCAACGTTGGTGACAATTATAATACCGGTTCCATTTCAAGCGTAAAGCGCTACGAAAATATCAACGACTAGCTTGGGGCGCGACTAAACGTATTGGATTCTAATGGCTTAACTTCACAATGGGCCATGTTGGCCGATTACAGACACGCACGGTTGTGTGGAGAGTGTAATCGTCTATGAGTGTCCATCACTGCCTGTAATTGTGCGTAATCGATCGATTGTCGGTGCATGAAAGGAATGCGTGGCGCTGATCCTGCACGCGCCCTCACAATCGGCCATCATTCAGTCGCAAATTCCGATTAAATATTCTTTGACGAGTACCTTCTCTTCGTCGTGTCCGTCTTGAGAGGTTTCGGCTGCCTTCTTGATTATGGAATGCCATTGGTTCTGTCTTTACCTGCACGTATCGCGGTAGGAACGGATAGCCCCGTGAGAGTTTTTATTTGATGAGCGGGTACCTACTGATCTGCCATGTGGACGCTTTCCCAACACTTTACCAACAAAAACCAGATGTTTGAGATTATCTGGGCTTCTACGCACTATATGCCTAAAATATCCTAGAATTATTTGGTAACATATATTGGATAGCCTCGTTTTCATCCTCAGTTGGTCGGGTACAGATGTGTTGGCTCTCTTGGTCACCCATCATGATATACGCAACACTCCATTTGAGATGTGGTACTCCAGTACCACATCTCAAATGAGTCAATTTTCTTCCGCTCGGATGTACGAATAGTCCAATATTCGGAGCCGTAGATAAAGATGGAAAACACCAGACTTCTTACATGTCTATTTTTGCGTAGAATTTTTGGAGCGTGGCTGGTAGTGGTAGGTTACGCCGTGTGGAGTAGGAAGCTTGGGGCTCCTTATGATCTGATATCTTTTTAACGCTGAAAGCTATATGAGCTAGGGAGTTTTGGCAGTCAGTTTACATGTAATGTTTTTGGTGGGATAAAGACTTTTTTTATACAACGATGGTGGCAAACAAGCTTACGGCCCGCCTGATGTTAAGCAGGTACCGTCGCTTATGGAAACTTGTGACTCCAGAAGAATCACAAGCGCGTTGCCGACCCTTTATTCACTTGAGGATTCGCTGTGTTAGCAGACTACACTATTCTTTGACAAACAATATCCATACCAAATTGCATCTTTATCGGTTCAGCGATTTTTTAAGCGTGAAAAGGTAACATAGAGACAGAGTTACATTCGCATTTCTAATTGTATGGATGGATTGCGCAAATGTAATACTGGCATTATACCTTTCGTAACCTTCGAGTAATCAAAATTGAGTAAAATAAATTGAATACAGAATCTTAATGCTACGCATTTTGTTACCATCCGAATACCCAGTATATTGACTACCTACTATTCATGTGCATTAAGTATGTTCATTTACGAAAACATTAATTTTATTGGGGCAGTTTGAGGTGATAATGTGGACACACTGGACAAAAGTACTTATTTTTTTTCAGCTACTTGTTTGGTCCATAGCTTTAAGTTTTTGATAGGAACTAACTCCTGCGCCGGCCATCTTTAATTTTATTACGGCCATTTTGAATTACAGGTATATTAATATTATCGCAAGTTCTATTTGGAGTCGAGATCCCAAAGGATACTAAACGGAACCCTGTTACTAAGCCTCCGCTGTCCTTCCGGCTGTTTGCGTTTTAGCAATAGGTAGACTGTTAAAATTTTCACAGAATTTGTATTTCTATTGCTGCTTTAACATACTTACATTCATAAAAATAAAAATAAATTAAAATTAAACAGTGCTCTCATACATAAAACGTAATTTTATGGCGATTTTTTGCCCGCCAAAAACAATCTGTCTATCTCTAGAACCGTAATATGTAGACACTTGAAATTTCCGCAGATTGTGTATTACTATAGCCTATTGCTGATACGCAGACAGCCGGACGGACAGCGGAGGCTTAGTAGCATGGTTCCATTTGGTATCCTTTGGGAACTCGTCTCCAATATCCATTGCATCATTTAAAAATAAAATTCAAATGTATCTTATCAACCTACAAATAGCTAATACATAAGCGGACAGTCCACATAGCTCTTGAATTTCAATACCTGTAAATGAAATCACACATATACACCTGCATTTCATCATACTTACCTTAGACCATTTGTAAACTTACAGCTCTGAATTAATTAATTGCGCAGCGACCTCTCCTTCTCATTAATTAGGTTTTGTTACATATAAGTTATAATTATAAGTTATATTTATAACTTATATGTGTGTTTTGACGACCGCTTTAGCCTAGTTGGTAGTGACCGTGCCTACGAAGCAAGAGGTCCTGGGTTCGAATCCCGGTAAGAGCATTTATTTGTGTGATGAGCACGAATATTTTTCCTGAGTCATGGATGTTTTCTATGTATTTAAGTATTTATTTCTTTATATAAGTATCTATATCGTCGTCTAGTACCTATAGTACAAGGTTTCCTAAGTTGGGACTAGGTTGATTTGTGTAAGATTGTCCGCAAATATTTATTATTATATTATATTATTATTATATTATTTTAAGATCTGTATCTCTCTCTGGGTGCCCTGAAAACCAGCGCCTTTAGCATATATTGCTGCTGGCATACGCTGAGTGGTATCCATTTTGGTGTATTTAAGTTTATGAAACACACATGTGAAATTTCTGTGTGATACCAAATAAATATATTTCTTTCTTCTTTCTTTCTTTCTTTCAAAAAATATCTAGTTGAATTTCTTGACCCCAAATATGTATATTTAGACACCAAGTTTGTGATTCTAAGTGATTTAGAACTCGAGATATTAATCTCCACTTATAATAAATCTCTAAATTAAAAAAAGAATCAGCCAGTTTGAAACTAAGCTTTGCGCGGTTCGAATGTTCTCAGCATCCCATGAACGGAAAAATATGAAACATTTTATATAGGTACATTATTATTCTAGCTGCAACTTAGGATAGTTTTTATCCGACTGCGACAGTTAATTAATTTTCCGAAATATACGACTTCATTTAATTTTTCATTTATTTTTATTGAAATCAAACGCTGCTCCAACTGTCAGCTATAAGAACCGTAAAATTTTCGTCAAAATGGCGGATTTGCTTTGCCTTTCACTTATTAATAATTTAAATCCCGTCTACGAAAGACCTTTACGAGACAAATGCTAAAATATAAACCATAAAAAAATATTCGATTCTGATATGAGAACTTATATGCGCAAATGTCGTTTTATGTCGTAATTTCAATAAATGAAATCAACAAATTTGAACAATATAATTAACACGAATTTGTTTTTTTTGCATGACAATGGCACGCGCTCGGCGCATTCAGCCAAAGTACCTGCGGCGCTACCACGAAAACCGATACTCAATGTTCATATATTTGCATCCCTGTCACTCGAGTATGGTTAGTGCGATAGAGATAGAGATACCAGAATATTTTCGAATTCCGAAGTTCGTGGTTATAGCTCAGGAATCGAAAATATGGTAAATAATCATAATGTATTTTCTCGAAAAATAATTTAAAATAAATATAGTCAAATGGAGAAAAAAACAAAGCAAGAGGTTATATAGGTAATAATTAAGTTATAAGAGTCCAAAGTTTTAAGAGGGGGTATGTTCTGTCCCTTTTCCGCAAAACGCACCTTCATATGAAACGATTGTTTTTTACTATGACGCTCGAGTATATTGACGTCACAGTCCCTCATCGTTTTCTCACTCTAACAAGCGACATTAAAACGGATGTAGCTTCATAATTTTTTGAGATATTTGAATGGGAGTTTCATTATCTTCTATCTATTTATACATAATAAATGCCTATGTCCTGACTGACTTATTCACTCAATCACTCACTCACTCACTCATCAACGCACAGCCGAAACTACTAATCTTAGAGAGTTGATTTTTGCACAGTATGTTGCTTTTATAACGTGGGCTAGGGATAAAAAGGGATTTTTGAAAATTCTACCCCTAAGGGGGTAAAATGGGGGTGTAAAGTTTGTATGGGAGAACCTTTTTTTTTTGAGCTATAGACTTAAACTTTGTAGAAAAATTAGTTATTAGAATACAAATGAAACACTTTCAGCGTTTTGGAAAATTCCACCCCTACGGGGGTAAAAAAGGGGTGCAAGGTTTGTATGGGGGAAACATTTTTTTTTTAAATAGAGACTTAAAACTTTGTAGAAAGATCAGTCATTAGAATACAAATAAAGAACTTTCTTTCAAACTGTTTTAGAAAATTCTACCCCTAAAGGGGTAAAATAGAGTGCAAAGTTTGTATGGGAAAAACTACTTTTTTTTAAATAGAGACTTAAAACTTTGTAGAGAAATTATTCATTAGAATACAAATAAAGTACCTAGATTCAGTGTTTTAAAAAAATCTACCCCTAAGGGGGTAAAATATGGGTGCAAATTTTGTATGGGGGAAACAATATTTTTTTTAAATAGAGACTTAAAACTTTGTAGAAAGATTAGTCATCAGAATACAAATTAAGTACTTTCAGCGTTTTAGAAAATTCTACCCCTAAAAATAGGGGGCTAAAATAGGGGTGCAAAGTTTGTATGTGGGAAACTATTTTTTTTAGCTAGAGTCCTAAAACTTTGTAGAAAGATTATTTAAATACAAAGAAAGTACTTTCAGCGTTTTGGAAAATTTCACCCCTAAGGGGGTAAAATAGGGTGCAAAGTTTGTATGGGAAAAACATATTTTTTTTTAATAGAGACTTAAAATTTTGACGAAAAATTACTTATTAGAACATGAAAAATACTACATTCGGCTTTTTACAAAAATCATTCCCTAAGGGGGTTAAAAAAGGGTGCAAGGTTTGTATGGGGAACACTTTTTGTGAGCTAGACACTTAAAACTTTGTAGAAAGATTACTTATAAAAATACAAAAAAAAGACTTTCAGCGTTTTGAAAAAATCTATCCCTAAGGGGGATAAAAAGGGGTGCAAAGTTTTTATCAGGGAAAGTTTATGTTTTTGAGTTAGAGACTTGAAACTTTGTAGAAAGATTACTTATTAAAATACAAAAAAAGAACACAAATCGTTTTAGAAAATTCCACCCCTAATAGGGTTAAAAAGGAGAGCAAGCTTTGCATGGGCAACACTTTTTTTTGAGTTAGACTTAAAACTTTGCAAAAAGATTACTTATTAGAATACTAAAAAAGAACTTTCAGCGTTTTAGAAAACTCCATCCCTAAGGGGATCCTTAAGATCCTTAAGAAGAGTAGCCAGTGTTGTGTGGGAAAAACTTTTTTTTTTACTAGACTTAAAACTATTCAAAATGTTACTTATTAAAATTAATAATAAATGACATTCAGAGTTTTAGAAAATTCCACCCCTAAGGGGGTTAAGAAAGCTTTGTATGGGCAGGGGTTCAAATTTTAAATGGCGAGCAATAAAATTTTAAAGTGTGAGTAAGAGATTTTTAACTTCGGTCTTATTCTGTACGTTAAAAGACTACAAAACTGATTTCAGAGTTTTTCCAAATTCATCCCCTAAGAGTGTTAAAATTGGTTCAAAGTTTGAGTATTTCAAGGCATTTTTAAAGTATGAGATTTTTAACTTTGGTTTTAGACTGTTTGTTCACAAACTAGAAAATGAACATCAACTTTTTTTTTAATTATCCCCTAAAAGAGGGTTCAAATTTTGTATTGAGAGAAATCATTTTCTAAGACGATAAAAAGTTCTACGCGGACGAAGTCGCGGGCAACAGCTAGTAATATACATAAAATTCAAAATGGCCGCCATAAACCTAACCTAACAAATTTGGTGCTTTTTTGTCCAGCGTGTCCACATTATTTACGACAATTTGTTTTAGCACTCTGCCCTACTATTTGAATCTCACTAAAAACAAGCTTCAAGTGTTCTAAAAATGTACACATTTCATAAATGTCCTAGCTATTGCCTTACTACCTAGTCTTGTTCATTTTACGTCAATCCGAACTTTGTTACAAATTTAAAACTGCATGACCTGCCGTCGCCGGATATCCGATCGTGTGTAAAGCCGGCGTTGTTTCCTATTTTTCACAGTAGTGAACTTTAAATTCGGTTCCCTCGAGAATGTATCCTGCAGCAACTCAATCTCGCTACTTTTATTGACTCAGGTATATCGATAACTAGGATTCGCATCGTTCCTCGGAAGCTGTATAGTATAGTGAATCAAGTTAACCTGTATTGTATATTGTGACAATGTTTACTACTCGTGTATTCAAACCTCCGAAGCAATTGCTGTGCAGTTATTCAACGAAATACAATGAGCGTTTGAATATCATTTCCGTATCGCAGTAAAAAAATCGTCTATCCTATTATTCCTAGTATAGCGAGCGTGTACACTCAAGAGCAAAAGTTTCGGGTCGATGAAATACCGTCATATTTCCTAAAATAGTCCAAATGTTGTACTTACAGTTTTTTAATCCTTTCATGATCTTTATTAAATTACCATCTAAACTGCAGAAATAACAGTAAAAAAGAAACACGTTACCAGGTTTAAATCGGACTCGTTAAAACCCATGAAAAAAACAACGTTAACGGAGCGAGATATCGCAAAAATCCTCATTTTTGGATGTTGATATCTTTATGATAGGTTCCGGAAATTGCTCATACATTTTGGTATTACGAAGACTAGTATATTATGTAAATAAGACTAGTGAAAAATATTTAAAAAAACTTAATGCGGTTATTTAATTTAGGGTGACCCGAAACTTTTGCTCTTGAGTGTAGATGATGACGTGTACGATGATTGTGTTTGACATTCCAGTGAGTAAATTGGTTACTGTGTGTGAGACAATACTGAAACATCTTTTGTTACAAATTATCCTCTCAATGGCAATCGACTGTTTATGATAAAGAAATAGGTGAGTAATCTGGGGGCACGGCAGTGCCCCCGCCAAGTCGAGCAAAACAAAGAGGCACGGCCGTACCATCCTTTTCTCCCTAGTAATTATACCTACGTACGTTTGATATTAATTGTATTTTTGGAGCGTAAAAAGATCATATTTAAGTGATTTGAAGGTTATTTAAACTCTCACCCCAGACAAATGTTAAATGTAATTTAGATTGAACTACTTAGCAACTCTCATAAGTGCTTAACTTGGTCAGTAAAACAGTAGATTTTCGGGGCCACTATCAAATTGACCTTATCGTTAAACGACCATTTCAGCTAGATGACATAAAATTTAAATATACAGTCAGCATATAGTCAATTCAGTTGTGACGACATGAAAGTAGAATACTCAGTCAGCAAAAATACAGTTTAGCTGGATGGCTAAGAATTAGAATGAATAAGTAGCCAAACGTCTGAAAATATAAATAGTCCATATGATTACAATATCTAATGAGCCGAAAGAGAATTTACTTAATTGACATAAACACAGAACGAGTTAATAGCAAAACGTCATGAAATGTAAATAGTCTATATAATTAGAATTCCCAATTCGACGAAAGTAAAATTATTTGATTGACATGAACACAGAACGAGTTAGTAGCAAAACGTCTGGAAATTTAATGTGTCATAATTTATAAATATGTAACAGCTTATTAAGCTAGGCTTATGTAGTTAGTAACGCATACACCCTAAAAACATTGGTTTATCCCATCCCACTTTAAAATCTTAGATTGTGCGACAAGGTTTTAATTCTTAAGTGTCATATTATACTTATAATATATAACATTTGAAATCCAGACGTTTTGCTAATGGGTCGCTTAGCGTTTATTCCATTTAGCAATAAAAACATTTTACAATCCAGACTTTTTGCTTCTTGACTGTTTAGCGTTCATGTCTGTTTAGTAATTAAGACGTTCTAAGATACAAACGTGTTGCTACCGGACCATTTAGCATTTGTGTCTATTAAGAACAAAATACATTCGAAGATAAAGATGTTTTGCAGCTAGATCATTTTAAATTATTACGTTCTAAAATCCAGACGTTTTGCCAAAGAGTCATTTAGCA
This sequence comes from Epinotia brunnichana, assembly GCA_963854355.1. Taxonomy (NCBI): domain Eukaryota; kingdom Metazoa; phylum Arthropoda; class Insecta; order Lepidoptera; family Tortricidae; genus Epinotia; species Epinotia brunnichana. The sequence goes on from OY977935.1 coordinate 22,906,572, forward strand.
TTCATGTCTATGTAGTTACAAATACATAACACAATCCAGACATTTCAGCTATATTGTCCTTTAGCGATAAGGTAAACTTGATAGTGACCCGATTTTCGTGAAAACGTTTATCATTTAAACTGCTGGCTAGTGCTAAATAGTAGTCAAGAAGTGTGTGCAAAAATAGGGGTAAAAAGTTGTACAAAGTCGAGATCCCGTAGCAGGAGCGATCAGTGGAGCGGCTACGCCCTCTAGTGCTAAGTGCATTTAGTCTCCGTTTGTTTGTTGTTTGTTCTGCGGTGGTGCCCGGCGTTATCTCGCTCTATCGTGTCGTGTGTACATGGCTTAAGACGCGACGTGCTGCGCCCTTTATTTATTTTTACAGGCGCGTGTCAAGTCCACGCTGCGAACATTTGTCTCTCACGCGGGCGTATTATCTCCGAGGTACGTGGGACTGTCATTTACATTATATTTTTGTGCGTAAATCACTTTTGAGAGCGTCGCGACTTTGTGCGGTACTACTGAATAAAATATGGTGATGTGAGCTGCTTCCAATTCAATTATAGTAGTGCAGATGTTACCAAGTAACTCTTTTTACCCAAGTTTAAAACTTGTAATAACTAACCCTATTATTTAATGTTTAAAACTTGTGCGAAAAAAAAATTAAACGGTTGACCGATTTTCATGTTATAATGTAGTGTCATCTTATACTTAGCTAAGTAGGACTTATGTGCACTGTAAACACCTTTATAGCAATTAAAAATTGTATATTAAAGCATTTATATTTTATGAGTTGCGAACCTCAAAGAAATACCTATATAAAACTTATAATACTTGAGGAATTCCATTGATTCCTTATGGATGGAGATCTAGAACACGACCGTAAAGTACCTACTGTCATTTAGATAAAACAAATCTTGAAATTTAGAAATTTGACTGCAAGATAAATCTTGCAGTCAAATTTCTAGATTTGTTTTTTATTCAGCTATTTTGTTTTTAAACAAAATAGCTGAATAAGACGACACATTAAGTAATGGAGAACGTGGAAACCTTTCTAAAAAGTCAGTTTATAAATGCTTCGAATTGAAGATTATGGATACCTGCCCAGTAAGTAGTAAAGCATTAGACTGTGTTATGGATAATTTGTTTTATACACACATTAGGAAGTGGATAATCACCATAATAATAGTACAGCGTCGAGCACTCGGACGACGTTTACCCTACCTTGTGAAACATTAATTTATTAAGTGAGTAAATAATGTACATGAGTTAAAGAACGCGGTCGGTGAAAAGTGGACATTTGCTTTAATATGTTTAGTATTTGGATCCAATAGTACCTATCAATGGGCAGCGTTCTAAAATTGGAGCGTACGGAATATCCGCCTATCAAAAATGGTAATTCCTTTAAATCCTGACGAAATAGACGTGAGAGAGTCTCGGCACTAGTACGAGTATGCACATTAATTATCTTTAAGCCTTCAAGTAAATACTATGTAAGTTTGCACACGGAAGCAACGTCATAAATTGTCTGAACCTTCTTGTCAAGTGGAAGTTTTCTCATATAAAGGGTCGGTTGGTGACATAACTTCTAGTCCTAAATTAACACTGGGAATGAAGCCGGGCCATTAAATTGCTACAAACTTACTGAGCGGGGCGTTTCGGCAACTTCATTAATGTGGCTGCGAGTATAACAAAAAAGTCACGGCCGATTTAGCATCTCATCGCGGTCAAACACGGAGTTTTAAGGAGCACTTGACTTTCGTGACATAAATATAGCGCTTTACTGTCCCAGTTTCGACTTCATTAAATTGTACTAGTGTGAGTAAATTGTAGGCCACAAGTTGTACGTTGTACTTTATGGAATAATTACCTACATGTCCATAATAGACTGAGAGCTGGCTGTCGCGAAGCCACTTCTGGTCACTCTCATGGCCGCGAATGAGAACCTATAGCACTCAAGCTAAGACACCCTTATTAGCATATATGCAACTATAAACATACCCTTACACCTTGCGGAATCCTTTATATATCTGACATAGGGGCTGCCGCCTCGTGCGTGCCAGCTCCCTATGACGTGTCGGGACTTTTGTCCCCGAGAATGTCCTCCAACCTCCCCTTATAGACATCCCTTACCACCATTGATACTGTCCCAATTCACACGCTATTGTTCCAGTTACCCGGGTGCACCCTTGACTGATGATGATGATGATATGGCCTGAAGCCGAGACTACCAAACTACCCTGTTGTTACACTTGTAACTAATCCTCTAACACTAAAGAACTCCACAACTAAGAACTGTGTTGTGTGTCCTACAGGTCACGTACATGCGCGACCTGTAGGAAAACCTTATTCATCTACATGATATACCAATACGCCTCCCAAAGAGAATGAGACCTGTGGACGCGCATAAATACATCGCATCATAAACAATCATCGTCCGATCTGTGAAAGCACATGAACACACGTGTAAATGATACCAAATCGTTACAATATCATAGGACGCATCGAAAGTGATTATGGAAAGAGCTCACCCTGGTTTTCCTCCAAATCAACCACTACAAAACCGCACTTAACTGTTCGTTCCCAATATAGCCGTTAGGAACTCTGACAGCCCGCCTACCCGTCAACATTGTTATAAAAATTATTCGTTGTAGGTGTTGCTACATAAGATAAATCGGCTTTTTGAGACATAATTATAAACACCAATGTAAATACTATCGTGAATCATGACCATTCACGACACTGGCCCCGTAGCATAAGTGAAAGGATAGAGCATCCGTTCCTGGCTGACACCGGCACCGTTCGATAGAACGAGACGACGCGCTTATCCTATCACTTATCGCGTCATCCATGCTACGGGGCCAGAGGGACCAAAACTGCAACAGTTTTATAAAGGCTGATATTTTAATATTAGGTCATAAATATATCGAATATCAATTGCCTGCCTTCAGTCAGCCAGTTTTTGGGACAACTGGCGTGGGGGTGGTTCAAAACTTGTTAAATAAACACCTACGTCGCAACTGTTTTATAAAATCTGAAAATTAGTTTGTGGATAGTAAGACAACTAACAAACTATGCGGACATAGTCAGTCTGCAGAATATTGGAACAGTACGCGTCAGCAGCCCGCTAAACCCGTCAAAAAATGTGATTGCAAAAAAAGTGTTTTATAAAATCTAATGTGTGTGTTCCATAAAACTTTGGGCTGACTATGTTAGTCTGGTTTTAGGTACTATGAACCACTTGCACGATTTTATTTAGATTTTATAAAACACTTTCACCAAGCTATTTATGACCTATTATTAAAATATCAGCCTTTATAAAACTGTTGCAGTTTTTGTCCCTCAGTCTCCGTCTATAATAGATATTTGGGTTAAATAGCTAGGAATAAAATAAATACATACAAATCTTAGATGTAGGTAGCGTACGTACATACTATTTAGGTATTTCTCACAATCGTACATATCGCTAAGTAAACGGCAAAGGTAAGTTTTTGGAAGTCTGCTCACAATTATAAGTATTATATGTTAGAAATTGCATGTTACATCGAGTATCTTGAGCGTGAGAAACTTTGGATACCTACGATTTGCGCGGAGCGAGCGCTCAAGACTCCTGCTGTCTCAGGCATGTGATATTAGTATTTATAAATCTGTCCTGCCCCTTAATCAATAAAGTAACCTACATGATTTTTGGCAAATACTAATCAAACTATTGATAATAATGCTCAAAAATAACATAGAAGTTTTCGTATGAAGGATTAAGTAGGTATTGTATTTATGCCCGAATAATTTGATGGAGTTTCGTAATTTCATCCCATCTCCCATCCACGCTCTCCTTTCCCTTTATTCACTGGCAAGAAATAAGCTTCGCTTATTTATGCACGATCCCTAAACTGATACAAAAATACTATCTCCTCAGTCTACCGAATTTACATTAAGCTCCTCCTAACGACTACTAGAACCCACGATTGAATCTAAGGATTGATCTAAGGATTTGGGAGTGTTTGATTAAATCGGGCATAAATTTAAACGTGCTTAAAATACCAGTGTGTAAGACACAGCAAGAAGCGGATACTCTTTTATCCCATCAGCACTTGAGCTTGGTCTGCTCGCCTCCCTCTTGAAAAGAGTTGGTACTTTAGTGTTTCTTTTAGCTACAGAGCCGGTATATACTATTTTTAGTCGTCAAGGTTCGGCGCAAGTACTGGGCGGCTCGCGGGGTCTGTCTGAGTCTTGCAAGTAGATGCTATACCTACTTAAGAGCAAAAAATGGATACACTTCGCAAAAAAACCCCGTATAAACCGTAGGGGAAGTACGTACAAAATGACATATAGTTTTGTTATTGTATCATAACTTTTTATTGATTGTACACTTCACAGCTATAGTTTACATCAATCATCTTTGGTCCTTAGATTATCGAAACGAATAAACATTTTTAGCAAAAGATCAACAGAAAACAAAAATGATTTAACTGAGATCACCCATAATCCATTTTGTCCATATGCTTCGGACAAAATGACATATTGCTAATGGACAAAATAACATATGCACAGAAGCTATATAATTATTAGGCATAGTTCGCAAATGAAACGCTTAGTTCTTCTTGGAATATCTGCGCAAGAAGCGTGAGTCCAATGCTAACACTTTACGCACTGCAACCACAATGTCAAAAGCTATGGATAAAATGACATACCCATGTCATTTTGTCCGTTGAATGATCAAGATGAATGTCAAAAGCTATTGACCTATGTCATTTTGTCCGTTGAATGATCAAGATGAATGTCAAAAGCTATTGACCTATGTCATTTTGTCCGTTGAATGATCAAGATGAATGTCAAAAGCTATTGACCTATGTCATTTTGTCCGTTGAATGATCAAGATGAATGTCAAAAGCTATTGACCTATGTCATTTTGTCCGTTGAATGATCAAGATGAATGTCAAAAGCTATTGACCTATGTCATTTTGTCCGTTGTATATGTATGTCGTTTTGGCCGTACATCGTTTTAGAAAGTTAAATATGAAAATAAATATAACAAGGACTATTTTTCTAAAAATAAGTTATTTTATTCGCAGATAAATGTTTAAGGAATGAAACAAATGCTATATAAATAAGTAAGATGGCAAAAAACTTACCATTTAAACCAAAACTTTCTCGGTATGAAAAAAACTCGTAACGTGTGAATACCTGTCGTCATGACACCGAGCCGAATGAAATGGTTGCGTTCAAAACTTGACAGATTATACAAATTCGTTCTGGCCACGTGGCGTCACTGTCAGTTTCGCGTTAAAGTCCGCCAAATTCAAAATAACCCGCCTGTGTCGTTTTGTACATATATGTCATTTTGTACGTATTTGCCCTACCCGTTGTCATTGCCCTTTAGTGTCGACAGATTCCCAGCTTAGCAGAAGAGTAAGTACGGTAAAAGAAACTGAATTAGACATCTTCTTATCCCTTATTGACACCGCGTCACTCGCATGTACCTATATTTTTTTAATAATAAGCCGCCGCTATGATCACTATCAAGTCTCGTTGTCAGACACACTCGTTCCATTTTATCACACAGTTGCCTTAATCTGAATCGTGTTAAGCAATCAATTTAACAAAAGCTTGCAGGAAATCCTGTGAAGGTCACAGTGTGATCCGGGATTATTTACGAAACGAGTGGTAGTGAGAGTTTTGAAACTCTTGAGTTGCGCCGCGGGCGGGGCCCGGTATGATCGCGGCGCTCCAAGCCACCCGCAGCACAAAGTGCGCCAGTGGCCTTTGATCAACTTGTTACGACTGTACTTTAATTAATTTGTAAATACACTGATGCATTCTTCATTGGTTAATTTGAACGCTGGGCAACCGTAACGCTCAAGTGCAAATATAATTTTGTCGGTGCTGTGCCATTGCGCTGCAAGCGTTCATAATGCTGAGCTGTTATAACTTCCAACTACCTAACACCAGTTTACTTCTATATCTTGTCAAATTCGGTTACCTTTGTTCTCGTTGTTTTATGTTGAGTCCACATCAAGATAATTACATTTTTATATATCGATACCTGCAGACTCAAAGGGCGTAACAGCCATTACAACAACAGGCTGTTACGCCCTTTGAGTCTGCAGGTATCGATATAGGCATTTTTAGTAGCGACCTGTAAACTATAACTGCTGCCGACCGATGTCAATAGTTGGTATAGGTGCCTACTCTCGATAGCTTTGCATAAGCGAAGACTTAAAGCCATACTCAACGCAACTCTTTCCTCGCTTATACAACACCATCTTATGAAATTGTTGACATTGACTGGCTGTCTTATTTACTAGGTACTAGTCTCTGGTGTTATTACTTATAAGTACAAAAACATGTTGACGGAAAAACCATAAAATACGTGTGACTCAGGCTACGGCTATCCCCTTATAAAATATTCAGTTGGATAAAAGGGGTTTCTAAAGAGTTTTATTACAATTTTCGGTATTCAATAATGTATTTTACTCGTAGATGGAATTCGAAAAGTTGTTGGTTGTTACGCATTTACAAAAAGGTACCTACCTAGTTCAGATTATAAATAAGGAAACCTCTCCTTAAACTCGTACCAAATGACACTATAAAAATTTTAGTAATGAATTTTCTTTTCAAACGCTGAAATAAAAAGCAGTGTGCCATTCCATTACCTTTTGTAATAATTATTCATGCTTAAAACATAATTGATTAGTGTTTTCGTTGCAATCACAATTCATTGTTTAATAGTAAGGTACGATGTTGCACTACAGTCCCCCGCGGCTATGAAGTCAATCCTGACACATTGCGCAACTATGAAGTTTCTGAATAATGACAATGTCAACCATAGGAAAAAATTACATACTCAACCCTAGAGGCATGTCTCAGGATTGACTTCATAGCCGCGGGGGACTATAGTGTATGTATTTTTCTTCATTCGAATTTAAGTCATGTCACTTTGACATAGGGTGCCCATGTCATACACTAGTGCAACGTCGAGGACTAGGATGTTTACCTTAGTTACGAACTATTATCAAATTGCATTTTCTTTACAATTTGTAGTTAATACAAGTACAGTCGCGGAATGAAAAGGTTGACCACTTTAAGATCTGTTTTTGCTTGCTCAGTATAAGTTATCAGTATCTGCTTTATCGTCCGAGTATGACCCATTCCATCATCATGAATGTCATTTCACTACATGGCCCACATATACGTCCACTATGAGGATTGACCTCTTTGCATTCTGAAAAGGCAAGTTAAAATTAAAAACCAAACGAATACAAGAAATAGCAATGATGACATTGACTGGTACTGTTATTCACATTTTGTTGTAACTCAGTTTAAAAAGGTAACATGTGCTGTGCTTGCAACGCGTAAATTAATTTATTTGAAAACTGGTTAACCTTTTCATTCCGCTACGGTACATTACTGAATGTTCAGGCAAATATTCAAGCATGAATAGTTCTTTGTAGCGTATATCTTAATAATTTAAGGTTAATTCTTTTTTATATTTCAATGTCAAATTCATTCTCTGGCAGTCATTCATGGGTTAGAATTTCGGCGACTAGATAAGAATGAAAATAATTGCTTTTAAATCTAACTTCCGGATTGCATTACCTACTGTCAAGGACCGGAAAACCCCTTTTCAGGCTTAAGCCTATCAATTTGGTAGCCCTATCAATTTGATAACCTTATGATAAGGTAACCTTACTGATAGGGTAACCCTATTGTTATGGTAAGCATATCGGATGTGGTAACCATAAGGTAACCGTAACAAAACCCTATCGAGATAGGGTTTTGTTGGGGTTTTATTAAGGTTACCTTATGGTTACCACATCCGATATGCTTACCATAACAATAGAGTTACCCTATCAGTAAGGTTACCTTATCATAAGGTTACCATTATGGATAGGGTTTTAAAAACAACTTCTAAAATTACCCTATGGAAAACCCCAATAAGGGTAACCGGTTCCGGTCCCTGCCGACTACTGTCGCAAAATCAATAAGTAAAACAAAGGAACATTATTTTACGTCATATTATCTTCTGGCCATAAAGTAGGAATTAGCGCACGCTATGCGTGCGGAAAACCCCACTTCCTGGCCAGATAGAGACGTAAAATTTTGTACTTACCACGGGCGGTAATAAAGAAAGCCTCAGAGCGCATATTTATCGCCCTTGCCTTCGGCTCGGGCGTCAAATACCTGCGATCTGAGACATTCTTTGTTTAACCGCCCTAGGTAAGTAATGTACTATTACGCACTCACAATATATGACAGGAAGTTACACTCTCATCAATCACTATTAATGTAACATTGAAATCAATTCTCGCTAAGCCAGTCACGACGTTTAACCGGTTAAATGCACCTAACAAACGGAAATTGTTTACCCTTATCTAATTTTTGACATTGTCTGGGGCGGCGATGTCAAAGGAGCTTTAACGCGGGCGATCTCAGCTGGCTCCGTTCCACAAAGGATCCGCAACGGACCATTCCCAATTCGGACCCTGTAATCCCACTAATACCGGCCAACCGCACCGCACATAATTCCCAATATTTCCGCTGGAACCCCGTTTGTTTTACAAACTTTACTTTGTATGTACAGTCGCCATCACATACATCGGAGCAAATAAGCACGTCACATACATCGGAATATACCTCTATTTTCAAGGCATTAGGGTGCATGTGCCGATATTTTTGAACACCTATAGTGTACCTATGTATGTGATGGCGACTGTACTAACAACGTGTTTGCTGTAGTGTTGTGGATAACGCTCATTTTGAGGCTTAAAGACTCGAACCCTAAAGACTCCCGAGGCTTAAAGACTCAAGTGACGAAAAGTAAATATTTTACATACCTATGCGTAAAATAAACCGACACGGTTCTTAAATAGCATCGAGTCTTTAAGCCTCGGGAGTCTTTAAGGCTCGAAATTATACACAACACTAGTTTGCTGATCTTTTTGTTTGTGCCTTTTGTTTTTTCAAATGAAATAAATATTTATTTACATATAAATATTTGCAAACAATCTTACACATATCGACCTAGTCCCAAACTAAGCAAAGCGTGTATTATGGGTACTAGACGAAGATAAACATACTTATACATATAGATAAATAAATACTTAAATACATAGAAAACATCCATGACTCAGGAACAAATATTCGTGCTCATCACACAAATAAATACCCCTACCGGGATTCGAACCCAGGACCTCTTGCTTCGTAGCAGGCTCCCTACCAACTAGGCTAAACCGGTCGTCAAAAAATATTGGGGTATTTTCCGCTCAAAGTTCATTTGTCAAAGTGAGGTCTGGATTTCCATAAAATTCATATGTGGACAATATCGTCGACAGTATCAATATTTATTTGCTAGAAGGTACTTTCGGAATTCGAAAAAACAGAAAAGTATTTAATTACAAACTTACATATTAAATGTTTTTGAAGAATAAACAAAAATACGCTAGATAGAAGTATCGTTATACTTTTCCGTTAATATCTGCGTTAATTAAACTTCGGAGATAATAAGGGGCGGAATGGTATTTTTTTCAACATTTTCCTTTGAGAATGAAAATTTTACCACTGTAGAAAAAAAAAGAGAAATTGTTTTAGAATGTGCAATTCAAGTCCTTTCATATGATACCCCATTTGGCCTATTAACTAGACTTATTTTTTGCCCCCCTCTTATCCGTCCTTTTTTATAGAAATCAAAAATATATCCTTAAATTTTTCATTTTCCATACACGTGGATTAGTTTTGTTTACAACTATTACAAATTGATAGCATTAGTAGTTCTTGAGATATTTAACTTCGTGACAGACAGACGGACGGATTCGCACCATAAGGGTTCCGTTTTTACCTTTTTGATCCGGGTCCCTAAAAACAGCAACAATTTATGTCGCTATTTCATTATAAATAGTAGATTGTACAAAAAGTATATAAAACGAGCCATTTTACCTGAAACGTTTATACCTATCCACCTTAGCCACCGGCGAGGGTGGACAGTTAAGTCGAGGGGTAAAATGGCTAATTTATGCCCAAGTTATACCTACACTCTGCTTTTCACTTCGAATGCGAGAAAATAACAAATAATAACTCATTCCCGCCACTTATCGTTTTATACATAGGGCGGTAAAACAAAAAATGTCTTAGATCGCAGGTATTTGACCGAGCCGAAGGCAAGGTCGATATTAAATATGCCATCAGAGGCTTAACTTTGACGGGGCTTAGTTCTTAAACTAAAAGTTCAACAATGAATGTTATTGAGAATATAATTATGTAAGCCATATTATGCCCTATATGTTACTGAAAATTCAGGGTTCTAAGCCAGCACCAAATTACAGGATGTTGAACATGGCCTGAATGGCTTCGAGATAAGGATGGTATTATGTACGGCTGGTTACATCCAGCACAAAGGCGAACTTTGCAAGCATGAGAAGTGAAATAGAACAGTAGGTCGATCACGTAACGCATTGTACGAACGTCGGGTAGGTCTAAATGTCACTTTTTATATGGAAAATTGACAGTTGAAATGTACCGACGCGCGTTCGGAACGTTACGTGATTACCCCTTTGAACTTTAGTTTTCTAATTCAGATTCACTTCGTGCTTAGTGGCGACTGTCTTATTATCAGCTGACTGACCCGCGCTAAAAAAGTGATCTACTAGTATTATGTCTATCATAAAGTAGATATTTAGGTTATCTAACGCAATTCAAAAAAAAAAAATTTACCAACTGTATCTTATGTCCGAATTATCGTTTCGGCAAAAAGGTGTTTCTCTCTAAAACTATGAAATTTTCAGGATTATCTTAAAACAAACCTAACCTAACCTCAAAACTCCTAAGTCAAAACTTTGCGGACTTCGAGAATACTGGCTTTTTGCCGAAATGAAAATTTGGTCAAATGGTAGGTACAGTTGGGAAATGAAATTTAGTGATCGCGATAGGATATGATTTATATTTATAGCTAAAATACAAATCTTAAATCTTGTAAATCATTTGTAGTTGGTTCTTAGATTGTACGTTGGATGCACGCTTAAGTGGATAAGACGTGGGTAATTCGCTCGAGGCGTGGCTTCAGCCAGACATGTCTGTATTTAACACTTTCTCGGAACTTGGCGTGACTTCTCAAATTAACTTTGCTTCAACTCTCGAACTGTCGTGGCAAATGAGACGCCGTTTTGCTACGGCCTGTCGTCTTGAGCGTCATAGCGCATTCGCCTCAGCTATCTTATCTGTTACTAGGCGGCTAATCTGTTTTCTATCACACAATTTCTTTACGGTTAACAAAAATATACAATGAAAGTTTCATCAACAATAGTAATTAGGTAGGTGTACACATATAGGTAGGTCAAAAAAAGTCAAAGTCACCAATAGGTACACCACAAAGTTACAAAAATATCTATACCTACAGACCTTATTACTACGGAAGTAAGGTTGTTGTTGTATAAATGTTTTTGCAACTTTGGGTATATACATATTGGTGACCTTGACTGTAACTATTAACCCTATTGGCTATGTGCAAGACAGAAGCGCCCGTAGCGTTTGCAACTTCCTGGCATACGTGAAATGACGTACGAATATTTTGTTTCATTCTATTAAAATATTTGGATATTGAATGAAAATATACCCTTTTTGCAAAATTCATTTCCATGAAATCTACCACTGGGTTGCCATTGAAATGAAACATTTTGTCAATAGGTAGTAAATTAACCCTTGTCGAAAAAATGTACGTAAGTAACAAATTTTTAGAATAGAACCTAAATACTGTGTGATAATAAATATACTTCTACAAAACCACAATCGGATGAATATATATTTAATTAAAACTGTTTGAATAAGAAAATATTTATTTTATTTAACAAAGTACTACATTTATATACTCTTGACAAAATACAAAAAACTTAAACTAAATAAGATTAAAAACAAAAGAGTGTAAAAAACCTATTTTATAACTAAAATAACGGGTCTCCCCGCGGCATGGTGCCGAAGATGCTGTGCGTTGAGCGAGGAAGCTGCCAGCTCTTCGGTCCCCGGTGGTGTCGGCTAATTTTTTGGACAGTTCTTTGTAAAGATTGAGGGCGCTGGGACCCCACGGACCAAGGGTCTCGACGCCGATCGGAACAAAACAGTATTCGGCGCCGAGACCCCTATATTTGTTAGTTTTTGCCTTTTCCGCGGCCTCTGCAGCCGCACCGGCTCTGGAGGACGTTCCGTGGAGATGGGAAGGGGCCACTGTGTCGACGCAGGTGGCGTCCCACACCAACACCTGACCCATCGTCCACGGAATTAACGACATTCCATCCGGTCTCTTGCCATCGTCTCTGAGAATGCCGGGTGGCTCTAACAAGGCCGGCACGTTGACGCTGGCAAGAGAGCGGCGTAGAATGTCTGTGGTAGACATATTCGAATTAGGTGTACAATGGTAAAACTTTGGGTGTCAAGAATATTTGGTATCCGTATTGACACGAAAATATTATTGTTTGAAGATGTGTGTATATTATTAGGTATATATCTATTGTATTTCAAATAAAAAATACAACACACATGACTAGTATGTAGGTATAGTGGCGGCCATGACACTTTTACTCCTAACTTCATTTTCGTTCGTCTGGAGCGGACGAATGTTTTCTTTAGAATTGTTTAGTTAATTAATTTATTCAAAATTTTATAAATAAATGGAATATCTATGTATTTCCGATTAGTTTTGTATATTTCGTATTATTATAATAAAGTTACACCTGGAAGGTCATAGTGGTAGGTTTCAATGTGACAGTGTCATTTCTTGGTAGATTTGATGGAATTTAACCTTTTCGACGCCAACGACGCATATATCCACACCGCAGGTTCAACGCCAACGACTGATATATTCGTCAAGGAACCCAGCGCGATAGCAACCTTCTTGCATTGACATAAGGTTTAACTCCGCACTAAACGTCTTATTGACTTGACGTCTGTCGGTTGGTATGGTTCGCAGTGAGGAGGCGTGGGCAGCAGTGGCCACCTTCAGCGTAACGGTCTTAAGGCAGAAGGAGGCCGCAGAGCGGACGCGCGAGGACGACGTCAACTCGGCCCCGCAGCGCCGCAGGAGGCCAGGCAGGCGGCGAAGGGTCTTCGCAGGCCGTATGCTGCCGCCATAACCGGGACCTGCGGGTGATGAGTCGGGAGTTCCATCACCCGCCTAGAAAAGGTCCCGAGATGGAAGGCCCCCATGGTGTTCTGGGGTGCCAACAGCGGAGTGGGTAGGGCACTATACCCTGCCACCTACGTGGGCCCGCAAGGGCAACGCTGACTGAGTTCCGGAAGGTGCAATAGCGTTCCCGGGGCTCTGTCTACAAGCGAGCAGTGGAACACCCCAGGGGTTTTAGTCCGTGAGAGTCGGACATACCCACTTGGTTTCTCCCGAGCCGAGTGGGATCCATAAAGGATTTCCCCTGGGAAAAAAAATGATTCTGGGTATAATGCCACGAAATACTACCTTAAAAGCCTTTTTATACCTACAAACTACCTATATGTTGCGTAGACAAATATGCATTCTATTTAAAACCGATTTTAAAAGTATATAGATATGGTTAAAATAATTTAAGGTCACATTCTATAAAACTGTAATAGTGGCTTGGTAATGTTCACGACATAAAAGTGCAATTTACGGCGTTTGATGATAAAAAGGTGTCCTTTGGCAGAGTGAGTGAATCCCCTGAACCTCCAGACCGTTTGAAGAAGGGGAGCCATCTTAGTTTTTGATGCAGGAAAATTGGGGGGTCCGTTATCAATAATATGTTAAACGCTCACATATAATATGTTTTTATCACATAGAATTATAGAAGGGGCAACGCCGTTTATGCGGATTCAGAGTTCAACCAAAAATTAGGTTTAATAGCCCTTAACTTTGGCAATGTCCACCGAAAAGACGCGAACCTAAATCTGACAATGACCCGTTTAGGCTATTGCATTAAACTTGGCGTCGGTTTCGAATAAACGAAAGATGACCAATTCATCTATGGAATAATATATACACCAATTAATATTAAAAACTTGAGAGAAACGAAAATAAGTTTGTGTCATAATTTTTTTTGGTACGGGCTTTATTGACACACAAACAGATACATACGAAAAATACATTATGAGATAAAAAAAATACAAGATTATTTGTGTGACAAAAGGAACGAACTCAGCATGTGCTGTGACAGTCATTGCGGCTGTACAGCGCTGGTTTTCAGTTCCTCCCCTTTTCACTTAAACCACATCCACATTGACTGCTAGTGCGGGTCGAGGTAGAACAAAAAAAAGAAAAACACAAAGTAATTACAATATAATACAACAAAATAAACCGGCCACGTGCGAATCGGACTCGCGCACGAAGAGTTCCGTTTTTAGTATTTGTTGTAATAGCGGCAACAGAAATACATCATCTGTAAAAATTTCAACTGTAACTATCACGGTATCAGTGATATACAGCCTGGTGACAGACAGACAGACAGACAGACGGATAGACACACAGACAGACAGACAGACAGACAGACAGACAGACAGACAGACAGACAGACAGACAGACAGACAGACAGACAGACAGACAGACAGACAGACAGACAGACAGACAGACAGACAGACAGACAGACAGACAGACAGACAGACAGACAGACAGACAGACAGACAGACAGACAGACAGACAGACAGACAGACAGACAGACAGACAGACAGACAGACAGACAGACAGACAGACATACCGACAGACAGACAGACAGACAGACAGACAGACAGACAGACAGACAGACAGACAGACAGACAGACAGACGAACAGACAGACAGACAGACAGACAGACCGACAGACGAACAGCGGAGTCTTAGTAATAGGAACCCGTTTTACTCTTTGAGTACGGAACCCTAAAAACGGTAAAAAAAATAAATAAAAGAAGAACACTCAAATTAGCTTATAACATACTTATAGGGAAAATAACTTAGTTCCTAACCTGTTGGAATAGACATGTCGATATATTTTGAATGCACAGATAAGTGAAATAATAATAATAACAACAAGACTCCAGATTGAAATAGTCCTATTATATATATGTACTTTTCTGTATACCATCATCAACTACTCATGAGACGATTCTAACGAGCCCAAACTCAAAGGGGTTTCGTCGGCCAAATACTGAATTCCCATGGCCACCTTCTGTCTCCATAATCAGATCAGCTCGATGGTACCCTAATACCAAAAATTTCAGCTCAATCGGATAACGGCTAGTGACTGAAAAATCAATTGCAAATGTTGACGGACAACTTACATATATATACTTACATACATACGAATAGGTCAAGTTAATATAAAGCTTGTAATAAGTTTCTGTCAAAAATTTCATTTTTGGTACAAGCTTTTACTGCCGATTGTACTTTTCTGCATACCATCATCAATAGGGCTTCCAAAATAACGGATATTTCAATAACGTAACCAATACCGGATCAAGTTCGTTAAGAGGGCGCTCGTTTTTTGGTCAGGAATAAGCGAGAATGACGGATTTTTGACGTTGTAATTCTAAGAAACGGAGAGCTTTTTCTAGATCCTGATTACTTATTTGCATAGGTAAACTCCTCATATTGGTCCTAGCCGCCTCCAAATTACGAAGAACTGAATACTTTAACCGAAAATACCCGATTACCGACAGTAGTTTTCTGAAGAGAGCGCAGAGTCATAAGTTTGAGCCCCTAATACTCCATGATGTTATATGAGAACCTACTTGTTTTTTTCTATTTTCACTAGCGTTATATGTTGCCATTGGGCCTAGCCGCCTCGAATTTTCCTTATTCTGCACGTATATATATGTAAACTGTTCTCAATTACACCATATTTGTCAACAAAATCGTACTGAAAACTCAAGGATTTTCTCATTATTGTTGAATAATTTTTGTATTGAATCTTACACAACATTAAAGTTCATGCTTGTACCAACAAGATCCAGTCCAAAAAATATAACTTTTGTCAAAATTTATATTTATAAATAATTATTCAAAACTAGTATAAATTTACCGTCGCGCGGGAATTTATCTCAGTACCGGCTGAATAGCCCTCCGAGACAGACGTGTAGTGTGTTTATTTGTGGCTATTCACGAAGCTAACCGGCCACTCTTCAGATAAAATAATATTATTTTGATCTCCGACTAGGCATAGTTGTTACCAACCTCGGGGTCAAACTATACTGGGGATACATTCGTGAGGCTAATCGAGACAAGTTATGAATTGCATAGCTGCCATATATGACGTAGTGTAGCGAAAAGGCTCAAACCCACCGGATACGTAACATTTAAAATTGAACCTTCTACCTAGAACAAAAGTCATACATTTCAATGGTGATGTCTTGTGGGTTGGATCCTTTTGTCTAAACTACGCGTTCTATAGTCAATTATTATTGTACGAGTGATCGTGATACTTGATAGATTTAATTTATTTATTTGTTACTATCAGTCCACCTTGTTAGTATGTATGTATGTGTGGGAGTTTGGGTGAAATCTTCAAATTAGGTACAATTGCGTATCTTCGGTGACATAATATCATAGAGCTGGTCTTATGATGGAGTCGGAAGGTGGACATAGCAACTCTTAAACTCAACAAGATAAAGCCATCGAATTTGGGCTCATTTATTTGG
Source organism: Epinotia brunnichana (assembly GCA_963854355.1). NCBI lineage: Eukaryota > Metazoa > Arthropoda > Insecta > Lepidoptera > Tortricidae > Epinotia > Epinotia brunnichana. Next base: position 22,923,167 of record OY977935.1, read on the forward strand.
TCATGGCACGGCAAGACTTTGGTGCTGGATGATTTCCAGAGTCTGATGATGGAGCTATAAGGTGGTCATGGAACTTCTAAACTAAACTAGATAAACCCATCTAGTTTGGGCTCATCTGTTTTGTCTTGGTAAACATTTTGGTGATGGATGATTTCCAGGATCTGATGATGGAAGGTGGTCATGGGAACTCCTAAACTAAAATAGATAGACCTATCTTGTTTGGGTTTGTGTGATTTGTCTGTACAAGTACCCACGAACCAGCGACATAATATGCAGGGTTATTGAAAATAACAAGATGAATAAAAAACTTTTTAAAAAACAAGCTTATATGGCGTTTGTTAAGTACAGCACGATCCTACCTTGCATTTAGTTATTATTTTCGTTTATATATAATAATAACACACACCGGGGGTTTACACTGGAAAGGGAGATTTTTACGTGGTTTTATTACATTTCCGAGTCATCATCATCATCATCATCATATCAGCCGAAAGACGTCCACTGCTGGACATAGGCCTCCCCCAAAGAGTGCCACAATGGCCGTTCCTGCGCCACCCGCATCCAGCGGACTCCCGCGACCTTTACCAGGTCATCAGTCCACCTTGCGGGGGGCCTACCCACGCTGCGCCTTCCGGTACGTGGTTGCCACTCCAGAACCTTTCCGCCCCAACGGCCATCGGTTCTACGTGCAATGTGCCCGCCCACTGCCACTTAAGTTTAGCAATTCGGAGGGATATATCGGTTACCTTGGTTCTGCTGCGGTTAGCCTCATTTGTGATGCGATCGCGCAGAGAAACTCCCAGCATAGCCCTCTCCATTGCCCTTTGAGTGACTTTGAGCCTTCTTATGAGGCCTATAGTAAGCGACCACGTTTCCGTGCCATATGTCATCACTGGCAACACACACTGGTCAAAGACTCTCGTCTTGAGACACTGCGGAATATTGGACGAAAAGATGTGCCGTAGCTTCCCGAATGCTGCCCAGCCGAGTCGGATTCGACGATTGACCTTCCCTTCGACATTTCCGAGTATCACTCTTTATTTCGAAATAAATGTTAAAAAAAACGGCCAAGTGCGAGTCGGACTCGCGCACGAAGGGTTCCGTACCATTATCTATATCTAAAAACGGCAAAATATATATATCTAAAATCACGTTTGTTGTATAGGAGCCCCCTGTAGCCTAGTTAGTAACTTGGTAGTGACTCTGCCTACGAAGCTGGAGGTCCCGGGTTCGAATCCCGGTAAGGGCATTTATTTGTGTGATGGATGACCACAAATATTTGTTCCTGAGTCATGGATGTTTTCTATGTATTTAAGTATTTATGTATCTATATAAGTAAGTTTATCGTCGTCTAGTACCCATAGTACAAGCTTTGCTTAGTTTGGGGCAAAGTCGATTTGTGTAAGATTGTAAAAGAAAAAGAAACAAATAAAAACTAAAATAAAAATAAAAAGATGTATTCTGTTTTTTAGTATTTTTTGTTATAAATAGCGACAACAGAAATACATCATCTGTGAAAATCTCTATCTATCACGGTTCATGAGATACAGCCTGGTGACAGAAGGACAGACAGGCATTCAGACAGACAGACGGACAGCGGAGTCTTAGTAATAGGGTCCCGTTTTACTCTTTGAGTACGGAATCCTAATAAGTGACATAGGTTTTAGGCTCAGAACATAAAAAAAGGGAGAAGTGCCGTACTGCTTAATTTCAACCAAAACCGATGTCCCCAGTTTTCTCCCACCGCAGCGCCCACAGGCACACACATTGAACCGTGTAAAAACAAAGACTCGGGCGTTGCCAGTGAGTCTACGGCAACATGCAAACAAGGGCTGTGATTGGCTTAAACGCACTACACTAGGGGGGCGACAAACGTTAAAATTATGTTTTATCGACATTGATATTAAAATTAATATTATGTTATGATATTGATGGGTAACAACTTCCACAACATGGTAAGTTTATGTGGTGGTATTTAAACTTTTAGCTACAAGTTTAAATAACACGGGTTGTTAACTTACCATAAATCGCAAAAGTAAAAAATATTGACGAATACCTACAGAGTAACATAAACGGCTTTTTATAAGTTCGTGTTCACATACATTTAAAACTCTGGTCACATCGATATTTTTGACCTGTAGGTACCAGGCCGATCCGACTCGCATTTTGGCGCGAAATAATATGTCCATTACTCATATTACGAGATTTAAGGCTAAGGGCGAGTATCCACCAAAGATGTGCGAAGATGTGTTACCATACATTTTACACCAAGGTTTCAAGCAAGCGAGGTGTCAAATATTCGAAAAGTGTACGGCTCTTATTAAGTGGTTGGAAACATTTTTCTTGAAAATGTTACGAACACATTAACTCTTCTCTGTACAGGAAACTAGTTAGGACCTCTGCCAGTAGCATCTATACATTTGTTTTGTACCTACTCGAATTCTTTGGAAAACTGTAATAAGAAACCGAGATTTCTTCTTCAATTATCACATTTCAAATGAAAGTAAAAAATACTCATTTAAAATAAATTATTGGTAATAATATCACATTTTAAGTTGTTCCGAAGCCATTTGCAACTAAATTATATACTTGTATATACAATTTTAATATAAATAATAAATAATAAATAAATATTACGGGACAATCTTACACAAATCAACCTAGGCCCACGGTAAGCTCAGTTAGGCTTGTGTTGTGGGTACTAGGCGATGATATATATAATAGATACATACATATAGATACTTATATACATACATAACATCCATAACTCAGGAACAAATATTCGTGATAAATACACAAATAAATGCCCTGACCGGGATTCGAACCCGGGACCTCCAGCTTCGTTGGCAGAGTCACTACCCACTGGGCTATGGAGGCCGTAATATGTCTATTTACCGTTCATACTGCAACTTAGTGAAAATCTTATTAGTAGGTACCGTAAACATTTTGTGCCTTTTAATCTTATTAGTATGTTATTAGTTACCTTTAAGATAGGCACCCAACCAAAACAAGTAATTAAATAAAATAAGACAGCGAAAGTAGTCGAAATAAAATAACTAGTATGATATTGTCCTTCTATTTTATCGATTACGCGTAAATTGTAACTGCACTTTGGCACCGCTCTAGTTTGCGACGCCAAGCAGCGGCCGTACCACTAAAAAATTCAAGCATCGTCCATATCCATAGTGGTTTAATACATTGCGCCGTGGTTTACTGTATTGAACGTTCAATGTACAACGCATAGATCAAAAATATGCTTTTTCGTTCGATATGTTAGTTCGATCCCGAGAAATGATGCGGCGTTGCGTTTATTTATTAAAATATTAGTTTTTACTGACTTAAGTGAAAATACTAATACTCACATGTGGTGCGTGACTCCACCATTCATGTAGGTTTTAGTTTCATTCCTATTTTTGTATGTAACCACGCTACAATTCGGCATTTTGAGTAAACGTAGAAAAACATTTCAGATTCACCAGATTCAGAAACATGCGGTGGGCAGTGACATGCCCATTTGGCCATGTCGCACCGACACGCGCCAAGCCCCCGTTTCATATCTATTCCTTTTTATCATCTGAGGTTTTAGGCTTTTGAATAAAATCACGCATTAATTAATTGTATTCTAGATAAAAAGCTGTGTTTGTATAATTTATAATTTTCAGTTCCTTTGGTAAGAAACGGACATAGCAAATTTTACATAACAAAAAAAAAATTCTTCAAGAAATGAATACGTAAGTACCCAGTAATTTCCTAGTAGTGGGTCTACTGGTATAATTTCATTACATTACTATATATAAATAAGACTCAGATAATATGCAAACTATTAATATCCGTAAAACAAATTATTATTCTTATTACTGACAACTTTAAAACTCGTTAGTTTATTTTATACTAAAAAAACGAAACTAAATATACTTTGTCATATCATAGTATTTTAATACAAATAGAAAACTTGTGCTCAAAAATCAAATACTTACTTTATGCAAGTTATCTAACTTCGCTAACATGATGTTCTAGAACATCATGTTAGCGAAGTAATACTTACCACTTTTTAGTGCAAGTATCAATATCGGTCACGGAGTGAATTCCAACGGTGCGCTATACAGCTATTTGCATCGGCAAGCTCCGCGGTTAGTTCTATCCCGATCGCACTTACATATAGCTAGAAAGGGACGGCACCCGCGGCTGGTGCGATCTCGCTGTGCATGTGGGGGTTAGGTACGTTTGTGTGGGTGGTAGTAGTATTTACACACACAAACGCACTACGCGTGTCAAAATACCGAATTCTGAGCGAGCGCTTTTTTGAAGAGCACTCTTAAATTACGTAATTCCGTAATTCGTGTAAGATTTATTATAGGTTTTTTTTGAGGTGATAATAACGTCTTATAAATCGATGAACACCGGCAGCACGCACGAAAAAGTATGACTCATTGTCCCGTTCCGCCTGAGCCGAGGGTTCGGTTTGTGTGTGGCGCGCAACTATCTAAATAGAACATCAGACTTTTAGGATATTTTTTTTATTTAAAACCTTTTTATTGAAAATTATACAATTTATAATCATAATCAAATAACATATTATTATTGTTTTTAAACATTAAATTGAGTTTGAAATTGTTCATTCTTTCCTTTTTTGTGCCATTGCATACCTACACGATGATGTCTATGATATTAAAAGTGCAATAGTACATTGTGATACAAGCGAGCTATGTTGATTATTACATCAGAGGCGGAATACGAGAGCCGAGGATGTAATTACCAAAGCTCACGCGTTTCATACGACGTTTTTCAACACATTTGCAAGTAAAAAAACCTTTTCATAAAATAAAAATGTTACAGGCTCCATTAACTATTTAGTTATTGATGACAACAGGTTTTTACTCATATAATTGTACATCTCCAAGAATTTCCAGTGGCGTCAATTCCATTTATCACTTTTCTATTCACCACGAGTCAACATTTTTAATAATATTTGTTATTATTAAAAATCACGCATCACAACATTATTTACAAATATTTGTGAAATTAATTACCTATGGCACGCAACTATTTTTTTAACTTAGATGAAATCTCTAAACAGCCAATACAAAAAAATTAATATATTCGTATTCAATATAAACTCATGTAAAATGTTATCAAAAGTAAATAGGTTTACTAAATGAAACGTTAAAATATCATATCCAAGAAGAAATAATCAATTAATTCACAAGAAGGATTTAATTTGTTTAGTCGAGTAAGAATCCATTTGCCAAGAATTAAAAACAAACCTGTATACTTAACCCGGTCAATTTAAGAATGCGCCGAGTCCATACATACACCTTGCTGCAAGGTGCCAACGTGTCTTAATCGGGATATAAACATAAAACACGAGTGTCGTAATGTTATAGAGCACGCGTGTTTAATACCCAGGATTATGAGCCTAAAAGCGGCACAATAAGAGGCACGTTACGAGCAAATGTGTTGAAAATTAAGTTACGGAATTACGGAATATGATATTTGAATAACCTAATTATAAAATGCCCAAAAATCGTCCGTAATTAATTACGTAATTCCGTAATTACGTAATAACGGAATGGAAGCCCTAATCATCAAGTACTCATTGAGACGATTCTTACGAGCCCAAACCTGATGGGGTTGTGTCGTTTTATTGCGGAGTTCCTATTGCCACCTTCCAGCTCCAGCATCAGATCAGCTCCAAGTCATCATAATAATGCATTGTCATGCAATATACATATGCTTGCAAAATTTCAGCTCAATTGGATAACAGGAAGTGACTGAAAAATGGATTGCAAATTTTGACGGACAACTTACATACGAACAGTGCAAGTTAATATAAAGCTTGTAAAAAGGAAAGTTCATTTTAGTATTTTGCGAGCAAGCATGCTTCCATTTAGACCACATCGTAGCTTCCCGTCACCTGAGATTGTATTCGAACACAAGGCTTTGCTTTTATTGTGATCTTGGTTCGGTTGCAAGTAATTCTTTTTTTACATGCACATTACTCAAATCAAAAAATTAAATTGATATTTTTTACATCGCGCAAAAAGAGCTTTCCAAATTTGTATTATATTTTTGTCTTATAAATTAAATAAAAAAGTTAAAAGGATATTTAAAAAAAAGAAGAAAATTTTAATTTTCGTATTTTTTCAGTTTTTACCTTTTTTTGTTAATATAATGCAAATTAAATATCAGGAATAAATTCGGCATCTAAGGTTTATACGAAAATGATGCCAAACTTGCCATAATAGCTAAATGCATATATTGTGATTTTGGTTCTGTGGAAAGTAGGTAATAATTTTTTGCACGCACAATACTCAAATTAAAAAATCATAATATGGGTAATGTTTACAATGTTTAACTATAGGGCTATCCAAATTGTTTTTTTCTTAAAATTTAAATAGGAAAGTTATAAAGAATTAAGAAAACAAGACAATGTAAATTTTCATTTCTTTCATTTTTTTCCCTTTTTACGTTGAAAAAAGTTAAAATTATATTTGTATCAGGAATGAATTCGGCGTCCTTGATTTATACGAAAAGGATACCAAGCTTGCCATTATCTCCACTTATAATAAATCTCTAAATTAAAAAAAGAATCAGCCAGTTTGAAATTAAGCTTTCTGCGGTACGAATGTTCTCAGCATCCCATGGACGGAAAAATATGAAACATTTTATATAGGTACATTATTATTCAAGCTGCAACTTAGGATAGTTTTTATCCGACTGCGACAATTAATTTATTTTCCGTAATATACGACTTCATTTAGTTTTTCATTTATTATTCTTAAAGTATATCGCCGCCACATCTGTCAGCTAAAAGAAACGTCAAAATCCCAGACTAATAAGAAATACTACGGACAAAATGGCGGAATTTCTTTGCCTTTCTTTCGCCTATTAATAATTTTAATCCCGTCTACGATATACATTGACGAGACACATAGGTACCAAAAGCAAATATAAAATTAATCGATTTTGATATGCGAACTTATATGCGCAAATGTCGAATTAAGGCGTAATTTCTACAAATGTAACAACAAATTCGAACAATATAAACTTGGTTTTTTTGAATGGCACGCGCGCGCGCTCTTTGCGTATTCAGCCAAACCAATAAAACCGAAACTCGAAGTTCGTATATCTGCATTCCTGTCATTTGTTAGTGCGATAGAGATATAGATACCCGAATATTTTCTAATTCCGAAGTTCGTGGTTTAAAAGAAAATACGGATGTCGTATAGATCTAAATTAATATTTTATGTGTGAATATGGTTAAAATTATTTGGAAATACTATTTTTGTTATTGTTTTAGTATAATTGACTAGCTTTAAGTTTAATATTGTACGTCCGAAATGGGCAAGCTGTTGGACTTTATTTTACCCAAAACAACTAAATGTACACAGTTCTGACAATAAAGAAATCTTATTTTATCTTATCTTATCGAAAATAGGGATGTAGACACTAAACAAAATAATCATAATGTTGTATTATCTCAAAAAAAAAACAACGCAAGAGGCTATACTCGTATAGGTAATCACTAAGTTATAAGTGTATATAGTTTTAAGAGGGGGTTTGTTGCGTCTCTTTTCCGCAAAACGCACCTTTATAATGAAACGATTGTTTTTTACTATGACGCTCGAGGATCGTGACGTCACGGTCCCTGATCGTTTTCTCACTCTAACAAGCGACATTAAAACGGTTGTAGCTTCGTAATTTTTTGAGATATTTGAATGAGTTTTTCGTTTCGTCTTTCTTTTGAAGTGAGTCTACAGCTACACCTCTATTTGGAAGACAAGCGGAAAGAACCCATACTATCCATACTAATAATCCATACTTCCATATTAATATTATAAATGCGAAAGTGTGTCTGTCTGTCTGTTACCTCTTCACGCCTAAACCGCTGAACCGATTTAGATGAAATTTGGTATACAGATAGTTTGAGCCCCAGGGAAGGATAAAGGGTAGTTTTTATACTTGAGGGGCTGAAATTGGGGGTGGAAATTTGTATGGAGCTACTTAAACCGCTGCACCGATTTAGATGAAATTTGGTATATAAATAGTTTGAGTCCCGGGGAAGGACATATAATAGGTTTTATCCCGGAAATCATAATCAAGGGGGGGGGGGGGGGTGAAAATTATGATGTAATCTATTCTGATGAAATTTGGTGTAGATATAGGGTAAATCCTGGGAAAGGACATGGAATAGTTTTTACCCCAGAAATCTTCCCCTAAGGGGGTGAAATAAGGGGTAAAAATTCGGATGGAACCCATTTTAATACAATTTAGTATAGAGATAGCTTGAGTCCTGGGAAAGGACATAAGATAGTTTTAATTCCGGAAATCACTCCCTAAGGGGGTGAAATGGGGGGTGAAAATTTGGATGAATCCCGTTTAGATGAAATTTGGTATAAAGATCGTTTGAGTCCCGAAGAATGACATTAGATAGTTTTTATCCCGAAAATCATTCCCTAAGGGTATGAAATAGGGGGTGAAAGTTTGGATAAAATTCATGTACCTAGATGAAATTTGGTATAGAGATAATTTGAGACCCTTCGAAGGATATAGAATAGTTTTTGCCTCGGAAATCATCCCTTAAGATGGTAAGTAGAAGTTTGTTTGCATTATATTTTCTAAGTATAAGTTCTACGCGGACAAAGTCGCGGGCAACAGCTAGTAGCTTAATAAATATCACTAGGTAATTCGTCGTAAGCCCCCCCCCCCCCCCCTCCCAAAATTTACTTTTGAAATTTTGATGGCTCCCCTTCTTAAATCCATTAGTCGCAAGGACCAACTCAGCAAAAGGAAAGCTCTCAATCACAAATCGCCGTATAATGCAGCCAACACCAGCAACTATAATTGGACTTGGAATGTATAAGCTTGGATGGTAGAGTCGCTTTTTCAACGGATAACTATGATGTAACTCGATCACCTCAAATAATTTTTAGTATACCACAATGTAAGCTTTCAAGCTTAGTCTGTGAGAAACGGCAGTTCATTAGTAATGTAGGAAAACTTTGAAAAGCGGCAGAAGTTTCTTGATAGAAAAGTACTGTTCGACATATTTATTAATAACGTATTCAGTTTTGTATACGAGTATATTGATATGGACATAGGCCTCCTCAACGAAGCCTTTCAGCGGACTCCAGATGTTGATGATATGTACATATGTTAGCCTGTAAGGTTGACTGATACAAATAAATTAATAAATATTTAAAATTAAATTTATTAATATTTAAAAATGAACTTGAAACACATTTTCGATGACAAATCAATGATTTCCAAAACTCACTTTAGTCATTTAAATTAATAACGTAATGACTAGAGGTTAATACAAATCAATTGTCATAATACCCGATTACGAATGATGGCGCCTAAAAATACTTATATATCGATTGATTGTTGTGTTTTCCTTAAAGCCTCTCACAGACTGGTGCGGCCTGTGGCGGCGGTCAGTGGTAAATTTTACAATAACTGCCAACTTTACTATTGACCGCTACCGAAGGCCACATCAGTGAGATTGCCTGAGACCTGCGGCGGCAGTCAATAGTGACAATAATGACAAAAGCTGTCAAAATTGCTATTGAACGCCACCGCAGACCACGCCATCGCCAGTGTGTTTCAGGCTTTAGGCTTAACGATATCGTAGTGAAAATACATACACACAAACACATAACATAACACACATATATTATGTACATTACATAATTATTATTTAAAAATCTGATTGATGTAATGCTGGCCATTCAGTATCCGTCTGTCACGGACGTTTTGTGTTCCATTTTATGACAAACGACATGTGCTTGACTATTTGGTATACCTTTGCACGGCCATAGCCAGACATTGTATTGGTACCACTTGGCACGGTGCTTTGATTGCCTGCACTCGTCAGGTTGTGGTCAGCAATTAATGAAATCAGCCATTGTGTGGTGCTCGCGGTTTCTGCTAACAGTGTTTGCTTGTGCGCAGCTACAAAACCTTTTTACTATCTAAAGTGCATTTTTAGCATTAGAAAGAAGACTTAAGCACGAAGCACGAGGTCTTTAATTTATATAAGACACTCTTGATGTCACACACAAGTACTCAAATTATCTCAAACAGCCATTAAAAAAGACTTACATTATTGTTGTCGACCCTAAAATGGTAGAAGTGTTTTCATTATTTATATCTTAACTAGCTGTTGCCCGCGACTTCGTCCGCGTAGAACTTTTTATCGTCTTAGAAAATGATTTCTCTCAATACAAAAATTTGAACCCTCTTTTAGGGGATAATTAAAAAAAAAGTTGATTGTCATTTTCTAGTTTGTGAACAAACAGTCTAAAACCAAAGTTAAAAATCTCATACTTTAAAAATGCCTTGAAATACTCAAACTTTGAACCAATTTTAACACTCTTAGGGGATGAATTTGGAAAAACTCTGAAATCAGTTTTGTAGTCTTTTAACAGTTTTAACGTACAGAATAAGACCGAAGTTAAAAATCTCTTACTCACACTTTAAAATTTTATTGCTCGCCATTTAAAATTTGAACCCCCTTTTAAACCCCCTTAGAGGTTGAATTTTTCTAATCGCTGAAAGAACTTTTTTCGTAAACTTTTAAGTCTCTAGCTCAAAAAAAGTGTTGCCCATACAAAGCTTTCTTCACCCCCTTAGGGGTGGAATTTTCTAAAACTCTGAAAGTACTTTATTATTAATTTTAATAAGTAACATTTTGAATAGTTTTAAGTCTAGTAAAAAAAAAGTTTTTCCCACACAACACTGGCTACCCTTCTTAAGGATCTTAAGGATCCCCTTAGGGATGGAGTTTTCTAAAACGCTATAAGTTCTTTTTTAGTATTCTAATAAGTAATCTTTTTGCAAAGTTTTAAGTCTAACTCAAAAAAAAGTGTTGCCCATGCAAAGCTTGCTCTCCTTTTTAACCCTATTAGGGGTGGAATTTTCTAAAACGATTTGTGTTCTTTTTTTGTATTTTAATAAGTAATCTTTCTACAAAGTTTCAAGTCTCTAACTCAAAAACATAAACTTTCCCTGATAAAAACTTTGCACCCCTTTTTATCCCCCTTAGGGATAGATTTTTTCAAAACGCTGAAAGTCTTTTTTTTGTATTTTTATAAGTAATCTTTCTACAAAGTTTTAAGTGTCTAGCTCAGAAAAAGTGTTCCCCATACAAACCTTGCACCCTTTTTTAACCCCCTTAGGGAATGATTTTTGTAAAACGCCGAATGTAGTATTTTTCATGTTCTAATAAGTAATTTTTCGTCAAAATTTTAAGTCTCTATTAAAAAAAAATATGTTTTTTCCATACAAACTTTGCACCCTATTTTTAGGGGTGAAATTTTCCAAAACGCTGAAAGTACTTTCTTTGTATTTAAATAATCTTTCTACAAAGTTTTAGGACTCTAGCTAAAAAAAATAGTTTCCCACATACAAACTTTGCACCCCTATTTTAGCCCCCTATTTTTAGGGGTAGAATTTTCTAAAACGCTGAAAGTACTTAATTTGTATTCTGATGACTAATCTTTCTACAAAGTTTTAAGTCTCTATTTAAAAAAAATATTGTTTCCCCCATACAAAATTTGCACCCCTATTTTACCCCCTTAGGGGTAGATTTTTTTAAAATACTGAATCTAGGTACTTTATTTGTATTCTAATGAATAATTTCTCTACAAAGTTTTAAGTCTCTATTTAAAAAAAAGTAGTTTTTCCCATACAAACTTTGCACTCTATTTTACCCCTTTAGGGGTAGAATTTTCTAAAACCCTGAAAGTTCTTTATTTGTATTCTAATGACTGATCTTTCTACAAAGTTTTAAGTCTCTATTTAAAAAAAAATGTTTCCCCCATACAAACCTTGCACCCCTATTTTACCCCCGTAGGGGTGGAATTTTCCAAAACGCTGAAAGTGCTTCATTTGTATTCTAATAACTAATTTTTCTACAAAGTTTAAGTCTATAGCTCAAAAAAAAAAGGTTCTCCCATACAAACTTTGCACCCCCATTTTACCCCCTTAGGGGTAGAATTTTCAAAAATCCCCTTTTATCCCTAGCCCACGTTATAAAAGCAACATACTGTGCAAAAATCAACTCTCTAAGATTAGTAGTTTCAGCTGTGCGTTGATGAGTGAGTGAGTGAGTTCAGCTGTGCGTTGATGAGTGAGTGAGTGAGTGATTGAGTGAATAAGTCAGTCAGGACATAGGCATTTATTATGTATAAATAGATAGAAGATAAATAGTCTCCCATTCAAATATCTCAAAAAATTATGAAGCTACATCCGTTTTAATGTCGCTTGTTAGAGTGAGAAAACGATGAGGGACTGTGACGTCAATATACTCGAGCGTCATAGTAAAAAACAATCGTTTCATATGAAGGTGCGTTTTGCGGAAAAGGGACAGAACATACCCCCTCTTAAAACTTTGGACTCTTATAACTTAATCATTACCTATATAACCTCTTGCTTTGTTTTTTTCTCCATTTGACTATATTTATTTTAAATTCTTTTTCGAGAAAATACATTATGATTATTTACCATATTTTCGATTCCTGAGCTATAACCACGAACTTCGGAATTCGAAAATATTCGGGTATCTCTATCTCTATCGCACTAACCATACTCGAGTGACAGGGATGCAAATATATGAACATTGAGTATCGGTTTTCGTGGTAGCGCCGCAGGTACTTTGGCTGAATGCGCCGAGCGCGTGCCATTGTCATTCAAAAAAAACAAATTCGTGTTAATTATATTGTTCAAATTTGTTGATTTCATTTATTGAAATTACGACATAAAACGACATTTGCGCATATAAGTTCTCATATCAGAATCGAATATTTTTTTATGGTTTATATTTTAGCATTTGTCTCGTAAAGGTCTATCGTAGACGGGATTTAAATTATTAATAAGTGAAAGGCAAAGCAATTCCGCCATTTTGACGAAAATTTGACGGTTCTTATAGCTGACAGTTGGAGCAGCGTTTGATTTCAATAAAAATAAATGAAAAATTAAATGAAGTCGTATATTTCGGAAAATTAATTAACTGTCGCAGTCGGATAAAAACTATCCTAAGTTGCAGCTAGAATAATAATGTACCTATATAAAATGTTTCATATTTTTCCGTTCATGGGATGCTGAGAACATTCGAACCGCGCAAAGCTTAGTTTCAAACTGGCTGATTCTTTTTTTAATTTAGAGATTTATTATAAGTGGAGATAATACTTACAACAACACCTACTTATATTTATTTTGAAAGTATTTTTTTTTGACTGTTCTTTTAAATTTCGTTCTTCAGTTCTGGAAAGGTTGCGTAATAAAAAACCTAAGGAAGAAGAGGTTTGAAACTATCGGTTCGTTTCCTACATTTCTTCTCAACTACTTAATTGCCGAAATTGTGGCGGCTGTCATCAGCACTCTCCTTATAAACCCACGTTGCTACAGAGCACATAGTAAAACCTCCTATGTGTTCAACCTGTAAATTGACGTTCTGTCTGGCCACTACACCGCGATAAAGGTTTTGTTGCGGTTCTGTCAGCTGAATTTCTTAGGTTATAACCATTATATCAATGGTTATAACGTAGTGTTTATCATAGCCAAGTAAGTACTTTTCACTGCTCATGCTCGCAAAGTTCGCGTTTGTGCTGGATGTATGCTTAATCCAGTAACTTTAAACATCCAGAGCTTGCGTCAAATCCGGTAGTTGTGATTTTTTTGCAGACTTGTTAATGATGTTGGCCCAATGAATAATCCAATTGTGTGACCGCGAGCGACGAACGCAACTTTGTCAAAAATCTAAAATACCGCGAAAGTTTTTATTATAACCCTAAAGGACTAGTTTTTGAGAGTACCTTTTCAGGACGTTTTTAAAGTAGACTAGATTTGCTACAATAATTGACTAGAATTGTCTGTGTAGACCAAATAGTTTCCGAGATACAACCTTTAAAAGTTTATCGACTTTAAACAAACTATTTCGGCGGTACTTGGAACTTCATCCCGCTAGAGTTGTTCGAGTGACGTCTAAAATATTGCAAATAAAGTGCGAAGTACGAAAAAATTACGAACTATTGGGTCTACAGAGATAATTCTAGTCTCATATTGTAACAAATTTAGTCTACTTTAAAAACATCTTTAAAAGGTTCTATCACAAACGAGCCCTTTAGGGATTTCTGGGTATTTTCGATTTTTGACAAAATTGCGTTCGGCGCTCGAGGTCACAAATTTGGATTATTAATTGGGCCAACATCATAAACAAGTCTGCAAAAATCAGAACTACCGGACTTGATGCAAACTACCCCTTACATGCAGGCGACAAAGTTACTGGATTAGCTGCACAAAATGCCACTTTTATGCTCTAGTGCACAAAGTAAAACTGTGTAAAGACTAAGATAATCGGGCCTAACAGCCACACGCACAATAAAACTTCGTAGAATAAACTTGTTATTTTATTTGATTTGCTTTAACAAATTTCACATCCGTGTCTAAATTACTGACTAAATTAATAAAACCAGATAAAATAGGAGTCAATTATTATTTTAAAACGTATCGAACCATTAAATGACTTGGCAGTATGAAGTACCTACTTAAAAGTCTATTTTGACGTTCCGAAGATAAAACATAAAAACTTTAAAAAGTTAAGTGACGGGATTTAAATAGGTAGTTAGTTTAGTTAGTTTTGCAATTATTTGTTATTTTCTCGCAATCGAAGTGAAAACAAGTAACTCGGGCATAAATGAGCCATTTTATCCCTCGACTAACTATCCACCCTCGCCGGTGGCTCGGGTGGATATAAACGTATCAGGTTAAATGGCTCGTTTTATGCGCTTGTTGTACACTCTACTATTGTGGTGTTTATATTCTCTTTGCTAGGTAGGTCAGTATGTCAAATGATGATAAATATTATTTTACGTTTTGTTATTATTGTGGGTTTGAAAATACATTTAGTTTCGAGTTGATAGCGCGTTATTTATGATTAGCTGATCCCATAAACTTTAGTATATTTAAAAAACGTTTATGTCAAAAAAAAAGTTTTAGTACAAGTTTTATTGCCGACTGAACTGTTTAGCTCAGTCGTCAACTAATATCTCGATGAAAACGTTTCAATGAGCCCAATCGCGAAGGATTAATCTGGTAAAAAAATAAAGTGTGTAGTTTAATAGCTTATATATTTACCAGTCTTCATCTCAGATCAGCTCATTGGTGCCACAATATTGAATTGTCACCGAACGTACATAAGTACCTACTTATTAAATGCCACAGCTAAATCAGATACCGACAAGTAGATATAAATTGGTCTGAAAATTATAAAGGACAACTTACATACGAACAGTGCAAGTTAAAGAAAAGTTTGTAAAATTATAGGTACCTATAGCCCTCATCATCCTCATCCCGGGGTCCGCTTAGGTACAGGCCAAGAGCTCTTAAAAATATATTCGGGCTCGGGTGAAATCGTTTATTTTTAGGCATACTTATTCAGAACGTGTAAGAACCTAAGCGACAGTGAAATATAGACCAGAATGCCATTCTAAATGCTCACGGTTTGTAGGTACCTACCTCCTAGCCCTGTGCTTGTAAAATACAGGTACCTATAGCTATCATCATAGTCACCATCATCATCTTCCTCCGGGGTCCGCTTAGGTAGGCATCTATAGGCCTATAGCTTGTAAAAATATAGGTGCCCTAAATATGTTTATGAATAGGATTCTGTAAACATAACATATTTTTCTCAAACATGCTCGGAAATGTATGCGTTAATGTCACGAAATGAAGACATGAAGTTCCTTATTAATGGCTCCCTACATTACCTCTTGGCCTAGGCCAAGAAGTAATGTATGAAAACCCTAACTAAAAACATTATTGGCCGCTACTCTAACTTTTTAAATTTGCTTACTGATATTAAACAGACAAAGGAAAAAATACATACTGCCAACCACCAATACTTATTTTAAATTGTTTTAGTTTTTTGAAAAAAAAAAATTGTTAGTTTTTTACATTTTTTTTTGTTATTTTTCGTTTTTTTTTAGTGTTGTTTATCGTTTTTAATGATTTAAAAAAATCTTTTCTTTTCTTGATGTTTGTCTATTTTTTAATGTTAAAATTTTTGTAGGGTCTTTTATGTTATTTTTAAGTTTTTTTATCTATTTTTCCTTTTTGTTTTACTTTTTTTAATGTTTTTTGTTTTTTTTGTCGTTTTTTTTTAATGTATTTTGTTTGTTTTTCTTTTTTTTTTGTTTTTTGTCTTTTTTTTGGGCGTTTTTTTTTGTTGTTTTTTTTTAATATTTTTTTCCTTTTTGTTTTACTCTTTTGTAATGTTTTTTTTAATATTATTATTTTTTAATGTTTTTTTTTTCTTTTTTAGATTTTTTTATCTAGAATCTTTCTCACTTTAGTTAGGTGAAAAGGATTCTATTTTTAAACCACTCACATTCGCTAGCTCGTGTTTCAATTCCACACTCGCGGTTAAATTATAACTGCACCCTTGTATAACAAATAACTATTTATTACTTCCTCACATCGTTTGAGAAAAGCACTATACAAGCCTCGGCCGGAACAGGGATTGCTGGACTCGTTGTATAGTCTAAGTCTAGCCCAAACTCGTCCATCAATCCCTTACTTCACGGCCTTTGCAGTAATGTACTATTATGTAATTAAATACTCATAATGTTACTTTCTGAAACGAATAAAGCATGAGTATGAGTATTTTTTTATCAGCAGGGATGAAGTACTATTGAAATGAAACCTGACGAAAAAAAAAATGAAAACACACACACAAAAACGGAGTCGTGATTAGTAATTATAAAGATATGTTTAGTACTTATGCTCGGGCGCCGCCGAAACATTCCGTTGTCACACGCACACAAAACATAAGATAGTTTGAACTCCAAGTTTGATCGGGTAAGTAGCGTATTGGAATATTTGGAATTATCATTTTCATTACTAAAACTTTTATAAGATTATGGCTCAGATTAAACTTTACGGTTTTAAAAGTTTAATTAAATAATATTTACCGCTCTTTATTAAATCCTGGAGAGATAATTTTAATACTTATTTTGTGGCAAAGAAAATGCCTGATTTAATAGACTTAGGGCTTTAAGGGACTTAGTAAATTATTCATCATCTTGATTAACTTGAATCGAGTCTATTTGATTATAATATTAATACCTAGATTACTAGAAACCCTTTTTTAGTTAAATAATTATACAAAAATATGGTAATAAAATCCATTAATAGCCCATCATCTGGCTCCATTAATAGCTTAAATATTTGTATGCCTAACGGCCCACCATGGTGATTCGACTAATTGTATAGTAAGACCTTTGTACCTACCTGTGTTGAACAAATTAATGCATTATTCTTATTCTTTCTAATTCTTATCAAATAATTAAAATAAGATACAATCAAATAAATAAATACTAATATGTAGTTGAAGCAACTAATTAGGTACCTACGTATCGGTACATAATAAGAAGCCGAAAAAGAAAAATGGGTTTCAGATTATAGCAACTCGTATCTTGTACACACCTTAGCAAGGCAGTAAGCCTAAAAAATAGTGAATAAATATTTTCCTCGAGTAAGGAAAATAAGAAAATTCAATCATAAATCAATGCCATTATAGACTGTAACAGGAAACACACTTTTATCATTTTATCTGTACCGTAATTCCAAAGTAGTCACATTGTTTATCACTCAGGGAGCGTACTTTTCATGCCGATGACATCAATTTGACGTCACGCTGCATATAGGATGATCCCAAATAGTTTTATTGTAATTATTAATCATTAGTCGTCAATCATTTTAATCATGTACAAATTACTTCAAAAGTAATCTATTCACACGTGGAATAATTAATAGGTACCTACTTGATACGTGAAACGTAAATTAAGCTATTTGATTTGTTTTATACATACATTTTATTAAATGGTATTGTTACCACCAGGGCCCGTACTTATCATGCCGTTGACGCAAAAATGACGTCACGCTGCATAGAGTTTGATTGCAATTGTATATATAAAAACAAAACAAATAGTTTAATTTACGTTTCACGTATCAAGTAGGTACCTATTAATTATTTCACATGTTATTAGATACTTTTTGTTGAATAGATTACTTTTGAAGTAATTTGTACATGATAAAAATGATTGACGACTAATGATTAATAATTACAATAAAACTATTTGGGATCATTCTATATGCAGCGTGACGTCAAATTGATGTCATCGGCATGAAAAGTACGCTCCCTGTATTATCACAAACACAACGTTACAAAACGGGGTTGTTGCGTTTTACATTTCGGCACTTATAATGAGGTGCATTATGGTCATTTTGAGATAACTTTAAATAATACTGTCCTTAGATTGTCCAATTTACTTAAGATCCTTTGACAAAAAGTAAAAGATTAGTTTTTGTCCCGTCCATTAAATTTAATCCAAGAATATTATGCAAGAATTTTCGATTAATTTACATGACTCATTTTTACAGGTTTTTTTTCTGTACCTCTTATTATAATTATTATTTAAATCATAAAATGATTTTAATTTTTGTGCGTCATTTATAGTTAATAATAATTGTTTTTTCACTTCTCATGCTCGCAAAGTTCGCCTTTGTGCTGGATGTATGCTTCACAAAATGCCAGTTTTATGCTCTAGTGCACAAAGTAAAATTATTTTAAAGACTAATATAAATAATCGGGCCTAACAGCCACACACACAATATAACTTCGTAGAATAAACTTGTCATTTGATTTGATTTGCTTTAATAAATTTCACATCCGTGTTTTCCATTACTAAATTAATAAAACCAGATAAAATAGGAGTTAATTATTATTTTAAAACGTATCGAACCATTAAATGACTTGGCAGTATGAAGTACCTAAGTCTCACGTGTGTGTTATATCACGTGTCGAAAATTAAACATAAAAACTTTAAAAAGTTAAGTGACGGGAATGAGCTATTATTTAATTTAGTTTTGCAATTATTTGTTATTTTCTCCCAATCGAAGTGAAAAGCAGTGTGTACAAGTAACTCGGGCATCAATAGCCATTTAACCCCTCGACTTAACGTCTCGGGTTAAATGGCTCGTTTTATGCGCTTGTTGTACAATCTACTTTTTCATCACACTTGGACAATGGCCTAAATTGTTCCCGCGGGAATAATGGTCCCAAGGGAGTAATGAGCTTGTGTGTGATCTGATTGGTTTAAGCAAATCTAGACGGCCGCGCGCTACAATAATTCTGCTCTGTGATTGGTTGAAAATAAAATCGAGCAGGCCATGCGCTGCAAGAATACTGCTCTGTGATTGGTTGACATATTGAAGCTACGCGCTCCACTCGCACTGATGAAGTAAAGTTGTCAAATTCATCAATTTTTGATTGGTGCGCTTGTATAAAACATAGACTTTTTCTGTCTTTTATAGTTATTTATTTCCTGGCAAATGTGATGAAAAACATTGTGTATAACACGGGCGTAAGCATATTGCAAACTCGAGTCATCAAAAAATTCTGATAGACTCTCGTTTGCAATATTCCTATTACGCCCCTATTAAACAATGTACTATTATTGAAGGACTTCCTTGTTAGTTTTGTTTTTATGCTATAACTGTACTTGCATGCATTTACGTTTTTCAAAGCAAATAAATGATTGATTAATTTATTTATCATCAGTCAAAAAAATATAGGTATAACGGTGTTAACTTAAGTATACTTATTCAAAATAGTCTAGGCGTTTCCAGATAATATGCAACAAAATCCATACTAATATTATAAATGTGAACGTAACTCTGTCCGTCTGTCTGTCTGTTACCTTTTAACGTTTAAACCGCTGAACCGATTGAGGAGAAATGTTTGAATCCTGAAAAAATTAAAGGCGAAGAAAACGTGTTCTGCGTGGACGAAGTCGCGAGAAAAAGCTAGTATTTTATATTTTTTATCATCCTCACTTTATTTGGAGTTCATGTCAAGGAATCCTTTATTACCTGGGACTCAGCAATAATAGTATATGTAACATTTATAACAGAACTAGTTCCTTAAAAAAAATGTACGCGTACTAGGATTTTAATCAAGAAGGCATATACATACTTATACATATACAATTGCCTGCAAAAGAAGGTATAACACTCATAATTCTCATAAACGTGACGAACACTAAAACTGTTATACCTACCTTCTTTTGCAGGCCAGTGTATTTCATTACTATAAAACGACTTTTAAATTACCGAAACGTCCCTGCGGGAGCCCAATGGCCACTGCGGCGGTACCACGAACTTCGAATCTCGAACTTCGTATATGTCCGTCTCTATCGCACTTATGGTTTATGGTACTCGAGCGACCGTAACGGAAGATATACGAAGTTCGAGATTCGAAGTTCTAGGTAGCGCCGCAGGCATCCTTGTACTTTGGACTGTTATTCAGTACGATTACGGACTACTCGCCTCATGAGAACCAGATATCGCAATTACGTACGAACTCGTAAGTATGACAGAGAGGGGAAACTTCGAATGCATTTCCCGGTAGGCCCTCTGTATCCATACTTTAAGGCTCCACCCTTGACATTTTCGTGAAAATGAGTTGTTTAGTAACCATGTTATACATTAAAACGTAACAATTTTTATAGAAAAAATATATCATAATCTGCAAGATATGAGAAGTAGGTAATATAGTTTTCGTAGAAATTCATTTAAGAAAAGAAAGTAGAGCTAAAAAATCTAAAGTGAAATAATAGGGATTATTTCACTTGTAACCATTTCTCCATTTTTTATCAGAAAAAGATGAAATTTTATAATCTTCATAAAGTAATGAACAATTACTTAGGTACTTAAATTTCTTAAAAATTTACCTGGTTTTCTGAAATATTCCGAAAAAACAAAAGATATCCGCGCTTTTGAACACGCACTTCCATCTCGCTCACGCTTATGCTCAGTGAGAGGGAGAGAAGACCATGAATCTACGGCGCTTTAATACCTATTATAAATGCGAAAGTAATTCTCTCTGTCTGTTACCTTTACACGCTTGGGTCATTATTCCAAGGCACGAAATTGTGTTCAGGCATTATTTTTCAATGATCTCAAGATTCTCAAGAGAAAAGTCGATATTCTATTCTTTTGCATTATAGTAGCACTTAACTAATTACTGTCATATATATATTTTTTAATTAAGTCTCAGAATTTCTGAAAAAAAAAATTTTTGGAGTAAACGTCACGCTACGTGGATAGTTCAGATGATACATGATAAACTTCCTGCTCCTGTCAAAAATACAAAATATAGTAAAAAATATTAGCTTAGTTGTTTATAAAAATAATCATGGACCATATCCTCAGATAATATTAAACAGTAAAAGTACTGGTATCTATAAAATTTCCAACTTCTTGTGTTGTTCCGAAAAACACCGTCATTTTCGTGGTCACCCAAATTTAATGACGTTTTTAACTAAATAATTTTACACATTCATATACTAGTACGTGTTTGTATGTTAGCAACATCAATATAAAGTGTCCAATCATTGCAGTAAAGTTCTTGGTTGGTAACCGCCATTGCGAGAAAGTTATACAATAATAATGTACCAACCTTGTGAAATTTGTGTCAAAGATCGTGCATCACCTTCGTTATTGTTGAATTTGGGTTAGTTTATTTTTAATAAATTAAAATAATATGCTGACTTGCTGGTTGCCGAGGTTAAATTTAAAGTTTAATAATCAGTTTTTCTTAAACTTAAAACAATTCAAGTAAAAAACTGTTTGATTTGCCAGTCGTCACTTTCGTGGTCATCACTTTCGTGATTTATGTGGTCAGAGACCACAAAGGTAGGTTTGTTGTCCATTTTAAAGTCATGCTTACTAACCGCGCGGATTGTATAAAACAATACTACACACTGAAAATAACCGGCATACGGCCTTTAATAATCGTGGTGGCGCAAACGTTACTGTGAAACCGCTCGAAGGACTCAATAAGGAGAGGTAACGAAAGTGACGGTTAATTATTCATCACTTTCGTGGCCTAATCTTTTTTATTTATTTTTTAAATCTTCCAAAAGTGCTATTAAGATGTTTGTTATTCCGAATGATTATTATTAATGATTCCTAAACAGTCTTTGAAGTATTACTTAGATTATATAAGCATAAGCCTTAAAAAAGTACAAAATTAAGTGATCATTTCCGTGGTCATTAAGGTCACTTTCGTTACCATTGAATATAGTTTTTTGAGGTTTTTTTATATAAATATTTTTTTTTGATCTCTATTATTATTAAAATTATGAATAATATATGTGTACAGATACATAATAATAAAATAACAATCGAAAAGAGCGTTTTAATTTTTTTTTAATTTTGGATGCCTCTGAAATAATGACCCGCTTAACCTTTTAATAAACCAAATTAAAACTAACCCACAATTCAAATCTCATGCCACTGCAATATTATAGACCTACCAGAAAAAAAATATGCACAGATCCTAAAAGGTTGTCATTTTTCAATTAAAATTTAGTTTGTGCCGTATCTTGGTTAAACCACAGAACCGATTATAATGAAGTTTGGTATGAGGATAGTTTAAGAAGATGGGAAAGTCATAGGATAGTTTTTATCCCAGAAATAATCCCATAGAGGGGTGAAAAGGGGAGTGGAAGTGTCTTTGGAAGCGTTGATTTTGCGCCTGTGGGAAGTCTATTTAGCATATTTGCTATTAGGTTTTGTACAGGCGTAGTATTAATCCGTCACGGCGATTATCGAGTATACGCGGACGAAGTCACGGGCAAAAGCTAGAAATCTGATAAAGTACCAGTCTGGTGTTTGATTGCGCATAGCTGTCTGTTGGGAATCTAGGGGTCAAGTTGTATTAGGGAAGTGTCCTGAGTTGAGTCGGGTTTGGAATCGCTGAGCCGACGCTAGGCAAGGAAGCAGCTCTGAATACCCTGTCGGCGGAATCGGGCACGTCCTAACTCGACTCTCTCGATGTTTACAGCCATAATACTTCCATGCTAGAGATGTTCGACACACGCATTCCGTAGCAGCTGAAGCAAGCAGCAAGTGAAGACCGAAAGTTTGACATATCTCGGCGTAGGTACTGATACTGATGGTATGATATCATTAATTTTATTGCGCTAGAAGATAAACATCCTTAATATTTTTTCATTGCAATTCGTAAATAGTGCGGAAAAGGTACTTTATGTTTTTTCTAGTTCACTTGACCACATTAATATAATATATGACGACAGCGACATATTGAATGTAATACTTTTATCTCTTTAAATTGTACAGGGCACATTGCACATTGCACGTAGAACCGATGGCCGTTGGGGCGGAAAGGTTCTCGCGTGGCGACCACGTACCGGAAGGCGCGGCGTGGGTAGGCCCCCCACGGTGGACTGGTGACCTGGTATAGGTCGCAGGAGTCCGCTGGATGCGGGTGACGCAGGACCGGCCATTGTGGCACTTTTTGGGGGAGGCTGTCTTTCGGCTGATATGATGATGATGATGATGAAATTGTACAGATATTTTGGTAATTTTATTGTGACGATTTTGTTGACTATTTCGTTTGTCCTCAAAGAGTATTTTAATCCTATTCAGAATTGAGATGGGTTGTCATTTATCTCGCGGGTACCTTCATGTACCTACACAATGTCTTAGATTCTCATAGCAACCAAGGATCCAGTGTCTTACGCCCTTATTAACTCGTTAAAAACCTCCAGCCTGTATACGCGTTACTAATTTATGTTTGGCAATACCCTCTATTTCATTTTACTTTTTTACCTACATCAACTATGTGTCTATAGATGTATGTTTAGCTATTTGACTGAATGGTAGAACCCTTCCACACTAAGTTTTTTTTATATATTTTTGTGCCATAAAGTTTTAATAAAAGTAAGGCCCTTTAGAAGAAGCATTGTTGATAAATGCGGTTAGTTCTGTATACATGCTTTATAATCAGTATAATCACTATAAGACACTGAAAGCTTGGTTAGCGGGGTTCAATAGGTAACGATTTGAAATTATCCGAGAAGTAATTATATGTTGGCTTAACACGTTCACTGCGTTACGGGGGCTTTTGAACCCCGTACGCTGCCGTCATTCAGTGCGGGGCAGAAAACTACCGTCTACCCGTTGGTGCGGAACCTGTAACTTCGGTATTTTTACGCCTACAATAGACACAAATATATCTTTATAATTCGGTTTTTAAATCTGATCAGATGGCATTTAAAAAATGAACGGGGTCTTATGAGCCCCGTACCGACCACAAAGCAAAAATTACCTTCTAGTGCGGTACGGGGTCCAAAGAACCCGTATCGTGATTCACTATCCCGTACGGGGTGCTTACGCTTAGTGCCTCTAGTGCAGTCATTAGTGCAATACGTTGTTATCGGTAATTAGTAATTAAGTGCAACCAATTCAAGTGCAATGAAGCGATCACGACGCATGTTAGAATTGTCGTATTCCAAAAACGATGAAGAAATACCTACGTCGACATCAAGATCACCCCGCAGGCAGTCAACATCGTCGCCTTAGTTTCGCAAGATTTTTCAGCGACAAAATAGCGAGAATTACGAAAATGTTGTCACTAGCCCCAGGACTGTTTGGTTTTTGTTTATTTTATTTTTAGTGTTTATTTACACAATCAAATTAAATATGTTTGAAAATATATTTCTATTAAAATATCGTTTGTTTTCTTTCACATCACTATTAATCTATCGACACAAATACGGCGTGTGCGTTACGGGGTTCGATAAACCCCCTGTTTCCTTTAACTCTAGTGCGACACGGGGTTAAAGCCACCCCGTATTTTTCTTTTTTCAATAACTTGATAAGTTTTCATCTGATCCCGATACGGAGGCAGAGTAACACAGCAACATTTGTAATCTTTCAATTGGCATTAAAAAAAATGACAAAAAAGATTTTTTCGGGACTTTATAAGATCCTAAATGAAGGTAGGTAGCTGTACGGGGCATATTGAAACCCGTAACGCAACATAGTGAAACCCACTACGGGGTATATTAGGCCTCGCAACGCACTGAAATTTAGGACAGGGTTTTGGGTTGCCGCAGCGAACGTGTTAAAAGGAACCCTTTACACACAAACGGGTTTGTAATTATAACTTTATAATAATACAAGTTGTTCAATGAAATACCACCACGAACGTGCGTAGGTATGACCATAAATATAGTATAAGAAGAGAAGATATGTCAACGCCATACATTAAAATAAAACCACCTTAATTGGAATGACCACCAGGGGGCGTTAGTTAACTGGTTAAAAACATTGGTGACGCCAATAGATATCGCTTATATCAATACGCCTTCTATGAACTATCGAATACACTAGCGACATCTAAACAACAGGTGATGTTCTAAATAATCTGTTGACGAAGTCAATATATGTCACTTTACAAGGCATTGAAAAAAGTAATACCTGTTGGATAGTGTGTAACCTCTCAAACCATAAATATTATCTATCTTTAAAACTGTTCGTTGCATGTCTATGGTACCTTCCCGTTCCCCTTCTTCTCTGCTATCCTACAATGGTGTGAACATGCATTTTTATAAATGTATTTTAAATAATTAATATTACCTGATAAAATGTGAGGCCTCATACAGCTGATTATATATGTGATGTGTTGTTAAAACATTTTTGCGTAGATCTTTATGAATAAAGGTTTGTACGTAAATCGTTGTCTACTCATTCCATGTGGTACAGTCGGCCCACGAGCCCTAGTGCGATAGCAGCCGCTTTTCGCAAACCTAACAGGTTATGGAACCAGCATTTTATTCCAAGAAGGAATCGAGAAGGCAACGATCGGCCGCGGCGTATCGGGTATAACTTAACCTCAAACTTTTAACTACAACACAACGATGGTGACGACACCGGTCGACAACGAGAGTGCCCGAGCTTCATTCTCATTCGAGAAATTGGATGGCATCAGTAACTACTTAAACTGGAAGTTCTGCATGCGACATGCACTCATAATGGAGGGACTATGGGCATCTGTTGAAGGTACGGACACGGATCCAGTTCGAGGCCAGCGTGCTTTGGCTCGAATCTGTTTGTCTGTAAAACCACATTGCATACAGCACATTAGGACGGCGGACACGGCTAAGAAGGCCTGGAATAACCTTCAAGATATCTTTGAGGACAAAGGTTTGTTCCGGCGTGTCGTGCTACTACGGCAGCTTCATAACGCTCGTTATGATGACTACGGCTCCATGCAGCAATACATCGAGGCCGTCACTACATTAGTAAGCCAGCTAGATGACATCGGTCGAAATATTGCTGATGAAGAGGTCGCAGAGCTCCTTCTATCCGGACTGCCACAGGAGTACGACGTTTTGGTGTCAAGTCTAGGAGCCGCTAACCTGTCTCAGTCGCTGACCAGTGAAATGGTGCGAGCACGTCTTCTACAAGAAGATTTTCGTCGCGGGAACAATGAAAGTGCCAACCGGAGCTCAGCACTGTTAACTCAGAATAGCTCAAAGAGATTTTGCCACTACTGCAAGAAAGCGGGTCATTTCAAGTCGAAGTGCTTCAAACTTAAAAATGACCAGAAGAAAAAGGCTGATGGTGACAAAATGCAGCAAACATTGTCCGTGTCAGCGCTCGCTGCTTACAACTCTGAAGACTGGGTAGTTGACTCAGGCTGTACGGCTAATTTATGTAAGCATTTACATTATTTTAAGACTCTTGACAGTAATTTTAGCAGTGTCATTACCGTAGCTAATAATGAAACCTTGCAATGCAAAGGTATAGGTTCCGTAGAAATTACCTTACCTAATAATACTGTAAGAATGATTGAAAATGTGATGTATGTCCCAAATCTCTCCACTAATTTGTTGTCTGTGGCTAGATTGACCCAAAAAGGCTATAAGGTTGTTTTTGATAACAGTAAATGTCATATTTATGACACTAAACAACAATGTTTAGCCACTGCTTCTAATAGGAAAGGTATTTATGTATTAGATTGTGTTACTAATTTGACTTCACAGAACAAGACTGCTTCAGCGTGTATACTGAGTCACAAGGACACAGTATGTACACAGGAGGGGTTCACTGGTGCGTCGTCGGATGCTACGAGGGAGCATCAATGTGCTCATACAACCTCTGATGTGCCTATGCACATCTGGCATCGACGGCTAGCACACCTTAGCAAAGCAGGTATGTGTGAACTTCGTAATATGTCCAATGGTTTAAATTTTAGTGGCCAGGACGGTCCGTTGGCTGATTGTGAAGCATGTATTAAAGGGAAGTTGACTGTTAAAAGTTTTCCCAAGGGTGAAGCAAAAAGAGCGCGAAAGCCTCTAGAATTAGTACATTCTGATGTTTGTGGTCCTATTGAAGAATGCACTTGGGGTGGTTCACGCTATCTAGTCACATATACCGATGATTTTACTCGTAAAACATTTGGCTATTTATTAAAATATAAAAGTGAGGTTATGTCTAAGTTTATTGAATTTAAAAACTTGGCAGAGAAGCAAACAGGTCAGAAGGTGTTATGTTTAAGGACAGATGGAGGCTTGGAATATTGTAATCGTAATTTTGATAAATATTTATCTGATTGTGGGATTATTCATCAGGTGACTGTACCCTATAGCCCGAGCCAAAACGGGGTCTCGGAACGCCTTAACAGGACTATTGTGGAGAAGGCGCGCTGCATGTTGATTGATGCAGGTTTAGGCGTGCGGTATTGGGGTGAAGCTGTTAAGACAGCAATTTATTTGAAAAACAGGTCCCCAACAGCTGCTGTGTCTCGTGCCACTCCAGAGGAACTGTGGTCAGGGTCCAAAGTTGACTTGAGCCACTTAAGGATATTCGGATGCAAAGCTTTTTGCCATGTGCCAGATTGCAAGCGTCGCAAATTTAGTCCAAAGGCTATAGAATGTATATTCACAGGCTATTCCGAGGAATCGAAAGCGTACAGATTTATAGATCCCAAAAATCCTACTAGGGTTATTAAAGCAAGATCTGTCCATTTTATTGAAACAACTGTGATAAATAATACTGATAAGAATTTTATTAATGAGAATAATAATATTTTAAATATTGACAATGTTATAAGAAATGATAATTTTATAGAATTGGAAAAAGGAAATCCTAACGATAAAAATAATATTGTTGCTTATGACTCATTTGGCAATTGTAATGTTTCAGAGACTCCAGTGTCGGAGCCCTGCCCTGGTGTTGAGACCACCAGATTGCGAAATGAGCCCCTGAGTGAGGAGCCAGCCTCATCTGAGCCTGTGCATGTGCAGCCCGAGCCGCAGAGCAGTGCTGATGAGCCAGAGGAGGCCATGAGTCCTCCAGACAGCCAGTACCAGTCGTGCAGTGACAGTGAAGACTCCAACGAGTTGCCAGTGACGTGTGAGGCTAACGTCCTTGTACAGCCCAGTACGTCACGTCCCGTCAGAAGCACGCGGGGTGCTATGCCCAAAAGGTATGGTGAATATGATTTATCACTCATGACTCAAGTTGAGTCTGAGCCACTTTTCTATTATGAAGCAATGGCATCCGAACGTAGAGATAAATGGAAAGCTGCAATGCAAAAAGAGTATGATGCTCTTATTAATAATGAAGTTTGGAGACTAGTAGATCGTCCAAATAATACAAACATAGTAAAGTGTAAATGGGTCTTTAAAATTAAAGATGAAGCTTTGGGTAAAGATAGGTTCAAAGCTCGTTTAGTAGCTCGTGGTTTTTCACAGAAAAAGGGCGAGGATTTTAATGATGTTTTTGCTCCTGTAGTGAGACATTCGACTATGAGAATATTATTCTCATTAGCTAATGATCTTGACATGGATATGAATCACATTGATGTCGCTAATGCTTTTCTGAATAGCAAATTAAACGAGGTAATTTATATGGAACAACCTGAAGGTTTCATTAGGGACCCTAGCAAAGTTTGTCTATTAATAAAGAGCTTGTATGGTTTAAAACAAGCCAGTAGAATGTGGAATTTATGTGTGCATGAATTGTTAATTAAAAATGACTATGTGCAGAGTCGTTGTGAGCCTTGTGTATATGTAAGAACATCGAATGGCAAATTGTCAATAATAGCACTATATGTGGATGATTTTTATGTATTTTCTCAAGACCCAGAATGTGCAAATTCCTTAATTATTTTACTGGAAAAACAATTCAATGTTAAAAATCTTGGTGAATTGAGTAATTGTCTAGGTATGAAAGTAGAACGTGATAGAACAAAGGGCATTTTAAAATTTAACCAAAGTGACTATATAAAACGATTATTGGTGCGCTTTAACATGGAAAATTGTAAGTCTGTAAAGACACCCATGATGTTGAATTGTAAACTTGACAAATCTGATCCTACTGCTACAACTCTGCTTGATAGCGAAGTCTTTCGTTATAGAGAGTTGCTAGGCAGTTTGATGTACCTCTCAGTATGTAGTCGCCCAGACATAGCTTTCACTTGTAGTCAGTTGAGTCAGTTCAACCATGCTTATGATAAAAGTCACTGGTTAGCAGCCAAGCGCGTCTTAAGATATTTAGCGGGGACTTTAAGTCATTCACTATATTTCTATAGGAGTAATGACTTAAAAATTACCGCATTTGCAGATGCCGACTATGGCAATAATTTGCTAGATCGTAAGTCATATAGTGGTTTTATTGTAAAACTAGGCAATAATGTAATAAACTGGGAGTCTAGAAAGCAAAAATGCGTTGCGCTTTCAAGTACCGAGGCTGAGTACCTTTCTATTGGGGATGTATGTAAAGACTTATGTTTCATTAAGAATTTAATATGTGAACTTCTGAATAAAGATATCAAAATTGTAATATATAATGATAATCAGAGTGCACATAAGCTACTAGAATGTAAAGAATACTGTCATAAAAGAAGTAAACATATTGATATACGATTTCACTTTGTAAAAGATATGATAAAAGATAACTTTGCTCAAGTTAAATACCTACCAACAGAAAGCATGATCGCAGATGTTCTTACGAAGCCTTTAGGTAGAATTAAGCATGAAAACTTTACAAAGTTAATGAATGTTAAAGTATAATCTGTATAACTTTTAATAAATGTAGAGCTTATGGTTTGTAGAGCTTAAAGGGAAGTGTTGGATAGTGTGTAACCTCTCAAACCATAAATATTATCTATCTTTAAAACTGTTCGTTGCATGTCTATGGTACCTTCCCGTTCCCCTTCTTCTCTGCTATCCTACAATGGTGTGAACATGCATTTTTATAAATGTATTTTAAATAATTAATATTACCTGATAAAATGTGAGGCCTCATACAGCTGATTATATATGTGATGTGTTGTTAAAACATTTTTGCGTAGATCTTTATGAATAAAGGTTTGTACGTAAATCGTTGTCTACTCATTCCATGTGGTACAGTCGGCCCACGAGCCCTAGTGCGATAGCAGCCGCTTTTCGCAAACCTAACAATACCTTATCCTAAAAATAAATTTACACAAGAGAAAAATAATATGTAGGTATATGGCAAGTTCAAAAACCTGTATACAATCTAAATTACATAATTAGTATCCTGCAAATGACGCACAATATTGTAGTCATATTTATGTCATTAATAAAATTATAGATTCAGTAACTGCTACGAAAATATGTATATGTCACCGTTAGATTGTGAACACCGTCAGTTTATAATCTTACCCGTTATATTGTAAACTGACGGAATATTGTGAACTGCCAAAACCGTTCACAATTTAACGCAATATTTTTCGTTAGTTTATAAACTTTCAATGTTGAATCGTCAAATTGTGAACTGAGATAAATCGGCTTGCTACGGAACGTACACAAAGACTAGGTAGGTTAGGTTAGTTAGGTATCTTCAGTTGCCCGAAGGGCAAAGCGCCCAGAAATAGGAGCCCCGCGCAGCGGGGCTCCGTCGACACTGGTGGGTGCCGAAATAAATGGAAGAAAATGTCTGAATAACAAAAAAAAACAATCATGTTCTGACGTAAGTGGAAACTGATACAAGTGGAATAATTCGCTCAACCAAACAGCGCACATGTTGCGTTCCAACTCAGGCAAATTTGATTCAGTTTACAATTTGACGATATGACATTGTTAGTTTATAAACTAACGAAAATGAATGCGTAAAATTATGAATTATTTTAGCAGTTTACAATATTCCGTCAGTTTACAATATAACGGGTTAGATTATAAACTGACGGTTTTCACAATCTAACGGTGACATATACAAAATATAAATCTGCAAAGATCAACGTTAGGGTATTGTCACACGAAACAAATTTAAATAGAATGTTTTGACAATTCATGAAAACAGTGCAGACTTGTCATTGCATATGTTTGTCTCATGTTTTGACCTGTCACAACGTTATTGGCATTGCGCGTTAAGATTTTGCAATAATGAAGTTGCCAACTTAAACTAGGTATCTAATGCGTTTCAATATTTCGTCTATGCAGACATCAGTTACCATGGCCCTGTTGTTTAGTAGTACCCATATAACTGCCGAGTCATATGTTATCCTGAGTTCTAATCCTGCAATTAGATGATTTTTTTGCATTTTTAGGGTTCCGTAGCCAAAATGGCAAAAACGGAACCCTTATAGTTTCGTCATGTCCGTCTGTCCGTCTGTCCGTCTGTCCGTATGTCACAGGCATTTTACTCGAAAACTATAAAGTGTATTTGAATGAAATTTGGAGTATAGGTGTATTTTGTTAGCCGCTACATAGTTATGCATTGAAATTACTAAATAATTTTTTTTTCGGGGTGCACTCCATACATGTACATGCAAGTCAAAAAAAAAAATCATTGTAAGTCTACATGTGGCACATCAATCGATAGCTCTTTCAAAATCAATACAAGGTTTCTCAGCAATTTTTTTGATTAAGTAAATAAAGTCGGAGATAATCGCCCCGAAAGTCACAAAAATTGTGTCCCCCCCCCCCCTCTAACTCCTGAACGGCGGAAGTAAAAAAAATTAAAAAAATCATGAACATAGTGCTTATTAAATACATTTACCGAAAAGTATTTTGAACAAGATCGGTTAACAGGTTTTTGAGCTTTGGATGTTTAGATGTTTGA
The DNA here is from genome assembly GCA_963854355.1 of Epinotia brunnichana. NCBI lineage: Eukaryota > Metazoa > Arthropoda > Insecta > Lepidoptera > Tortricidae > Epinotia > Epinotia brunnichana. The sequence goes on from OY977935.1 coordinate 22,955,135, forward strand.
ATGATTGTTACTCATTCACGCAAAAATGGTCTAACGGATTAAGATGAATTTTAGTGTACATATTGTTTATAGCCTGGATTAACATACATAATACTTTTGATCCCGGAAACCATCCCTCAAAGGGATGAGTTCCGGGATCAAATCAAAAAAACAAAAAGTGAGAAGGGAACATTATAAGTATGATATAACATGTATCATAAATAAAATACATAGGCTACACTGTACGAAACATTAAATAATGAAGCTGTTGAGATCCCGTTCACAAGGTACGTCGCCATCACATACATAGGTACACTATAGGTGTTCAAAAATATCGGCACATGCACCCTAATGCCTTGACAATAGAGGTGTGTTCCGATGTTTGTGACGTGCTTGTTTGCTCCGATGTATGTGATGGCGACACTTAAATACAAAATACAGTGTGTATGTATCGTTAAATTTAAATAATCTCAATCATTTACCAGTGGCGCTAGTGAGCACGTGAACGGGGTCTTGCAGGATGGACCCCGCCTAAAAGTAGTAAGACTGCAGCGGATTATTTTCGAAGCACAGGTCCTTACGGCCTGCGGGTACTAAAATTACGAAATGCTCTTTTGAAATAGCGATAGAAAATTGAAAAGCGAGTGGTATTGACCACTCGTATTCAATTCTATCGGTAGAAAGTTAGTCCCTGCAATTTTGACACTAAAATCATATTCACTTTTATTTTATTTTCGAGCGCTCGAAAGTCAAAAATCGGCCCTCTGTACGCTAGCAAATTCGTTATTATTTATTTTATTTATATACGATCTTACATTATTTGTACGTACAGTCGACGCCAAAAATATGTTTACTCTTTTGCACCTTATTCTATTGTAATAAGGCGAAAACTGTAAACATATTTTTGGCGTCGACTGTACGTATAAACATGTTTGTTCGATGATATTCGGGTGTAAGCGAATGAATAAGACAACAATATTTTATTAGTCAAGACGTTCACAGTTTGGAGAGAACCACTAGTCTTACTTAATATAAGTTGTAATGTACATAGAAGGCACGGAACTCTTCGTTGTGCGTGGTCCGACACGCACTTGGCCCCTTTTTTGCATTTTTATTTTATATTGTTTACAGACCATGTTGGTGTGTTACAATAGCTACCTACTTATAAAATAAAAAATGCATAAGATTCGAACCTTTCAAATACTCCCAAGGCTTTACGACGACAAATAAAACAAAATAAAAAAAATCTATTTATTTTTCGCGCGCGCCCGGCCAGCGCGAAACAAGCAAAGTTTGCATCTCCATTGATTTTATCAGTTTAAAATTACTAAATGAAGTCTGATTAATACACATTATATATTATCTCTTATTATAGCTTGTGGCACGGACTTTGAAATGCAAGTGTTAGTTTTGACGGCGAAATCGTGGTCGAAGTACAATCACAGTTTTAACATTTCTCAATAACGCCGGTAGTTAATTCCTGGAACCGCGCGCTAGTGCAGTGAGCTGTTTGCGCTCCGCTTCCGTGTGTGTGTGCGCCCCGTACCACGTTCGCTCTGATATCGCGATAGCGGTCGCTAAACGGTCGCTTGATTACTTGGTACGGTGAATATGCAGTGCCACGGCTGTTCTCATGTCATTAAAAAAGGGGAGGCAGCGATCGCTTGCACCTCAAAGCTGTGTACTTTCCACGCTTCATGCGTAAAGGTTGAGAAGTTAAAGCCTGAAGAAATAAAAACATGGATCTGTCCCATCTGCAACGCGAAAACTAAGAAAGTTGGGGACAACATTCACACGCCAAGTGGACAGACAGCAGAAAATATTACGCTGCGTAAAAAGAATTTGCAAGCGCAAGCCTCGGGTGACGGCTCCGTCGAGGTCTCCGCAGACGCTCTTCAATCTCTATCCTCGGACGTAAGTTTTATGAGGGAGAGCATTTCAGACATGTGGGAATTTATAAGAACCCGTCTTGATGACCTTGACTCGAAGTTGTCTAGCTACGATTTGCGGATTAAATCCCTGGAAGCATTAGAAAATGAAAATGCTCTTCTCAGGGCCACATTTGTCAACATGCAACAAAGAATAAATGACGAAGCACAAAATCACTTAAGGAATTAGTTGGAGATATCTGGCCTCGAAGAGACACCCGGTGAAAACCCCTACCACCTAGCAGTGACTGCTGCCCAGAAAATAGGTGTTGAGCTACACGACTCGGATGTCAACTACGTGTCAAGAGTTGGACCCAAACATAGACTCCAAGATAATAACGCCGAGAACATGAGTCAACTGCGGCGTCCTCTGGTGGTATCGTTTACTCGGCCAATCAAGCGTGACGAGTTTCTAAGGCAGTCGAAGTCACGCCGCCGTTTCATCAAGAGCAAGGACATAGTCGGACAAGCCCAAGGGTCCGACCATATCGTATATGTCAATGAAAGACTTACCAGCGAAGGTCGGCGGTTATTTCGAGACGCCAGGGCGTTTGCAACCAAACATGGATATAAGTACTGCTGGGTCATTCACGGATCAATCTACGTTAGAAAGCGAGACGCGAGTACAGGCAGCCCTGCAATTCGAGTCAACTGCGATGAAGACCTCAACCGATTGCTCCCCACAACAAATCTGGCTAACCCGGAGACACCAGAGAACATGCAGGAATCTGTTCCGTAACGTAATAAAATACTTGCTTCGTTTTATGATGGGTCTTTAGTATTCTCTATTTGGAGATTTAAATTCAAACTATTTTCAATGTGCTATTTTTGTACTCTGCCTGTCAGATAAACTATGCTACACACAACACATTTACACCTTTCCCCGATCTCTCATATACATCAATCACAAAATATTTAAAACAAATACCAAGTTTTCAAATGTGGCAATAACAATCTCCCTACTGTGTCAAAAATCCTATTTTTTTAATCTATTCCCATGGCTACCTTAAGTCTTTTAAACAATATTGATAATTCTTTTAAGACGAATTGCCATAAAATCACGATTGTAGAAAATTGCTCACAAATAATCTCTAAGTACAATCTAAAAATTTTAAGTCTAAATATTAGAAGCGTTCAAAAGAACTTTAGTAATTTTTTGGTTAGACGACAACGGTTGAATATTGATTTTGATGTCATTATTTTTAGCGAATGCTGGTTAAATGAAAATTCTATCATAGTAGCTCTTCAAGGTTACACCTCGTTTCACTCTAGAAAGTATATAAACAAATCGGGAGGTGAGGAGGGAGGTAGTCTATGTTAAGGATACATGGTCTGCAATATTCTCAGAACTAGACATCGATGAGGCGAATTGTATTCTGGTAGAAGTCCCTAATTGTTTCCAAATAATTGCATCGTACAGGTCGCCCAGCTTTAAAGATCCCGATTCATTTATCAACTCCCTTGATAAAGCTCTAATGGATATTGATCAGTCTCCCTGTCTTATTTTTGCTGGTGATATTAATTTGGATATTTTGGCCTCAGCATCTGACTCGTATGCCTTGGAGTATCTGAATATGCTGTCAGAGTATGGACTTTTCCCTAGTATCGATACGGTTACCCATGGTAAAACATGTTTGGATCATATTTTTATACCCACTAATAATTCAGCAGAGTCGGTAGTTTGTTCAGCTGACCTCACTTACCATGACCTTACAATGGTAGGCCTCTCCATCAACCCAATCGTGACAGAAAAAGCAAATCGCGTGAAAAATACTGTTGATTATGACTCTCTTAAGTTCGAGTTACAGGCTGTTAACTGGTTGCCCATTCTGAATGATGATAATCTTGAGAGTGCCGTAACTTCCTTCTCCGCCACTATTAATGACGCGTTATCCAAACATTCAAGGACTGTCAAAGTTAGTCGCTCCAAGTTTGTTCTGCAACCTTGGATGACCCCTGGGTTAATTAGATGTTCTAAACACAGAGACAGATTACATCTACAATACCGCAATGATCCGAAAAATTTTCTCAAAAAAGTTATTTATACCCGTTACAGAAATTTTTACATCGACTTACTCAGAAAATTAAAAACGGAATATGATAACAAGGAATTAGTTGAAAATAAACATGCACCAAAAAAGCTTTGGAACACAATTAGACGAATTACTCACAAAAATAAAACAGTGTCTACGGCCGATGATCTATTAAAAACTAAATCATCTGCTGAAGACTCTCTTGATCATTGCAATGCCTATTTTTCTTCTGTGGGTTCAAATCTAGCAAAATGTATTTTAACATAAACCAATGAAACTCAGGAAGCTCTTGCATCTAAAATAAGTATCTGCCACATAAACTCTACTTCATTTTTTATCGAGCCTACTGATAAACACGAAGTCTTCAACCTTATTAAGTCACTTGACGTTAAAAGTGCCCCGGGGATAGACGGTATTAGTAACAAAATTCTTAAGGGAATTGGTGACATTATATCGGAACCCTTAGCTGCAATATTTAACCTTAGCATATCCACAGGCAAATTTCCACAGAGTTGGAAAACTGCTACTGTCATCCCGATACATAAAAGTGGACCCAAATATATTCCCAGTAATTACCGCCCGATTTCTCTTCTTAAAGCCTACTCCAAGCTTCTGGAACGGATCATCAATAAGCGCCTTAAAAACTTTTTTGAAAATCATAAAATACTTTCTGATCTGCAATTTGGCTTCCGAAAAGGAAAATCAACGGAGGACGCGGTAACACGTTTGACGGAAACTGTTGTCTCTCATTTAGATGAAGGTCGAAACTGTATTGGCATATTTTTAGACCTCGCCAAGGCCTTTGATACGGTTTCGATTCCCATATTACTTCGTAAGTTAGAAGGATTTGGCATACGAGGTACTGCTTTAAATTGGTTTAGTAGCTATTTGACCAACATATGCCAATGCGTTAGAGTTGGAGTTGGTTTCTTGTTGTTTTTATTTGAAAAAGTTAGTTAAGTGAAAATTAATATTTGTAAATGTTAATATTTAAGATTTCGAATAAAGTAAAATATTAATAGCCATCAGCGGTGCTCCAAGCGACATCTCTTACAGTTTCTCAGAACTATTCGACCGCAGTATGGGATGCTGCCTCTTTGTATATTTTCTCTATGGTACGACGTACGACCTCGATCATCGCGATTTATACAGGACGGACAATCCAAATAAATGTGCGGATTAGCATGGAACGAGCACCATGTTTTAAAACAGATTTTTTACCGTGTTACAGCAGGTCAATTACATAACGCATGGTATACTTTAACTTATTTCAACTGGGCTCATGAATGGTTCTTTGCTAGCCAGGTATACAATGGTAGTATCTTCTTTTGTTTGCGGACGCGTGCCATTTTTCACAAGAAAAAGTTTAGCGCTACATATTCATTGAATAATGAACTCTATCGCTTTATTCAATAGATTCAAAATGGACTAAAAGATAAAAAAAAACTCGCTCCCGGAGAGCCAGGTCTAAGGCGCTGTGTGTGGTATTTTATCTCGTAGCTAATTTGGAATCTTTTGTAAAAGAAGATAGAGTTCATTATTCAATGAACATTTTACGTGGCGTTAACATCTTTTTTGCAAACTTTGGCACGTGTTCGCAAACAATGTCTGTTCTTAAGCTCAGCACAAAGGGCATTCATGAGCCCAGTTGAAATAAGTTAAAATGTACGCGCGTCAGGTAAATCTAAATGTCACTTCTGGTATGAGAAAATGGCAGTTGAGTTGTCCTAACGAGCGTTCGAAACGTTACGTGATCACTGATCACCCTTCAGGATGTCCGTTCTAGTTCTAGTATACCTATTGTACAATCATTGTAAAGCGAACAACGAAAAGATATAGCTAAGCAAAAGGAAGTTTCATCTTAATTCTAAAATCAACTTTATATTCCTATATATTCCTTGAATACAAAGGCTTACACTTATTTGTCTTGGTTTCTCCTCACTGACCCAATTACTTAGATGGCTCATCCTGTATAACTTTTTCAAAAAATGTATATATATATCTATCACACACCCTATTCTTCATCAATGTATACATACACTCGCTTCTTATTAAATAATTAAGATTAAAGAAAGGTGCAAACATGCAAAAACGTAATAGTAAAAATCTTGGGTGCTTTTTTTTGTCCATTTTACTGTAATTTTCTTTTCCGTTTTTTTTTACATACAAAGGTACAGTCGCCATCACATACATCGGTACACTATAGGTGTTCATTAATATCGGCACATGCACCTTAATGCCTTGAAAATAGAGGTGTGTTCCGATGTTTATGACGTGCTTGTTTGCTCCGATGTATGTGATGGCGACTGTACTATTACAATACCTACATACAAATAATCACGCCTATTTCCCGGAGGGGTAGGCAGGATATAACGGATTTCCACCTGCTTCGATCTTGACAAACCTTTCTTGGTTCATTCACTTTCATTATATTCTTAATACATGCTCGTCGGTTTAGGGTACCTACAGTCGCCATCACATACATCGGAGCAAACAAGCAGCTCACAAACATCGGAACACACCTTTATTTTCAAGGCATTAGGGTGCATGTGCCGATATTTTTGAACACCTATAGTGTACCGATGTATGTGATGGCGACTGTACTCTTGACCTGACCTTTAAGAGTCTTCTTGAGTTTTTTTATACCTACAATTGCCCGAAAGGCCACTAAAAATGTAATTTTATGTCCTCTGCTATGCCACGGGTAACTTGCATGTTTAGTCTACTATAATACGTATGTTTTATATATTGGTAGGTACTTGTACAGAATTTTTTTCCAAATTCTCGGTTACAGTTGTTGCATTTCACGGTTTAAAAGGCTTCCGCCTTTTAAACCGTGCATCTACTTAGTTCAGCTTTCTTATCTCTACAAATCTGTCTGATATTATAAGCAGGCCCTTATATTTATGATGGTAATTTTGAGATAAGTTTAAATAATACTGTCCTTAGATAGTCCAATTTAACTGATCCTTTGACAAAAAAGTAAAAGAATAGTTTTTGTCCCGTCCTCAATTTAATCCAAGAATATTATGCAAGAATTTTCGATTAATTTACGTGACATATTTTTTTTTCTGTACCTCTTGCATCTACTTAGTTCAGCTTTCTTATCTCTACAAATCGGTACTGATATTATAAGCAGGCCCTTCCCTGTGATAATGTAAGTTTGGATGTAGGATATACTCTCTAGAATTGCTCATCTAATATAAATAAATCTTTTACGTATTTTTTAAGTATTGATAAATAATAATCAGGATGGACTTGTTTTACACGCAGACCTAGGAAAATATATTTTTTTCTTTGTCTGTGTTTCTATGCTACGGTTCCGAATACCTACGTTCTTTGTAATGCAGGAGTGCAGCGTGCTAGATTTTTTTTACATACGTAGGAAAACAACGAAGTGAAATTAAGTACCAAGTGGTTTATAAAGTGACAAAAAATGGGCTAATCAACTATTTTCTGTCACTAGTTGCCATAGTTACGTCTCCCGGGTCACTTTTTAAAACTGCGATTTTGTTGGTTTTATACATTCACCAAATGTGGGATTTTCTTATCACGTTCAAGCTATATGGAAAACATACAATATTCAGGAACGAATTTGAACCCAACATAGATTGGTCACTATACCAAGAAGACGCAAAACTGGTGGTTGCCCTTAATTGCAGATCAAAATCACTAAAATAACTCCTAAGTAAACCTCCTACAAACCGAAGCTATCTGCAACTATCCAAATGAACCAATGGTCCTCATAATAAACATCAAACGTTGTTTTACATTGAAACATGAAGCCAAGCTTGATTATAGCTATTTAATTGACAAGGATCTTAGTATGCTCAACGTAATCAAGGACTTGCTTGAATGGGCGAGGCAGCTAAGAAATATTAAACCAAATTGCTACAAGACGGTGTCACTGCCAGTTACATTTCGTATCCCAATTTAACAATACTTAGTACAAATTTCGTTCGCCCATTCTGCCACGTTAGCAGGCATGTCTCTCTTCCCTCTTGCCACCTCGACTAAACTCGGCTTTCGCGCACCTCCGAGGTGTAAATCTATACTCGCTCATCGTTCGTACAAGTAGGTACATATTTACATAATCGCGCGGCACTCATGCTGGGTTTTTCCATTTTTGTACAGATTCATTTAATGTAGCATTAACGGTTATTGTCTTATTGTACAAGGGTCTTGAAATGAAACACATTAAATAAAAAATATGTATGTAGAATATATGTAATATCGAACGAACTCACTTTGAGCTTTGTAAACATTCTTGTTGTGTACAGAGGGGTAATCACGTAAATTTCCGACCGCACGTCGGTACAATTTAACTGTCAATTTTCCATATAAAAAGTGACATTTAGACCTACCCGACGTTCGTACAATGCGTTACGTGATCGACCTGCAGGATAGGAACATTACAAAATTTAAAAGCTGTTATGACGTCACAGTTAAGAGCCATTTACACTGGTTAAATCTGCAAAACTGATTAAATTAAACATTGAATATCTTGCAGAATTAACTTTATTTGATCTATGCTACTTTAAAGTGGCGTACGCGAAGAGAGGCTTGAGCAGTGGGCGATGAAAAAGCGATGAAAATGATGATGATGATGATGATGATGATGCTCCTTGCAGTGGGGAATGGATGAACATTTTAGAAATGCCTGATTATTTTTTTGTTGATAGGAATAACCTCCCTTAGCACCAGAAAAAAGTTGCAGATTGTTCGAGATTAAATGCTTCTTTTTAATATGTTTTGGTACAATAGTTTTTAGTATTCTAATTTGTAGGTTGTAATATTTTTTCCAAATAGGTCTTAAAGGTATATGTACTCAGGGCGTAGCCGATCACAGATACAGCAAGGGATAGTTCAAAGTACAAACAGTGGATATTATTTTATTGTTAGTGAAAATACACGACCTCCTTAAAGTATCCATTACTGGCGCCATCACGTTACCATGAGATTTTTTTAAAGTTCATATCTGAAGTGTATGGAAGTATAGTTAAGTTTATAGAAGAATATGTAAAACATGATTGTTTGTGGAACGTACGGAGTGCGAGTTATAGAAACAAACAAGTGAAACAAAAGGGGGCTTGCACTTTGAAATTATTGTGTCGTCCTAGTCGATAGGTACCAAATTTTGGCAAAAAAGAATTTTAAATCAAAATCACAAACGCATCAGATCCACATATCTAGGTACCCTCAAAAAAATATTCTACTAAATCAGGATACATATGTCGTATACAAATGAAGACAACATAAATAAAGGATTTTTCTGACACTTGTAGTGCTTTTAAATATTCTCTATCTTCTAACCATTCATCCTTTATCTTATAATTGTTACTTACATTTATTAATTTGTCAAGTTTCTACTTTAATTCTTTTTATTTTATTCATTGATTTAAATCAGGCAACAAGGCCCATATTAAAAATACCTTAAAGGCTACATACATATCAATATAAACATATAACTACAAAAACACACTATCACTGGGATGTGTTGCGCAATTTCGTGGTGCCAGGTAACCGACCGCGGAAATGCCGGAACTTGGCTCCCTTCGGCCAAAATTCTTCCTTAGTGAAGGTCGATAGATCGTCTGTTGGAACTCTGGCCATAAAGGAATTGAAATTCACGTTATGCGAGACTCAACGTCACGACCCTCAGGATGAATTCGGCCTTCACCACAGAATAAGTAATATTTATGTTTTAGGTTTTTTTTTGGTTTAGGCATATTTACGAGGCCAATGACGACGGTGCAAAGCGCGAACGCGTGCGTCCCGTAACAGCGCGTGGCAACCACTAATAGACCGCCAGCTGGCGGCCGGCTGCATGTACTCGTAGCGGCGCTACGAAGTCACAGAGTAAACCGCCCCTGCCTTCACGCGCACATACTCCACTACTTCCTCTGCTTTCGTAGTGTAGTGCAGTCGGGACACGTAGTGCTGCGCAATATGCGCAATTTGTGTAAACCCAGCATATGAATAATCAAAACGCGAGCCTTAACAAGACGAAAGAGCACATGTTATACGCTAGGGCGGGATAGTATTTATATGACGTTAGCTCGGCGCGCGCAGCTGAGTGCAACCTAATTACATTACCTATGTCAAGTTGAATGCGAAATGTTAGCGTAGATTTACCCCCTGAAGACTCGATGACCCCCTGAAGGCGTCATTTACGCTGTGGGAAGACTGCGCCTACTCAATCTGTTTTATTTAACTTATTGTAATCGTGCTAAAATCAAGCTTTTTGATTGGACATTTCTTTTTACCTTGCCCACTGCGTTGATTATAATGGGGAACTTGCATGGGACTTTAATTGCACACAATCGATGCGGATATACGTAGAGATATCAAACAAAAGAAAAAAAAACGGGCAAGTGCGAGTCTGACTCGCGCACCGAGGGTTCCGTACAAACGTACATACACCATACCCGTCATGTCACGACCCCATTCATTCTTGAACAATCTTAACAGCTCAAAGTAGATGTTACCGTTGTACAGCGCCATCTGCATTTTGGTACTAATAACTTGCAACCTAGTATAATATATATCTATGTAAATATGTAAGTATGTAAGTTGTCCATCAAAATTTGCAATCCATTTTCAGTCACTTTCCGTTATCCAATTGAGCTGAAATTTTGCAAGCATTATGTATATCGCATGACAATGCTATATTATGATGACTTGGAGCTGATCTGATGCTGGAGCTGGAAGGTGGCCATAGGAACTCCGCAATAAAACGACAACCAATAGTCTCCATGAATAGTTGATGATGGTATGCAGAAAAGTACAGTCGGCAATAAAAGTTTTTACCAAAAATGAAATTTTTGACGGAAACTTATTTTTTATTAGGTACGTGTACTGACTTTGATTATTATTTTTTATTTGAAAGGAGGGACGCTAACGATAATCTCATAGGAATTTGAATAAGTAAAATTTCATACAAAAGTAATAAAATTACAAACATAATTATGAAATGATTTTCGATAAATAAAAAAAAAATCGATAGATAGAGGTATTGTTTTATTTTTCCTGTATTATTTATGTTACTCTTAATCATATGTAATAATTTCAGAATTTTCGCTGGGTAAACTTCGGAGATAAGGAGGAAGGGGCGAAAATAGTATTTTTTTCAACATATTCCTTTAAATCAAAATTGAACCACTGTAGAAAATTAATAAAAACAGTTTTAGAAAGCGCCAATGAAGCCCTTTTATATGATACCCCATTTGATATATATACTAAACTTTGAATTTTGACCCCCTCACGTTCGTCATTTCCACAGAAAATAAAAATGTATATTTTTTAATTTTTTTCATTTTCAATACACGTGTCTTAACCTTCTTAACAGTTGTTTTAAATTTCAAATTGATAGCATGAGTAGTTATAAAGTAGGCATACGGGTTCCTTTTTTACCTTTTTGGTACGGTACCCTAAATAAGAAAAAAAACGATTGTACTAGTTTTATCTCACGTTACAAGGACGAACAAAAAATTTGTTTTCGATATAATAACATGACAGTTACACAGAATATCAAATTAGAAATGATATTTTGTATGACAAGTATAGACTAGGACACAAATTTTGTGGAGATAATTGCAAATGAATGACTTACTCCATAGTAAACGCGCCGAGAATATATACTGTGACGTCATTTTCGGGGGGTGCCGGCGCGTGCAGATTTCAAATGCATATAACATCAGAAAAATAAATAATAAGAAAGTTTTAATGCTGGAATATACTTTTGATTTTCGTAATAAAATAAAAAGATGCAAGTTCCCTATTACATATGATAGAAGCCTGCAAAACACCACGATAGGCGTTTTTCCTGTAGTATATACAGGTTGACTGGTAATTCGACCTATTCCTTGAAAGGGGTTATACTAGAGCTAATTTGCAACAATTTATGTCCATTCAACCAGGGGTCGAAACTCGCTGGTTACCGAGATATTCGAGTTTTTAGTTTGTTTGAAAAAAAATCGCCTTGCAGCTTTAAAGTGCTGATTGTGACAAAAATGTTTTTTTACCATCCAAATGAAAGTACTTTTGTCACAATCACCAGCTTAAGGCTGCAAGGAGATTTTTTTTCATACAAACTAAAAACTCGAATATCTCGGAAACCAGCGAGTTTCGACCCCTGGTTGATTGGACATAAATTATTGCAAATTAGCTCTAGTATAACCCCTTTCAAGGAATAGGTCAAATTACCAGTCACCCCTGCCCCCCTATTCTGTAACTTGTTTTAAGCTCACCTCAACGCTCACCCACAATTATACCTTGACACCGCGATGCGTAGTAATTAAGCGTAGGTAGAGGTCTAGTTTCGTAACGGGTGACCGGCGGGGTGAACCGCATTAACGCGTAGTGAATAACAGCCCTGTACACAATAAGTTATAGCATATAAAAAAAGTCTTTAGGTACCGAAGATACCGTCGTCTATATCTCCATATCCAAGAGGAATGTAAGGTCTTAAAACGAAGAAAAGAAGGAACGATAACGATTACAGATTTGACCCAGCTTGGAAGCCAAATGGAAAATAAACGGAACCCTTATGGATTCGTCATGTCTGTATGTCTGTCTGTCCATCCGTATGTCACGGCCACTTTTTTCCGAAACTATAAGAACTATACTGTTGAAACTTGGTAAGTAGATGTATTATGTGAACTGCATTAAGATGTTCACACAAAAATATAAAAAAAAACAATAAATTTTGGGGGATCCCCATACTTAGAACTGAAACTCAAAAAAAGTTTTTTTCATCAAATTCATACGTGGCACATCTATTGAGGTTTCTAATATCATTTTTCTCTAAACTGAATAGATTGCGCGAGAGACACTTCCAAAATGGTAAAATGTTAGCCCCCCCCCTGTAACTTCTAAAATAAGATAATGTTAAAATTAAAAAAAAAATATGATGTACATTACCATGCAAACTTTCACCGAAAAATGGTTTGAACGAGATCTTGTAAGTAGTTTTTTTTTAATACATCGTAAACCGCAATTTATTTTACGGAACCCTTCATGGGCGAGTCCGACCCGCACTTGGCCGCTTTTTTTGATTAGAGAGCACCCTGGGTCTGACATAAACCCAAATTATAGACTAAAGCTAAAGTTCAATAGGTGGAGGGGCTCTTAAAAAACATGATTGAATTCAACAGACTGTATCCCTTTACACCCGACTCGAAACGATCGTGAGTGTTGATTTTGAAAAAATATGCCGCGTATCGCGAACCGCTTTTGCGAACCCAACCGATGTCGATTGATCGTGCGGCTATGCTAGAATAAGACAAAAAATACAGAAAGGTCATGCGTACGCGTCGCGACTCGTCAGTCTCATTGACGTGGCGTGGGAGATGGCTGTGTTCTTTGAACGTCGGACTAACTATCGTAAGTGCATTTTTTTTACTAGTTACCATTATATATCTTTGTAATTTACTATTGGATTGCAAAGAGTACTTGTGTGTGTGATATATTTTAAATACTCTGCATTAATTCGAATGAAAGGCATATATGCAAGTTGTTTTTGAATTTTAACTATCACGATCGTGCGATTTCGGTTGCTTTGCGTATAATTGAACTCTCACGATCGTGTGGTTTCGGTTGTGTACTGTGATGTTGGTTTAGTAGGTATTACTTATTAATGTACACGCTTGGCTTACTAATCGGGATGTTTTGCTTATTTTAGGAGCTCCGTTGACCGATAAAATAATAGAAGATCTGCTCGCAGATGGAAACTTGTCAGAAATTGAAGGTTTAGATGATGATGATTTGGAAGATGTGCCTAACTTTTTCGATAACCTGCCCAGTGATGATGACTTGCTCGCGGATGAAGAAATTTCTACTCTGCGTGAAGTAAGGCCCCGGTCACGTTCTCCCCTAAGTTCAACGCGAGCATCTTCTCCACCCCTTTCTCCGCGACCAGCGACTCCACCACTAGGGACATTATCACAGCCCCCTATTTCGCCGTTGCAAATCGGAGCTAGAAGACGACCAGGTCGAGGTAGGTCGGAATCTATACCTAGAAATGTTCGAATAGGCAGAGGTAGAGGTAGATCTGTCCGTGCCCGGGGAAATGAACGCAGTGGAAGATCCATATCAGCACCCGCACCTCGAAGTCGAACATGGAAGCAAGTTCTGTTTACGGACAAGCCACACAATTACACCTCGCTACCAGTGAAACCTGTCCGCTCCCCGGTAAATTACTTTCATGAGTACATTGACAACGACTTCGTGGAAGAGATCGCTAGATGTACGAACTTGTATTACATGCGAAAAACAGGCGTAGAATTAAAAACGACCGCCTCTGAAATCTGCAAGCTCTTTTCCATATCTTTTATCTTATTCATATTTTATGCATATCGAGAGATAAAGACTGCTTTAGATTGTATCATAAGAAGTAATAACATAAAAACATATATATGTCTGATTACGATCTCATGTAATTTTACTAATTTAGATATTACTTGTCTTAACTAAGCTAGAAATTAGCATTTTTGTTATGAAAACTATAATTTTGTTGATTATTTTGTAATGCTGCCTGAGAAATCGCTGTGATTTAGTGCCTAAATTATGAGTAAATAAAGGTTACTTAGTTTTTATTTCTATAACTGTGTTTTATTCATTTAAATTCTTCAATAACCGTTTAAATGTAACTTTTCTAGACAATCACATCATGACCCTCACGAACGTGCGAGTTACATATTATTCCTGAGCCACACGAACGTGAGGGTCTGATTGTGGAAGACCAGCTCAGTCAGGATTTTTTTTGTTATTTTTCCTAGACTCCTTATGAAGTAATAATAAAGTTACGTAATGTCGCAAGGAGCTGTTAAAGATTTTTATCTCTCGGGTGTAAAGGGGTATACATATACCTACCTAGACTGACAGACCAGGCCAGACTGACTGTGTATCGGACTCGCCCATGAAGGGTTCTGTAAAATATGTTGCGGTTTACGATTTATGACGTATTAAAAAAAATACTTATATCGTTCAAACCAATTTTCGGTGGAGGTTTGCATGGTAATATACATCATATATTTTTTTTAGTTTTATCATTCTCTTATTTTAAAAGTTACAGGGGGGGACACATTTACCACTTTGGAAGTGTCTCTCGCGCAAACTATTCAGTTTAGAAAAAAATTATACTACAAACCTCAATATCATTTTTGAAGACTTATCATAGATACATAGTATGGGTTTGATGAAAAAAATAATTTGAGTTTCAGTTCTAAATATGGGGAACCTCCAAAATTGTTGTTTTTTTTTCTATTTTTGAGTGAAAATCTTAATGCGGTTCACAGAATACATCTACTTACCAAGTTTCAACAGTATAGTTTCGGAGAAAAGTGGCTGTGACATACGGACGGACAGACAGACATGATGAATCCATAAAGGGTTCCGTTTTTTACCATTTTGCTACGGAACCCTAAAAAGTTGCTTCCGCAACAGAGGAATCATAACACTAAGTAATGGGCAATACGACGGCGACGTGAGGAGCAACAGAGAGATGGGTTTATTTATGTATTACGCGTTACACAACCAGTCCTGCTGGTCAATTGACCAGCAGGACTGGTTGTGTAACGCGTAATTGTGTGTGTTGCGTAATTACGCAACGCATAAGTACACCGTGCGTCAGGTAGATCTAAATGTCACTTTTCCTACTCGTCGACTTTAGTGTTTGAATTAAGACGTCGTATACCAAACTATAATCACATACTTTTTTCTATGGAGCTCCCAACTCAACTATAATAATGATTGTACAACTGCTTAGACAATTATAAGCCTAGGCACATACCTTACTTAACTAAATACGGTCCTAAGCTTTAAGAGCCCTTATTGTGTAACGATTGTATAAAATACTATTTTGTATGCGAAACTGACAGTTGAATTGTCCTAACTGTGTTTACCTCTCTAGCGCCCGAAACCAGATTAGAATATAGACGTGTGTATATTTTGACTTCTTTGTGCGTACTTCTGCTGCTGTACCAATTTTAACATGATTTACTCACATTTAGGTATGTATACTTTTGTATGAATTAAATCGTAATAATGTCGGATAATTTTGAATGCAGTTCTAGTCCAATAAAACAGTAGATACGAAAGGAATCACTAGAATAAACATCAGTCATCGTAGTCTCGAAGAAACATCTTCAAATCACTTGCCTCTGACAATTTATTGGTTTTGCGAAGACGCAACGTGTTTAAGAGTAAATACAGGAGAAAAGGATCAACGAAAGAAAACGATTTTAGCCATTTCCTTGAAAAAAATATATTTTTAGGGAATATAGAGAATATAGTTATAGTTATAGAATATAGTTATAGAATATAGTCATAGAATATAGTTCTCTCGGGGGTGGTTAAAACTGATGACTGATTACGAAGGCTGAAACTTTGAGTTATGCCCATATCTACAAGCTACTTAGTAAAGTTGTAATCACAGAATGACATGACAGTTGACAATTAGTGTGACCAAAGAGAGTATAAATACTACGTCATGACCATGTCACCAACGCAATGCAAGTGGGTACAATATTTATTTAATATTTTTTTAAAGTTGTAATTACAAGTGTATGTTAAAGTTAGTCGTTTCCGTAATAAATGGATCGAAATAAGTTTTTCAAGGATGTTGAGAAATTGGTCACGTCACACCTCTGACTTAACGAGCAAATAATACATGAACATTTTAAACCCGAAAATGTAGAGCGTTGGCACAGGTTTAACCTTTTTTGTAATTTTAGCTATCTCTTTTGCTATTTTTTTATCTTGAGCTACGTATTTAATATACTAACAAATAAAGTTTACAAATATGTACAATTATACTTATACTTAACAGCAAATACAAAAAATATAACACTCCTTATATCCAGCAAACGAATTCAGCATTGCCTCTATTTACCTCATACAATAGTGAGAGAATTTCACTGGAAAATTGTGATTTATGTAGACAAGTGATACACAATTTTTCAGTTAAAAAAAAGAAGCATGTATGAGGCTAAACAACGCCGTCCATCTTCCCTGGACTTACCCTATGACATATTTTCCAAGCTCGTATCGCAAATATGAGAAAGTTACTAAAGTTGGTCGCAGTTTTCCCTCATATCGTAAAGTTTGAGATAACATTGCGTAAAGGAAGAATCTCAACAGAGAAATAAAATATTGGTTGCATTCTACGGGAGCAGAAGTGAGCATCAGTTAAACACAATTGTTTTGTTACCTAGAGCTTTTAATTTATACCTACATCGATATCATCATCATATCAGCCGAAAGACATCCACTGCTGGACATAGGCCTCCCCCAAAGAGTGCCAAAATGACAAGCGGTCGAGCGGATTCCCGCGACCTTTACCAGCTCATCAGTCCACCCAGGTTACCTAACGCACCAAAGATTTTGGTCCTTTTTTATTTTGGCATTAATTGTTCGACAACCTTCGTTTCACTTTTGTTTCGTTTGTCCGACACTTCACTTCGAAGGGTTACAGCTTGTCGTATTGTGGTTTCGCTTGTGTATTTGTTTCACATTTCAAAGATTCAAAATGATTCTGAATGAAAACCCGCAATATTACTTAGTATTCCGACGTTACGGTTCCGTGGTTAATCTTTTCGCGTTTTATTAAATCGTCTTTATTATAGTTGTCATATTATTGCTTACACGGAGCAAGTATATGTTACTAATGCACATGGTTTTATAAACATTGTTGTTACCTATGCATTCGTATGTATTGCAAACCCATCTATGAATCTACCCGCTTTGTACTATATTATAAATGAACCCTAATAGGTAGCTGCTGTATTCAATATTTGTTATTGTGTAAATATTGCATAGTAAGTGAGCCCAGTTCATTTATTACATGTCGCGGTTCTTCCTAACACTACTCGCTTTGCTCGTCTTCGTACTTTATTTTTCGTGGAGAAAACCTGCGAACCAGGTACCCAGCTCTCGGGGAGGTCTGGGTTATGTGGTATTTCTACCCACTAAAAACTCTACGTCAACCGCCATCTGCGCTAACTAATTCGGAGGACTTGATTGAATGCATTAGAGCCCTCCTCGCGCTTTGCCCCTGCGAGCTCGTTCTGGGCATCTTCGCCGCCTTCTCTGGGGTACATGGCTGAGTGCCCCGCCACAAAAATCACTGGCGACCTCGTTGACCTCCTTAATTTACCTTTTACGACAAGCGGGGGAGACAGTAGACCTATTCTTGCCCGAGTCTACACGGTTCATCTTCGTACCTACCTTTTTTTTTTTTTTTTTTTTTTTTTTTTTTTTTTTTTTTTTTACGTTGGGGGAATGCATTGATGCACCGTCCGCCCAGTCGGAGGGGGACCGGACAGGTGTGTGGAACTCCAAGACAGAAGGACCAGACTACCCACTAAACCCCCAACGTTTGTCCAGCCATTTTCGCTTACAAGGAGGGTCAAAGGTTCGCTTACGCATGCAACTTTGACCCTCGCGACTAGCCCGCTTTACAGGCCTGGCCAGGGAGAGCGCCCCGGGACAATTTCGAGGCGCTTCAGACCCGTGGACTTTTGGTCTTCGTACCTACCTACACCGACCTGCCTTAGAGTCGCTCTGAAAGTACTTAGAACTTCACTCAAAGTGAACATTTGCCTAAACATATGGAATGCGGAAAGTAATGAGGGATAAGAAAGCTATGAAAAAAAAGTTGTATCAAGCCAAAGCTCTGTCGACTGAAGACTGTCGCGGTAAACGTTTTTCGGGCAACTGATACATTTGGATAACATCAAATGGTAAATGAAAAAGGTTATGAATTGTATATGCGGCGAAGTTAAAAAATACGAAAAGTTTTCGGATAAACAATATTTGGACAAGAAAATTTCGTGATTGCGATAAGTTACCGACTACCGTCCACCCACGCTGCCTCTTCCGGTGCGTGGTCGCCACTCGAGAACCTTTAGCTTTGTACAGTCCGCCTCATCACCTTGTCGTTTTCACTCGTTTGACAACTACATAGATATGGCAGTTTAACATGACGTTTAATGCAACACGGTACAAAGGTGTTAAGCCCTTTGTGAGGCTGACCTTACAAACACATATTATCGAACCGTAATTAGGGTAGGGTAGGAGTTGACAGTTTTGCCATATTACCCTTCAACCATATAATACAGTTTAATTTTAATAGTAGATTGCCCAACAATTAACCACATACAAAATACTGTTTTATCTGAGACAATTTACTTTTGTAGGTATTCCGTTTCATGGAACGTTTAATTAACCTACATATAGCGTTTTTTAATGTGAATTTCGAATTCTCAATTACTTTCGTCTTTTCACTGATCCATTTTGAAGGATTTCTTCAAATGACTTACGCATTCAATCCTTTTTTTTTTTTTTTTAACGTTGGGGAAATGCCTTTACGCATCCCGTCCTGTCCGGGGAGGCAGAACGGGTATGACGGACTAACCGAAGCTGGACTACCGTCTAAAACCACCAACGAGTTCCGGCGCCGCCTTGTAAAGGGGCGTCGCAGGATCGCTCCTGGCATTCAACTGCGTACGTCCCGGCGGGCGGCCCACAGTAGCAGGCCACATACATTTCGAGGTATCAGCTCCAGTCCTGTGGAACCTTTACATACATGGACCCCGACTCCCTGCATAGTTCCACTACGGCGGAGGTAACAGATGCGCATAGCGCCTGGCTCTGCCCCCAGTCCGTCGCCGGCGAAGCGGATCCGCGAGAGGATCATTCTCGCGAGCCCGCTCCGCAGCCTCCTTCTGTGACATTACGTCGTCACAGAAGGAGGCCATCGCTCTCCACGCCTCCACGCATTCAATCCTGTGTGCGAGTAAAATTTTTGTCACATCACATAACTTGTCTAGTGAAATAACAAAACAAGTTGTCTTTTCTAGCTCATTTCGTGAACTCACTGACGTGGTTCAGGCATTTTATCAAATCTAGTGAATTGACAAATCGAGTTGGCGAATTTTGAAATTTCATTAAACTGACTAAGGGATTTAACCAATTTACTGGATTTATCTGGGAAAATGATGAAATGGAGTAGCCATTTTTAACATCACATCACCCTCCATCTTAATCATCATAATGATGATGGTGATCCTGCGTGATTTGATCTAATCCTTGTTGTTTTGATAATTTCCCTCCGAAGCATAGGCAAACACAACACTAGATGAAATAACTAGATCTATTTACTTGAGTCTACATCAATGTGTTAAGTTAATGAATAAAAGTATATTATTGAGTAAATATCTCTACAAACTAATAACTAGGAATGTACAAATAAAAAAACCCATAGCAATGAAATAAATATCCTGAATTTTTATAAAAGCGGATATTTGCCGTTATAACCAAAACTTTTCCCATTAAACATTTTATATAAAAATACGTATCCTTCACTGGTCTAAGCTACACAACTAAATAATTACCTAGCTTTTATTTTTCAACATTCATATTTTGATATAAAGACATATAATGCTTTGCAGCATTAAGTCAGGCTTTTGTACTATATTACGTTAATATAGTTTGCGATAAAGATTAAATAGGTAACTAAAATTAAATATAATTGACGACGACGTTTGTGAAGGTGTTTTGATTGAAAGAGAATTCGATACCGTACCTACATGCATAAACTATGGAAATTATATTAGTCTAGTAACTTTATACATCCAGATACATCCAGGCCCCGTAGCATACGCGACAAGTGACAGGATAGAGCATCCGTCCCTAGCTGACACCGTTCGATAGAACGAGACGACGCGCTTATCCTATCACTTATCGCGTGATAACACGCCATCCATGCTACGGGGCCTCTGAGCTTGCGTCAAATCCGGTAGTTGTGATTTTTGCAGACTTGTTTATGATGTTGGCCCAATAATCCAACTTTGTGACCTCGAGCCGGGGCCTCTGAGCTTGCGTCAAATCCGGTAGTTGTGATTTTTGCAGACTTGTTTATAATGTTGGCCCAATAATCCAACTTTGTGACCTCGAGCGCCGAACGCAACTTTATCAAAAATCTAAAATACTGCGAAATCCCTAAAGAACTCATTTTTATGGTACCTTTGCATGACGTTTTTATAGTAGACTAAATTTGCTACAATATGAAACTAGAATTGTCTCTGTAGACCCAATAGTTTCAAAATTCATATTTTTTTCGAACTTCGCAATTTGTAACATTAACATGTTAGCTATAATGTATGCGCGTACGAAGTCGCGGGCAGAAGCTAGTTACGAACATGTTTAGCTCCCTTGAATATTTATAAAAAAAAAATACATCCAAATTGAGAACCTCCTACTTTTTTTGAAGTCGGTTAAAAAAGATGTTAATTAGCTGTCTTTGAAAGTTGAGTGCGGACTTTCAGGGATAGCAGTGACACCATTTACTCTTGCAAAGACTTGTGTTTAGAGTAAACAGGCTCTCAATTTATTGTTTAAAAAATGTGTTTTGTTTATTTGTTTAAACTTTATTACACGCTCCCTTTTATTTATTTAAACTCTATTACACGCTCCAGCATTAATTAACACGGCCATGAAAGACGTTGTCCCTTCTTGACACTGCTTGTATATAGTCTGTAACTAATATACTCAAAGGCCATTGATGATTACACGATACAAAAAGTAAGACTTAGTGCCTTAAAGCATTCTTTACCAAATAACCCCAGGGCTAAACCAAAAATCTTACTATAGGTGCGGACAGTAGGCTAAAAAACAACTCAAACTAATTAAAACATATTTCATATTATTATAACATGACTTGTAAAACGAATTTAAACAGAGAAATATTTTAACATTGTAAAATCGTACACAAATCAATTTCGTATTTATAATACCTACTTTTATTTATTCAAGTGTGTTGCTTTTATTGGCTGGAATGAAACAATATTGGCGTATAACATACGAACATTTTAAACACTTAAATACATCCAACTTTATCACACTTAATTGTTACCCGTTAAAACGTTCGCTTGCAAAGTGCACCTGTAAGTAAATATAATATATTTTTTGATTGCAAATAAAAGTGCACGGTCGGCGGATTCGTACCCAGGACTGTCGACTTCGTAGGCGGACGCTTGTCACACTGACCCTTGATTTGCAAATAGCAGACAACGTGGATCATAACCACTGTCCTATTTAATTATCTATACATATAATAAAGCTGAAGAGGGTCGAAAGTCTGTACATGGAAGATATTCGAAAAAAAATTGGCTAGGGATACTTAGAATCGATAACAAAACACGTTCCAACAGTTTTTAGAATTTTTGTCTGTTTGTCTGTTTATCTGTTTATGTGACCGCGCATCACGTGAAAACGGCTGAACCGATTAAGATGAAATTTGGCATAGAGGTAGTTTGTGTCCTGGGAAAGGACTTAGGGTAGTTTTTATCCTGAAAATCAACTCATAAGGGGATGAAATGGGGGGTGGAAATTTGTATGGAGCTACTTAAACCGCTGCACCGATTTAGATGAAATTTATTATATGATTAGTTTGAGTCCCGGAAAAGGTTAAAGAATAGGTTTCATCCCGAAAATCTTCCCTTTAGGGGGTAAAATGGGGGGGTGAAAAATTGGATGTAACCCATTTTGATGAAATTTGGTTAAGAGGTAGTTTAAGTTCTGGGGAAGGACATTGGATAGTTTTTATTCCAAAAATCTTACCCTGAGAGGGTGAAATGGGGGGTGAAATTTTGGATGGACTCCGTTTAGATCAAATTTGGTATAAATATAGTTTGAGTCCCGGAGGATGACAATAGATAGTTTGAATCCCGAAAATCATCCCCCAAGGGGATGAAATAGGGATGAAAATGTGGATAAATCCCATTTAGTTCAAATTTGGTATAGAGATAGAAGGAGTCCCAGGGAAGGACAATGCATAGTTTTTATCCTAAATCATCTCCTGAGGGGGTGAAATGAGGGGTGAAAATTTGGATTGAACCGATTTAAATGAAATTTGGTATGGAGATAGTTCAGAGTCCTGGGGAAGGACTTAACATAATTTAAGTCCAGAAATCATCTCCTAAGGGGGTGAAATGGGGTATGAAAATTTGGATGGAACCCATTTACGGTATAGCGAGTTGGAGTCATGGGGAAGGACATAGGATAGTTTACTCCTGAAAATCATCCCATAAGGGGGTGTAATTGGGAGTGAAAATTTGTTTGTGACCCATTTTGATGAAATTTGGTTGAAAGATAGTTTGAGTCCCGGAATATGACAACGGATAGTTTTAATCCCAAAAATCATCCTCTCAGGTATAAAATAGGGTGTGAAAATTTGGAGAAAACCCATTAAGATGAAATTTGGTAAATAGATAGAAGGAGTCCTAGGGAAGGACAATGCTTAGTTTTTATCCCGAAAAATCATTTCCTGAGGTGGTGAAATGAGGGTTGAAGATTTGGATAGAACTTATTTGGATGAAATTTGGTATAGAGATAGGTAGAGTCCTAGGAAAGAACATAGATTTTTTTTTATTCCGGAACACATAAAAGGAGGAAATTATCCCCTAAGGGGGTGAGAAATGGTGGATGAACATTTGGATTGAACCCATTTACGGTATAGCGATAGATAAGGAAGTACATAGGATAGTTTTATCCCGAAAATCATCCTCTAAGGGGGTGTAATTGGGGGTGAAAATTTGGATGGAACCCATTTACGGTATAGCGGTAGTTGGGAGTCCTGCGGAATAGGAACATTAACATTACATAAGTAAATTGACGTTCCAAGGGTAAAGGTACCTTATGGCGGCCTTAGTTTTGAAGATGTTTTCTAAAACGGGGTAAAAAAGACGTTGATTATGGCTATTTTGAAAACTATTAGATGTAACATATAAAATGCTTAAATTACAAGTCAGTTAATGTAATCCTACGGTTTAGTAGAAAAGGTCCTTACGGCCGTGTGATATGAAAATATGCAAAATAATACTGAAAAAAGCCTACATGCCTACCCTTTCCTTCATACAATCCATACTAATATTACAAATGCGAAAGTAACTCTGTCTGTCTGTTACCTTTTCATGCTTTTTACCGCTGAACCGATTGAGATGAAATTTGGTATAGAGATACTTTAAATTCCGGGGCCTTCTCAAAGAGTCCTTACTAAAGATAGTTTTTATCTGGAAATTCATCACCTAAGGGGGTGAAAAGGGGGGAGAAAGTTACGATATAAACGAGTTCCGCGCGGACGAAGTCGCGGGCAAAAGCTAGTAATTTAATATTATACATGTTAGTATGCATGTAGTTGAATGGTTGGGCGTCTGGATGCGTGTTGTTAAATTCAATCACGCAAAAACAGCTGAAAGGATTCAGGAGAAAAGTGAAATTTTTAAAACGTGATTTTATATATTCCTCGCATACCATCCTCCAAACCCATTATTTTGCAATCGAGGGTGGTAGTTGATATGCGGGCGAAGGTGCGGGCAAATTCTATAGTTAAATTTGAAATGATCCTACACAAACATTCCTTTAAACTACATCTCATTTAACAGCAAAATGAAATGAAAGCTTGCAGTAGGGTAGGACATAAATAAGAATAGTCAATTACGTACATAAAATATTCAATATTTCCTACAGGACAGGGGCGTGGAGCTGATGGGTTTTTACGAGTTGTGGCTCGGAAATGTTACGATAAAGCCGATGTTGCGCGGATAATCTTAAGCAAGGATTTGCGGCTTACGGCGAATTAAGAGAGATTGCTACTGCGAAGAAGTCTGTCTCGAATCAAGCCGGGCTCGACTGGAGAGCACCCGAACCGTTCAACAAACACAATTACGTTTTAACCATCAACTCATCGGGTACTCTAAGAGGAAAATCTTTAATTGAGAGGGTTTTCGCGGAGCTGGCGCGGTTTCACCCATCTACTTATTCTTGAGCGCGGCGTTACTATGATATATAAATCACAAATGTAACTTTTATACGACTTTTTGAAGGACCGTTTATTTTTCCGATTAACATAATAGGTGGGTTTTATGTTACGGGGGCAGAGATAAGAGGCGCCGAGAGTTCCGTTCGGATCCGCTGACGCGCCGCTCACGTCCGGCGAGAGAATACTCCACGCAGATAATAACTTTGCTTTTTATTTCCCATAAAATGTCCCGCGATAAACTATCTGTTTAAACTACACGGACGTATACAGTGAGTATTTAGACATGGTTGACCTCATGGTGAATATTTAGACCGTCCAGTTATTTTCACTGGTTTAAGTGAATGAATAAAAATAAAACTTATTTTACACGACATACAAAGTTTGCCTTTAAAATGCAAAAAAAAACTTCTTATTTAATGTCATACAAAAGCTTGATGGGCGAGGATCATGCAGAAAGTGCTCCGCGAAAATTATAATACTGACAAACAAGATATGGCATCGGAATATCAACACTAATTTCTTATACTCGTAGATCACAATTTTAACTTTTATGTGAAGGTGAAAGACCACTAAGAAGAGAGAGGAAAAGTCAGGAAGTCGGGCCTTGGTAATTAATTTCACCATGTTACTTTTGTTTACTAAATAATAATATTGTAAGTAGTTAAAAGTGGACATTTTGCCTGCCTTAGTTTTTTTTAAACATCTTGACTTGACCCTCGCTGCCCGTACCTTTAATTCAACAAATCACTTGCCAGGGCCGTAACTAGAGCTCTCCTGGTCCCAATTATGTATCTACTAAATGAAATCCCAAACCCCACCTGGTTTGAAAGGATACGAAACTTCGTCTAAAATGGATTAAACATTACCTCACACTGAACATCTTTGTCACTTTACGAGCATTTGGCAGGTGACGCTGCTTATAGCATTAAAATATAGGCTAACATAAAAATGCGTTAACCCATGCATGTGGTAGAATTTCGTCGCCAACTTGGCAAGGATCACATCAATTTCGTTTTGTATAATGGTTTCATTCACATTTTTATAGTAGGTATATTTCACGTTACATTATGAATACATCTTTTACTTATAGGTAATTAATTATAATTAAATAAGTTTTAAATACTGTCACCATATTCGCATCTTCGACGTCGTTTGTATAATATACCTACATATGCTTGTCATTCTATATCTCGGTCAGGGCTAAAGCTTAGTATGAACTGCAGCTGCTTTTTGATCCCTTGCCGCCGCGTGAAAAATCACCTTTTCACACCTCTCATTCAGAAAAGTAAGTTTTGGTCCCCGACGAGAGGGAGCAAAATGCTACTTTTCTGTTCAAGCTACTTTTTTAATTTATTCATTGGCTTGTAGCATTTACGCAATGTGCCAATAGAATATTGATGAAATAATCGATTGTAATTTCATCGTAATCGACAAACGTATATACATATATCATCATCATCATCATATCAGCCGAATGACGTCCACTGCTGGACATAGGCCTCCCCCAAAGAGTGACAAAATGACCGATCCTGCGCCACCCGCATCCAGCGGACTCCCGCGACCTTTACCAGGTCATCAGTCCACCTTGTGGGGGCCTACCAACGCCGCGCCTTCCGGTACGTGGTCGCCACTCGAGAACCTTTCCGCCCCAACGGCCATCGGTTCTACGTGCAATGTACGTATATATATATGAGGATGTTTTTTTTTGTTCTTTTTTTTTTGTTTTGTTTTTTTGTTTTTTTTTGTTTTTTGTTTTTTTCTTGTTTGTTTTTGTTTTTATTTGTTTTTCTTGTTTGTTTCAGTTTTTGTTGTATTTTTTTTGTTTTTTTTTTGTTTTGTTGTTGGTTTTTTGTATTTTTGTTCGTTATTTTGTTTGTTGTTCGTTTTTTTTTGTTTTTTGTTTTATTTTGTTTCTTTTGTTAATTTTTTTTTAGTTTTTTAGTTTTTTTTGTTTCGTTTGTTTCAATTGTTTTTTTTTTAGGGTTCCTACTCAAAGATTAAAATGGGACCCTATTACTAAGACTCCGCCGTCCGTCCGTCCGTCTGTCTGTCACCAGGCTGTATCTCACTGATACCGCGATAGTTCCAGTTGAAATTTTCACAGATGATGTATTTCTGTTGCCGCTATAACAACAAATTACTAAAAACAAAATAAAATAAATATTTTTATTGATAATGGTACGGAACCCTTCGTGCGCGAGTCCACTTGTTTTTTTTTCTGTATTTTATTGTTTTTTTTTGTTTGATTTTTTTGCCGTTTTTTTTTGTTTTTGTTTTTTTTTGTTTTTGTTTGTTTTTGTTTTGGTTTTTTTGCTGGTTTTTTTTTGTATTTTGTTCGTTTTTTTGTAATTTTTTAGTTTTTCTGTTTTTTTTGCATTCTTTGTTTTTTTTCTTTTTTTTTGTAATGTTTTTAGGTTTTTTTGTTATAATTCTTTTTTTGGTTCGTTTTTTTTTCTGTTTTTTTTGTTTCGTTTGTTTTTTCGTTTTGTTTGTTTTGATGATTTGTTTTTTCGTTTTCTTTTTTTTTTGGTTCTTTTTTGTTACTTTTTGTTGTTTTTTCTTGTTTTTTTTTTCAAATGTTTTCCTCATAGTCGGTGTGAAAAGGTACATGTGTCACTCAGGAGCAAAATTATTTTCGTCTTGGGCGTTAACGCTTGAATCCCTCACTACGCTTAGAATCCTACGTTAGAATCCCTCGCTACGCTCAGGATTCTATTGTGGGATCCCTCGCTACGTTCAGGATTCAATACACCGCCCTCGCCGTAAATATACTATTTTGCTCCCTTGTGACACAAATAACTATTACTGGTTTTTACAGTACCTACTTGGCGATAAATATTGCACGTCGGTCTTTGGGAACAGACTCGGCTAATTTCGGCTGCGTTGTCACACACTACCTATGTGACGTTTGTCAGTCGTTGTACAGTTGCAATAGAGTACGGTCGCATTTAGTTGAAAATATATAGGGGAAGTCCGTGTATAGTGAACACCTTTACCTTTGACTGGATAATAACAGAAACGTTTTACAAGGAAGAAATGAAAATGTCTATAATCAGTCTTTAATCAATAATTTTTAAGAAAAAAACAACATTTGCCTCTATTGTTTACCAATTTTTGTAATTTTGAACCAAAACTCAAAAAAGTTATTTTATTCGCTTTGCCCAGAATGCCGGGCAAAGTGAAACTTGTCCCCGGGCAAAGTGAAACTGGCCCGGAAGAAGCGAATAGCTCGTTTTCCTGGTTTTCGTTGAACACTGGACGAAACCGACCAAGTTGTTTGAATGTATTTCCGGTTTTAACATGCATACACAACGTGGCATATGGCAATCCATACTTTCGTTTCATTCCTTTTATCGGTTCTCCGGCTTTGCACGCTCTGACAGCCATATCCATAACTTCTGTTGACTAGGAGCCATGATTGGTCTTATTTTTATATTTATATACCCATCTGTAATAAAAAACATAGATTAGAAAATTAACCTCATAATTGAACCTACGAGCAAAGTGAACACGATATCCGCTTTGCCCGATCCACTTTGCCCAATCAGTCAGTTTACAATATTAGTCACGTTCAAAAAATAACGGTTGCTTCGTTCTTAAAGAATTGCACTGTAAACGGAAGACATTTTATTAGGCAATAGAAGCATCGACAATTAAGATTCAAGAAAAATACAATGACAAGGTGACAGATCTTATTTCACCAAAAACACGTTTTGACTCGTTACCGACGTCACGCGCAGCGACCGCTCCCTACTATGCCTGCCGCTCATTGGGCGAAGGATCCCGAACGTCGTATAGGCCCGTGGTGCGATAAGGACGAGTATGTCAGGAGGGAGAGGCCGAATTAGCTTTGCCTGGGGTGTTCGCTTTACCCGACTTTCCCCTAATATAATAGTAAGTGTCTATAAGTTGTTAAATGACAATCCGTAATTGGAGCTACAATTTCCACTTTGACATTTTGAATATTTTTTATTTTTATTTCTTATTATTGACGATCGTGGTAAGGATTCTTATAATTTTGACATTGTATGCAAATCTATATTGCAATTTTTATCTGGAAATAAATAAATCTAAATTGTACGATGTTTATGGAGTTTTCCGTGGACAAGTTACTTGCCGAACATGGGCACACTGCGTTGCGATTACCATCAAATCATCCGAATTTTAATCCGACAATATATGGTGTAAAAACGTATTTAAATTAGGTTATAAGCCACACATGTATTAATTCCTCTGTAATAATTTAATTAACATTTTATATTGTAATTAACTTTTAGCATTTGCATGCCCACAGTAGCAGGCAGAATGCACTGTACGAATTTTACTTTTATCAACATCTGCTTGACAGTATTCTAGCAAATAAACTAAGTATTTTGATTTTGATTAAGGCTATGTAGCTGCCAGAAACGTATATGAATTGAACCACAGTAAAAAAAATTGGAAAGGAAGGAGACTGTGCATAAAATACGGGTAGCACAGATAGCCATGGAGCGCGCCATGCTCGGCATTAAGCTACAAGACCGAGTGAGGAATATTGAGATCCGACGTCGTACTCAGGTGCGTGACATCGGCGAAGTCATAACCAAACTCAAATGGAGTTGGGCAGGACATATTGCCAGGCAGCGTGACGGTAGGTGGACCAAAACGTTAACGGATTGGTGGCCAATTGCAGGAAAAAGAAGCGTTGGTCGTCCACCAGGTCGATGGGTTGATGACATAAAAAAGACCGCGGGTCATTTCTGGATGAGACTAGCACGGGACCGGGATAAGTGGCGTACGCGAAGAGAGGCGTATGCTCAGCAGTGGGCGATTACAGGCTGAACATGATGATGATGATGATAAAA
Source organism: Epinotia brunnichana (assembly GCA_963854355.1). Classification (NCBI taxonomy): domain Eukaryota; kingdom Metazoa; phylum Arthropoda; class Insecta; order Lepidoptera; family Tortricidae; genus Epinotia; species Epinotia brunnichana. The sequence goes on from OY977935.1 coordinate 22,984,740, forward strand.
AAAAATTGGAACAAAAAAGTAATGATGATTGGGGCTGAAGAGTGGAAAAAGGTTTGCAATCATGCAATCAAATGCGAGAATGAATAGGTATAGAATAATTCAACCGGCGATTTAGACAAACGGTCAGCCTAGTGGGGAGTGACGCTGCCTATGAAGACGAAGGAATGACCTTGAATATTTGTTTCTGAGTCTTGGATCTTTTCTATGTATTAAAGTATTTATATCTGTTAAATATATCGTCGTCTAGTGCCCATTACACAAGCCTTATTGAGCTTACTATGGTACTAGTTCGATTTGTGTAAGATTGTCCCTTAATATTTATAAAAAAAATCGGTATAGACGATTACTACACTTATAGAGTGATAGACTAGTAATACGGCTGATAGTGACAGTGATATTGACTACATTAAAAGCACAGATAATGAAATGGAAGGAATTGAGAATTTTGAAAATTTAGGTTTACAATTCTCATAGAAAATAAGTTTCGGTCAAAAATTACTTTTTTGGTACAAGCTTTTATTGCCAACTGTACTTTTCTGTATACCGTCATCCATCAACTACTCGTTGAGACAATTCTAACGAGCCCAAACTCAACGAGGTTACATCTGTTACGTTCTGAATTCCCGTGGCCACCTTCTGTGTCCATCGTCAGATCAGCTTGATGGAACCATAATATTGAATTGTCATCCAAACTATATATAGCTCGCCGATTATTGTATGTCACCAGAACGTACAATCACTGAACAACAAATCAGACAAGTTAGAAGTGCTCCTCGGTACCGACTTAAAATGAAACGTTTTAGCGATCACTGAACATTGGCTTTCTGACGATAAATTAAAGTGTATTCACCTGGATAAATACCTTCTAAAATCATCGTACTGTCGCAAACAATCAATTCACGGTGGGTCATGTTTGTACGTTAGTGATAATGTGAACATACCTGAAATTACTGACTTGTCAAAATAATTAGTTTGCGAAATCTCGGCTATTTACTTACTGGATTCTAATTTAATTGTTATTTGCTTATATCGAACAAATCTGATCGCTGTTAAAGATTTTCTGACCCACCTTGAATGTGTGCTCTAGAAAGTCAACGAACTTAGCCAAAACTATATTATAGTAGGAGATAAATATGAACATTAATTGTATCGGAGAAATAACCGTAGACTTGAGAAATCTCGAGGAAATGTTAACGTCTAATGACTATAGAAACGAAGTGACGTTTCCGACTCGAGTTAGCATAAATTCATCGACGGCACTCGACCACGTATACACAAATATCGATGCGAGTTCGATAATGACGTCCCCTATCGTAATTAATCTGGGCGACCATCACGCGGTGCGCATAGAAATAACGGGGCAGCGCAAAATACCTACTGCACAAACTCGCGTAATTAGAGACTACTCCGATATGAACCGCGTCAATTTCGCCCTCACTTTGGAGAGCATAAACTGGATGGATTTTGTGTGTAATTCAAAGACAGCTGAAATATTCTCAACCCGGTTATGTAACACTTTATCGGAAAGAATCGATATTTGTTTTCCATTAAAAATACAGCTTTGCTCGAGAAGTAATGAACTAATGACTCATGGATAACACAGGATATTAAGTATTAAATCATTGTTATTTGAGTGCATCAAACTAGAACGGACATTCCCCACGAATGAGGAATTGAAAAATCGCATAAATACATTAAATCATAAATATAACTATGAAATCCAGAAATGTAAATACAGTCTCTTACACTATATCGCCCGTACTCGCTCACCTGTACAATGCGTGCCTTAAATAAGGATCGTACCCTATACCATTGAAAATTAGCAAAATCTCTGCTATTTTCAAGGGTAAAGGGAAATGAGAGAACATGGATAACTACAGGCCAGTCTCAATAATACCGTGCGTTGCTAAGGTGCTCGAGAACGGGTTATGTAACCGATTAATATCGTTCCTGAGCGCGACGGATGCTTTGTCCGACCGCCAATACGCTTACAGATCCAGCCGTAGTACCACCGACATGGTGCGAAAGGCTGTGCGCAAAGTGGTTGAGGCTCTGGAAGACAAGCAGCAAGTAGCAATGCTTTGCTGTGATCTCTCCAAAGCTTTCGACGTTGCTGACCACAGAGTCATAGCCGCCAAACTTAGCAGCATTACGGCATACATGGTAATGCGCACAGCCTCTTCATAGACATCTTTCACTACCGGTCACAAGTTGTATTAGTTGGTGAAGCAGGGCGGGCCAAATCGGATCCGCTGACGACAACAATGGCTTCCCAGGGATCTTCGGTCTCGAACGTTCTGTTCTCCCTATTGCTTAACGACCTGCCCAAGGCAATTACAGCGGCTGATATTTTAATGTATGCGGACGATGTGGCTGGCATAGTATCGGCCCCTAATGTAGATACCCTAGATACCCGTCTTAACGCTGCCGCGAGCCAGCTGGTCGTTTAGCTGGTTTAGCTTAAATGGACTAGCGCTCAATGTCATCAAAACCAATTTTATACATTTCCATGTCGGGGGCCGCAAGCCAAGGCCACTGTACAGGCTGATAGCATTTGCGTAGAACAAAAGGAAGCTACCATCTTCTTGGGATTTGGTCTTGACCAAAAACTAACCTGGGAGACCCACGTTGACAAGCTGTGCGCTAGACTGGGTAGTGCGTGTTTCGCACTGTGCCGTCTTGCGCGAGTCGTACCGCGGCACGTTGTAAGGGCGAGCTATTTCGCGACTATTCACGCACTGCTACTGGCAACGTATTTTCAGATGTCAAAACAGGGCCGTGCGATCTGTGGTGCAGGTAAGCCAGGAAACATCTGCGAGGCCTTTTTTCAAGGAACTTGGCATATTGACACTGCCATCAATCGTAGTTTTCCAAATCGCATCGTATACCTACGCACACTTAGACGAGTACAAAAAGCGCTCAGATTCTTCGCGGATGCTGCGATACCCCAATAAAATCCTCCCAGTAAAGCGACGACTGGCCAAATCCGAGAAGGCGACGCACGTGATGGGGCCAGCCGTGTATAACAAGTTGCCAGAGACAATCACGTCGGCTCCGTCACTACTGATTTTCAAACGAAAACTAAAAAAATGGCTTCTCGAGCACACATTCTATAGCTTCGAAGAATTTATAAACATTGTATGAATATATTTAACTATTATTGCAATCATAACTTATGTAGTATATATTATTTGTAAGTACACTATTTGTGTAAAGCTAATATTATTATTACAATTTTTTATTTTTTATAAATTCCTGACATGTTATATTGACAATTATGAATATATGAATATGAATATATTAATTAAATATTGAGTTAATAATAAAATAATATTGAATTGCCATTTCATGGTACTTTTATTATGTTTTCGTGTTTTTATAAATTTTATTGTAATTTTTGTGCTGTGAATAAATGTTTTTCTTTATTTCTTACAAACTATACTTAAACCCAAATCTGCTTAAAAATTTAGTTGCAAGATTCCACCCGAATAAACATAAGCTGCAAGTTAAATAAAAGCTTATAACAATAGGTGTCTTTTAATCAATTACAAAATAATACATTTTACTACCAGTTTTAGTTGCAACAGCTCTCTATAGATATCCAAAGTTTACATGTCTTCGATTTGACGTAAACTAATAAAGGCCATAAAGTGCAGTAAATTTATTTGATATAAAACGTCACTTAATAAATACGATAATCGATGGACAGTCGCCAGTTTTCGGAAATCGTCGTAAACAGCCAATCTTTATTGCCGGGTAGGTACTGTAAATCAGATTTACATAAACTTTACTTCATAGTAAAAAAACTTTTTATTGACTCATTTAAACTAGTCATCCTGTATATAAAACCCAATAAATACGAAATCAGAAGCTTTTTGCGCAACAACGGAGTAAGATGGATTTAAGACAACGGATCCCACCGGAAAAATCATATATTATTCTTAATGCACTTAGATTTATTGTACATATAAAATAACTTTTTTGTGAGATAAAACGTATCTCATACAAACACTCCATAGGACTTACTCAATTCTATGAAATAAACAAAGAACTAGAAACAGCCACCTTCCACCACTCAAAAGTTTTAACTTTTAGAGACCTATCCTAGTGTGGTTGTAGCTTTATTTATAGCCATCGCAATGTGTAATTATTTTACTTAAGGTAAGGTTCGATTGCCATAAAAAGCGTTATTTGACATTCGCAGGTTATTTGACATTTGACAAACTTTCATCAATTGGCTTCCCATTTGCGCCAAATTCCCCCTTTCCTAGAATAAACTTGTAGTAACTAGATTAATTTGAAAAAATAGTTTTCCCAAAATATCACGTCCCAAACCAATTTCTCAAATTAATCTAGTTTATACAAGTTTATTCTAGGAAAGGGGGAATTTGGCGCAAATGGGAAGCCAATTTATGAAAGATTGTTACATAAGTTTCTTAAAATATCACGCCGTTAGCCTACGAATGGGTAATAACGTTTTGTATGGCAATCGAACCACCTTAATAAACGAACGAGCATTTTAATTTTTAAGATTTAATTGAAATCAAACTTTGAACGGACATTTATTATTCAATTCTGGGTTAATAATCACTATCTTAATACTGTATAAATTTACAAATCAGAAGCGTCTGCTTACAAAATTATTATTAAAGTGAAGAATTGAAGAATTATTCGCCACGAACGGGATTTGAATTTGAACCCGCACCATTTGCTTTCCGTGCGCTGCTCTTGCCAACCAAGCAAGCGTGGATAAGCAACATTATTTTTTTATAAAACTCGGAAATGTATATACCTATAGGTATGATTCGAAAGCAGTTTGCCTCCTGAACACTGTAATTTATTTTTATAAATGAAATATCGCTTATTATAAAAAAATACAAACGAATAAATAAATTACCATTCACATAATATAATTCTAACTAAGACAAAATTATTTAATGTTATGATAGTCCGTTCAACTGTCAACTTTACATATCAAGTTATCTAGGTAAACCTGTAATTGGCCATACTACTGTGTATTATATTATAAGTTACATACTTTGTATCGCTGTTGGTTTTCTGAATAAATAATAAAATAATAAAATTATGTGAAATGCCATTGCCTCTTTCACGATAAAAAATAAGCTGTCACAATTTGTTATTTTAATAACCTGTAAAAAATTATTTTCGATGTGTTACTGAATTGAAAATTAAGAGACATTTATTTACTCGTACAATGTTGCGTTACTTACTACTTGCCGTGTTTAAAATGGACAAGCCCGACGGATCGACGATTGTATATATACTCCTCCGAAGTATACCAAATATTGTTTCGTGCCGAACTGCAAAAATGATTCATCGAAACCACCGGACAAACATTTCTTCCGTGTATCGTCAGTCTTTATAATCTTAATAAAGCTAGGTGTCTTATTATATAGGTACAATCCAGTATCAGTATTCGTTATTACAACCAAAATCGTAGTCGCAGTCGTAGAAATCTTATATTTGAACAAAATTGTTTAGGTACTTACACCACAAACCACAGTTTAAAACATTGACAATGACAACGTCAGATATATTAAGACATCACATTTTTCGATCGAGCTTAGAAGGAAGGGATCTATTGTGTCGTAAAGCTGAAGTACACCATTTTAGAGTAAGTACATACATATACATATTAATAAATTAAGAGGAAAGACCACTGGTAATTTTTCCATACAAACGTTCTCGACTGTTTCCTCCGTGGTTTTGGACCGTAGATTAATATTTTTTTGATATAAGACCAATATCATCAATATCTGTGTCGGTACGTTTTGTTTTTTTTGATATTCTTATTTTTATAAGTGCTATTTGGGTGAATTGCAAAAAAATTGTACGTTGTTTTAACGGCCTCCGTAGCCCAGTTGGTAGTGTCTCTGCCTACGAAGCTGGAGGTCCCGGGTTCGAATCCCGGTCAGGGCATTTATTTGTGTGTTTATCACGAATATTTGTTCCTGAGTTATGGATGTTATATATGTATATAAGTATCTATATGTATATATCTATTATAAATATCGTCGCCTACTTAGTACCCACAACACAAGCCTTATTGAGCTTACCGTGGGCCTACGTTGATTTGTGTAAGATTGACTCGTAATATTTATTTATTTATTTAGTTAAGAGCCTTAATCTAATCTACGCTTTAACTTTTTTCCATTGTGTAACGCTAACGGCAATTACCCATACATATTATATGGGTAACTTTCGTTACACAATGGAAAAAAGTTAAATCATAGATTAGAATAAGGCTCTTAGGTACTAGTATTTATGTAAAAATTTTTTGCAATCCACCCATTTAGGTGACTTCAAAGAAAGCTTAAAACGGCCCAATTACATAGTCGCAAACATACGCCTATTACACAAATCTGTTAACAATAAGCGCAAAAATCAAAACAGCCGGGCATTTAACATTTCTTTCTTATTCATATACCAAATTTTGGTTACGATTGATGAAGTTTCGGAGGAGGAAACAGTCGAGAACGAAACCTCGCTTCTTTTGATTTTTATTTGGGACTTTTAGTCGGAGCTGCAGTTGTCCTTATCACACTATTTTTTGGGGCGATAACGATCTGGTAAATACGTCCACAGACGAAAAAGTACCGTGATAGGCAATCGACTACACTAAAGGTCGATGTCCTAGTGAGTGGTGTGAAAAGTTATCGATAAATCTAAAGTCATCGATATCTTCTTTTTATAATATAGCCTTTTGTGAGAAGTATAAGAGGGAAATTTACTTTTATTATTGATAGTAAGTGAAAATAAAGTTTATTTCGAATATCATAACGCCGTAAAATAGGAACCCTGACAGATAGTTCACCTGCTGAGCAAATACCCAACAAGGGCAATACTTTGTTAATAAATGTGTATCACAAACATACACGCGCATTGCACGTAGAACCGTTGGCCGTTGGGGCGAAAAGGTTCTCGAATGGCGACCACGTACCGGAAGGCCCTCCACAAGGTGGACTGATGACCTGGTAAAGGGCCGCTGGATGCGGGTGGCGCAGGACCGGTCATTTTGGCACTCTTTGGGGGAGGCATATGTCCAGCAGTGGACGTCTTTCGGCTGATATGATGATGATGATGATGACATACATACATACATATAATCACGCTTCTTTCCCAGAAGGGTAGGCAGAGATCACGGATCTCTCCATTTGCTAAGACACGTAAAGTCCATGGACTTTCCCAGGCGTCTAATCAAAAGAGGTCGAGCGATCATATACGATACTTTAGTGGCACGCTGGGGATGAGTTTGTTTTCTCAGATGAAAAACTATTTTCATCTCTCCTGTTCTGAAAGTTGACTTTTCATGGGCATATAGCCGGGTGAAAAATAGCGTTTTCTCCCCTAGGGTGGAAAGTAATTTTTGCGTATTGTAAAAATACCATAAAATCTAGTAAATATTTTTTTTGTTTTATTTTTTTTTGTCGTTTGTTTTTTTATTTCTAGTCTTTTTTTTGTTTCCTTAATTTTTTTTTGTTTTTTTGTTTTTTTTTTATTTTCTGTTTTTTTTCGTTTGTTTTGTTGTTTTTTTATTCGATTTTTGTTCGTGTTTTGTTGTTTCGTTTGTTTTTTTTGTTTTTTGTTTCTTGTTTTTCTGTCATTTTTTTGTTTTTTTTTGTTTTCGTTTTGTTTCATTTTTGTTGTTTTTTGTAAGTTTGTTTGTTTTTTTGTTCGTTTTTTTTGTTTTTTTTGTTTTCTTCGTTTTGCTTTTTTTTTGTTTTTTTCGTTTTGTTTTGTTTTTTTGTTTATCTTTTTTTTTCTGTTTTAGGTTCTATTTTTTTTAAGTTCTTCGTTTTTTGTTTTTTTGTTCGTTTTTTTATGTTTTTTCTTACGTTTTTGATTTTTTTGTTGTTTGTTTGTTTCAGTTTTCTTGTAAGTTTGTTTTGTTTTTTCTTCATTTTGTTTTTTTTTTGTTCTGTTTGTTTTTGTTTTTTCACACGTCGGCATGGCCCTCTAGATTAGTTGCGTCTAGGCCGTGGCAAGTGGCCAGTGCAAAGAGGTTAGAGGTTGGATATAGTTTTAATTATTTTACTTAGGTATATCTAAAATCGAATAATTAATTTTCCTCACAGTCGAAATGAAAAGTAGAGTGTTTAACTCGGGTGAAATTACCCATTTCACCCTCGAACTATTGGCGCTCTCACTTCGTTCGTGCGCCAGAAATATCTCGGGTGTAATGGGTCACTTTCAACCCTTGGTTAACAATCTACTATTGTTTTAGAGCAACCCCACAATGCTCAAAACGATCGGTTGTGGGCGGCAAGCGGCAAAGATGGCAGACATTCCAGAGAATCAGAAATACGTTCCAAGATGTCAGGGTGCCCCCTCGGTAATGGTTTGATGAGTAGTGTGTAAGCGGGGCAAACTTCCTTTGATATTCATCGATAAGGGTGTTAAAATCAACGCTGAGTATGGGCCATTCTACGGAAAGTTGTACACTCGACTTTTTTTTTATTTTGTTAAAATTGGAATCGAAATCGAAAGCACTTTGAATGTTTTAGGAGAAAAAAAGTAAAGTGTTGGAGAAAGTTGTTGCTCTAAATCTGCAACACATGTTTGGAGATTTCTATTATATTTTTCAACAGGATGGGGCACCTTCCCATACTGCAAACAGCGTTCAAGCCTGGTGTATGGCAAATTTAACTGATTTCTTACCCAAGAATGAATGGCATACCAGCTCTCCGGATTTAAATCCTTTGGATTTTTTTTGTATGGTCGTATATATATGCCGTCTAAACGGAATAATTAGAAAATATAAAATTTGGACCAAAAAAATAATAAACGCGTGTATTTGGGATGAAATGCCTATGAAGGTAGTGCGTCCCGCATGTGACGGGTTTGAGAAACGTTTAAGCCTGGTTTGGAAACTTAAAGGCGGAGTAATTACAAAATATTTATTGTAATTATTTGTTATTGGTTTTATTTTAATATATTATACTTTTCATGTCATTTGGCATCGCGTAGTTATTTTTATGATATTTTATAGTTGTATGCAAATATATTGGACACGGTGTATGTATTCTTAAGTATATTTTTAAATAAAATATGACGAAAGTTAGATCGAAGTTAGTAGGTTAATAGTACATTGTTTAACAAGGGGCATATGAGGAATATTGCAAACGAGAGTCTATCAGGAGCCCGACGCCGTAAGGCGGAGGAGTTTGATGACTTGAGTTTGCAATATTCTTACGCCCGTGTTATACACAATGTTTTTCATCACATTTGCGAGTAAATAAATAACCACAAAAGACAGAAAAACCTATGTTTTATGCAAGCGCATCAATCAAATGTTGACGAAATTGACAACTTCACTTCTAGATCAGTGCGAGTGGAGGGCGGAGCTTCAATATTTCAACCAATCACAGAGCATGAAGCATGAGGTTCTTGCAAGGCGGGGCATGCTCGATTTTATTTTCCAACCAATCACAGAGCAGAATGCTTGCCGTGCAGATTTGCTTAACTAATCAGATCACACACAAGCTCATTACTCCATTGGGACCATTATTTCCCGCGGGAACAATTTAGGACATTGTCCTTCTGTATACAGGCAAGGAATAACGCCATTTATGAGCAAGTGTGATGAAAAATCTTTTAAGTACAGTCAACCAATTTGATTCCTAGGCCACCGTAGAACCCTGTCATTTTAACTGCTACATAGCGACGCAATAATCCTAGTAACCCGTATTGACATAGCATTTACAATGGCAAGGTTATATGATGGCCTAGGAATCAAATTGGTTGACCGTACCTATTAAGTTTAGCATAAATATGTATTGGATCTTTATCATTTTTAAAATACAGTAATTGAAGTCCGGACGGACGACTTTTTAACAATATAATAAAGTATATAAAAAAAAATCACAGATATCGTGCCTTTCACGACCTTCTGGTACATTGAAAATGTATTTAATTAATTGTACAAAACTAAATTTACTCATGGTCTGTTGCGTTATGAAGAACATATTAATTTTTAACTTATTTTATTTGTTACTGCGGCACGTATGTTTTGTAATATTGTTTGTAAGCGACCCAATGTACAATAAAGTCCCATCTTTTTCATGGTCTTAACTTATTTTAACAATATACTTACTATTGATTTGTGACTACTATCCTTTTGAGACCTTGACAATTATCATGCAATTTATGAGTCTCTACCGCTTCCTAATCTATTCACAGAGAAACAATTGTCTTTACAACTTTTTCTTTGCTTTTAAGATTAGTTTGGTTTGGCTTTCTAGAAATATTTAATTTATAGTTTCATTGGTGAAAATCGCCTGAAGTCGCTTTCATCGTTTGCAAGTCCGCCGTACTGTATCCAATCATTTCATAAACAACGTTTCGTAAATATTAAGGCGCTCTTATTAGACGATATTTAGGTATTTGCGGAGGTGAGGCAGACGGAGCGGGAGACGCGCGTCCCGCGCACCCCGCTAACGGCCTTATTCTGTTGGCATCCGTATTCGGCTCGTTTTTGCGGATCATACGATCAAATGTTTGTCTTCTTGAATAATTGTTTTATTTTTCAAATCTTGGTTGATTTGTGTAAGATTGTCCCCAAATATTTATTGTTTATTTATTTATTTAAATCTATTTTTTTAAAGAAAATAAGGAATAGTAGTTACAGTTCTTAAGTACATCGTAGTATGATGACATCAATAATGGACACTTACTTTCCAAAGATATGTTAGTACAGATTTCTTCATCATCAATCCACCTATCGTTTTCCCAGTTCCAGTGGGTGCTTCCGTTTTCCAAATACGTAGAACTGATAAAATAATAGTACATCTTCACTTCCTAATGGTGAACGTCACCAATTATGGATTGTACTAATATATTACAGGTTTTTTAAACCGAAATAAAATCGATTACTTCTAGGTAAAGTTATAGCGCCGGTTAACGCCCGCTTAAGAAACCATCAAAAATAATAAACAAATAGTTATGTTCATCTATTTATCTCCTGGCAAATTATATTATTACCATGTATGTATTTCCCGCTCACGGGACAATGATGTCCCGGACCTTTGGGAGGCATGCGTGGGGCTAGGTACCTACAAAGTACCAACTGAGCCAACGCGTAGAGACCCTTTTGACAATTTAATGAAATGCAAGGAGTATTATTACCATAATTATTACCTTTGTTACATAAGTATGACTGACTGATCAAAAACTGGATAATTAGACCACTGTTAGTCAGAAGAGCATTTTATTATACAGGGTGGTTATTTTAAAACCAGCAAGTTCTTCAGTACATGACTATGTCTATTAAAAAATGTAATTTGACCAAACATCATATAAAAATAACAAATTCAATTTGTCTCTTAAATACCTAAACGTGTTATGTCACTGCGCTCGCGCGGCGCGTGCTGCCTACCATGCTACCTCGACCAGCGGCCACACCGCGATGGAACTTGATACTCTCAACAAGCCAACAAGATTGGACTTATACTTGACTCTATACTCCAGGCAAAATACGGTTTCGAAAATCATTAATTTATAATAGCGTTTTTTTGTATATTTCATTTTTAATCGTTATTCTAAGATGCTTTACACAAGAATCGAACAAATTTTCCAACCGGTAGTAATTATATAAATTTAAATTAAGCTTTAATTGTCTTTTTTTGTTTGATTTATATTGAATTTTTTAAAGCAAATGTAAATTTAGGTAAAAGCCTCCTCGATCTCATGCCATTTTTCTCGGTCTTTAGCCAACTGCATCCAGCTAGGTCCGGCGACCTCAGTTATGTCATTGGTCCAACGTCTTCGTCGTCTACCTTTCCTTCTTTTGCCTTTCGGTCCTGACCAGTTTGTTGCTTCCAGTGCCCTTCTTTTCTCCTAATATCTGGCGATATATGGCTTTTACTCGAATGGGGTCCATATAAGAAAGAAAAAATGGCATACATCTTTTAGATTTAGTAAATATGTACTAACAAAAACAATATAGAATAAATAACGCATAAATAAATATATATATATATAAACAAGCTGTTGCCCGCGACTTCGTCCACGTATAACATGTTATCGTCTAAATGTTTGTTTAAGAAATTTAAATGTTTGTTTTATAAAAAAAAACATTGAAATTAGTTTTGTACAGTCAGCATCAGATAGGTAGTAGCAGCCTAGGTAACCAAATATATCGCAACACGTCTTTATTACTATAGGTGTAAGGATGTGTTACGATATATTTGGCTACTTTGGCTGCTACTAACTATATGACGCTGACTGTACCTAGTCTTTTAGTAAACAGTCTAAAACCGAAGAAACAAATCTCTCTTTATTTTAAAATGTATTGCTCTCTATACAAACTTAGAACCCTCTTTGAACTCTCATAGTAAATAGTCTGAAACCGAAGTTACAAATTTCTAACTTTAAAAATGTCTTGCTCTCTATACATAATTCGAACCCCCTTTTAACCTTCTTAAGTGATTAATAATTAAAAAACCGAAGTTACAAATCCCTTACTTTAAAAATGTCTTGATCTCCATACAAACTAGAAGAACTGTATATCCTAGAAGTAGGTATTTTTGTCTAGACCAATCCAAGCATGTTTAGTAACGTTTCAGAAGGCCGCAGATTTTCGACACGTAAACAATACAAACAAAAAATTAAAACTTTGCAGGGTAGCAACAACAGCGCTAATCAGAGGTGAAATCTTGGGAATGGCACCAAACATTTTCAATAAAATTCCAGACCGAATTAAACATTGTATATTAATAAAATTAAAAGACACTTGACTTCATATTCAGATTTAGATTTGTTTATTATCATAATTTTACAATTGAAATCATAGTACAATGAATATACAGATAAAAATGTGTTAAAATTATGACTTGTCAGTTACAATAAAATACAATAGATGTGTACAGTTGTGTACAGAATTGTTATTATTTTTAAATAGTTTAATAATACTCATACTCATAGCATAATGCTATTACATAAAATAGAGAAAGAAAACATAATACAAATATTAACGTCAAGCTTTTAAGATCTTGTTATTTAGTCATTTGAAAGAAATTCTTGTAAACTAAACAGTGTTTTTTCAAGCAATAGTTGTTTTACATGTAAGCGAAAAGAGTTGTCGTTCGTTATGGTTTTAAGGTTTGAAGGTAGCCGGTTAAAAAGTCTTTGTCCTATTAACTTCGGAAGTTTTGTGCCTATTCTAAGTCTGGGCGAGGTTGTTTTGAAGTGGATACTTCTTTGCTCGCGTTCTTGTATAGGGGTACAGTTCAAAATGTATCACGTGACTTCCGGAATAACTTTTTGTAGAGAAGCCTAATCTGATTTCAAATAATTGTTTGTTACATGTTTTAATCCTTCTTTATTTGTCATTAGTTGTTAATCACAAAATGTTATTTAGTTTATGTGACGGGCATGAAAACTATGCTGAAATGACCGCCATTTTCAATGCCTCGCGAGTCAAACGAGCTACGTCAGTCAATGTTGCTATATATACCGATTTATCTGTGCTTATACTGATTTTAGTGAATTAATGCAGATATATATTTTACGGGGACAGCCAACAAAGAAGTATCCACTTAAACTTAATTAACGGTTGTATCTCGGACACAACCCGCTTCTTTTTAAGTTATTCGCATTTCTCATTGATCTCGAACTATTTTCACCTCTCCTTAAAAATTCATTTGGATAACGTTTAACATACATCAAAACTTCCAATATATAAGTTGAAACTGATGTTAAGATACTAAGTTTTCTTAAATGTTCGCGACACGTGTATCTGTACTTTGCATACGCAAGTACTCTAATTGCACGTTTCTGGATCTTTAGGATGCGCTCATAATCCGTACTGTTGCCCCAAAGCATTATCCCGTATGAAAGTTGAGAGTATATGTACGCATAATACAGCTCTTTTAAGCAACTTTCTGACACAAGTGGTCTTAACTGTCTTAGAGCATAGATCCCTCTTGCTAACTTACTGCATAATGTATCTATGTGATCTTTCCATGACATTATTGGATCAATCATTTCAATCAATAGATCAATATTTGATTGAAAAGTGTTATTATACCATTAAAGATTACTTAAACGACCCTACGACATAACATGGTTCCATTCCAGACATTCCTTAGTTATAATATTCTTTAGTTATAGTATTTTTTGAGAGTTTTTGAAGTATTTAACACCAATCACTGTATTGACATTTTTTTTAAATTTTTTATAAATATATTAGCTGGCTGAAATATTTTGTAAACCTACATTGTGGGTAATGCACAGAAGTCTTATATTTTGTATACCAACAATACTTGTAAAAGTTGTGACCTATGTTTAACAAAATAAATTTAATTGAATTGAAAGTACTTATTTTGTATTACAATAAGTAATCTTTATGCAAAAATGTAAGTCTCTAGCTCTAAAAATAAAGTTTCCCCCATACAAACTTTGCACCCCTATTTACCCCCTTTAGGGGTGGAATTTCCAAAAATCCTTCTTAGCGTTGCCTACGTTGTAAAAGATAGTTCTGGTGAAAATTTCAACTCTCTAGTCTTAGTAGTTTCGGCTGTGCGTTGATGAGTGAGTGAGTGAGTGAGTCATATCAATAACTCCATACCGACAAAAGGTATGTTCACTTAGATAACGTCACATTTATTTGCTTTAGTGGGCTTATTTTTAAAGGGGCGTGGCGGGGGAGGCTTTCTTGGTAGTTATTTGGAGAAGCAGCGGTGGCAGAGTGAGTGCGAGATGTGAAACGGCATACTTTAGTGTTTTGTGATGGGTATCATGTGCACAAACAGCTGGCAAAGTTTTGCAGCTGTATAGGGGAACACCCTGTAGTACTTTGTACCCGACTGCCTCAGAAGGAAGTTTATGTTTTTCGAGCGTATGTATCATCATATCAGCCAAAAGACGTCCACTGCTGGACATAGGCCTCCCCCAAAGAGTGCCACAATAGCCGGTCCTGCGCCACCCGCATCCAGCGGACTCCCGAGACCTTTACCAGGTCATTAGTCCACCTTGTGGGTGGCCTAACCACGCCGCGCCTTCCGGTACGTGGTTGCCACTCGAGAAACTTTCCGCCCCAACGGCCATCGGTTCTACGTGCAATGTGCCCCGCCCACTGATACTTAAGTTTAGCGTTTCGGAGGGCTATATCGGTTACCGTGGTTCTGCTGCGGATAGCCTCATTTCTGATGCGATCGCGCAGAGAAACTCATAGCATAGCCCTCTCCATCGCCCTTTGAGTGACTTTGAGCCTTCTTATGAGGCCTATAGTAAGCGACCACGTTTCCGTTCCATATGTCATCACTGGCAACACACACTGGTCAAAGACTCTCGTCTTGAGACACTGCGGAATATTGGACGAAAAGATGTGCCGTAGCGTATGTATGCATGTATGTCTATGACGAAGATGAGGAAGGGCCGTGGCCTGCTGCTGGTGGAGTGGCAGGATCTTTTTCCGCACTCGTTTTTAATAGAATCTACTAAACAGCAAGTAAATATACTTCAGTTCACCAACTCGTTTAGGACTTTAGACTAGGTAGTCGCTATCCGGCGCAATAGCCCTAAATGCTTTTGATATATTTCTGTATGAATAAATAAATCTTTTATTCGTACAGTCCATAATTGGTACAATTACCCCCCCCAACCATGTGCTCGTGTCCGAATCCGATTTACACCCGACTACTTACCACCTAACAGTTCTAAATACGTATTCAGGATAACTGAAGATTTTATTGACATCTTGTCAATATGCTCCAGCTATACCTATTAATACGTTTTAGGTGCGGATGTAGAAACGCTTTAATGTAGTAAATATCGCATACCTTATATTTGTTATTCTATCATTTCGAATGTGTTCTCCAGCATGTATTAGCGTTTCCTATTCCTTTAAGTATTTTTATTTACCTTGATAACTCGAAATAATTGCTGCAAAAAGGCGTATTTGCGTGCCAGGTAAACATTCACAGGTCCGTCGTCGGCAGTGGCCACGGGCGTACTAAATTGTACTCGCCACCGCGCATGCACGACGCGGACACCCGGTTTTTCAGACAAATGACCAAATGTATTGAATTATCAAACATATTGAAATTCTAAGAAGCCGGTAGATAGATCTACCAAAAAGCTACCTATCACAACAAATTTCATTGTAATGTTCCAAATAACTTTTGAGATATTTCGAGTTTGGTGGTAAAAAAGCACTGTTTTGAAAGGCAAAATCTATCGAGGTTTTTGTAAGCAATCGTGATTTTACGAAGTACGAACATAGCCAATGAACTGAAGATATACATATCAAAAATTTGGATCTCTAGCAATAGTACAAGTATACTAATAGTCGGTTTGGAAAAGGCACTTTTTCGATGCGCAGCTGCATACAGCGCCTTAAATTCTTACTTTAAATCACTAACTTTACTTAATTTATTACCAGCCCGTAACTTCGAGAACACATCCAGATACACAAGTGTATCCGTCGCCATGAACAACCACTTGACACAAACTATTTGTCCAAACTTATGATGGTCTCTAATAGCTCAGTAGTGGAACCGGATTTTGGCCCTAGAAGTTTTGATAATTCTAAAGTCGTAAAAGTTATGCTTATATGGCATACGACTTATTTTCATGCATATTTGTATTATATGAAGAAAAGTTAGAACGAGGGTTAGATATAAATTAGGTATTTATTTATTTTTATTGATGATTTGTGTATATTGAATTAAAGTGCAAAGTTTAAGCTTCATCGTTTATAATATGTATGACGCTTTACACTGTTAAGTTTTTAGAAAAAAAAAACACCCGCGACTACGTCAAACCAGAATTAGCTTATTATTTAGTCGATATTGAATTAGAGTTTTAAAAATCCACAACAATATCTCTAAATTCTTAAGTTAATAGACAAAGCCAAAAGTTTAGAGGAATAAGATAAAAGCTTTAAAATTAATACGCATTTTTTGTCCTGTAAGATCTAATATTGAATTAGAGTCTATAAAAATAAGTCTAATACTATAAAAGAATATATGCAGCCATATTATGGAAAGTAAGAAATTTATGTGTATAGTTTGCATCATAAACGCATATTATTAAAAAAAGGCGCGAAAACCAAGCCGCGCTACAAGTTGTAGCTACGGCGGAGCAGATCTTAGTCGACCTTGCGAGCTATCGCTTGCTAGGTATCCCTCGCCACGCCCACGCGCCCCCGTTCTGCCGCATTTAAAAAAAAACATTTTGCGTATTTATATGTTTAAAATAGGGAAGGCGCAAAAATTTTTTATGTATAGTTTATGAGATTTTTTTGGGGACAAAACCCAGATTCGAGCATAGTAAAACATATGTAGAAAAAATTGAAAGTGGCCAGATTCAAATGAAAAAAATATATGTTATAAAAATCGTCTATTTAAACAGCTCTTTCAAAAAACTAACCAAAATAGTTTTTGAAAACCTTCCTTCAGGAAAATACGTATTACAGCACTGGTACAATATTAGTGATGGTCCACGGGTAAAGGTACCATAAGGCGGTTTTATGTTTCGGAGATATTCAATGTTTGGAAAAGCGGGTGAAAAGGAAGATTTTTTATTATAGCTATGTCAAAACCTATAAGATGTAACATTAGTTTACCTATTTTTAATTTTATTATGTACAATAAAAACTGACAGATACTGGTTTTTATGAAAAAATCTGCATGGAATAATGTGAAGTTACAGAAGTTAATTTAAAATTGTTGTTTAAAATTATTAGTAGCGTCCAGACAAAAGTGGTGGCAAATTTCGCACAGGGAGTAAAATGGAGTCGTTGCTTTTTATTTATATTTGAATGAATAAATTATTTATTTAATTTATTTTTTTAGAGTATTAAACTATAATGTAATTAGGATATCAAAAATAAAAATATATCCAAATTATATTAAGTATTTTATAGTATTTTATGCAACTGTTGTATAAGAAGGGTCTTAAAAGACGAGTGGCGTGGGTTGCGATGCGAACCTTGGCAAGCATCGCAATTTAAGACGCCACGAGCGTTTTTAGACCAGTTATACACCGTTGCATACAATACTTTATCTACGACAAATTTTAAATAAATAGCAGACACAGATAACGGAGGTTATCTGTGATAGCAGACTACAGAATAGTAAATTTTTTCAGGCAGCAAGTTTTCTATTCGTACTTTTGCTACTCACGCAATTTCTTCAGGAGTGCAGTTATTGATTTCTTCAACCATTTTAAAAGGAACGTACACTTTTGTTTTAAAAAACACGAATACAATCTTAATAGTTTAGGACTAATAGTTTATCATCTTTCGTTTTTTCATTTTGAACTGTATTTTGGACATTTTGGTGGGAAATTGGAAATGTGACAGCTTTTGTTTATAGTTTGTTTTGTTTTTAATTTGTTTGCACTGGCCATCCGAACCAAACTGAATCCGGACCCGGACCGAATTTGAACTGTTTATTTTTATAAATAATACCAACAATTTATAAAACATGTAATTTAACACACAATAGATGATGATTTATTATTATTGTAGTAAATAATTCATAATGTACAAATGTAAAATCGTAAATAAATACTTTTATTTCGAAATATTTGTTTATGAAGTTGGGGCATCACTGCAATATAGCGGCCGATTAAAAAAAACGTTAAACAGTGCTTTTATGAAAAATGTATGAACCAAAAAAGTACACTAAATAGTGCGTTTTTGGGCCATAGACCATAGAGTTTTCATAAAAGCATTGTTTAACTTTTTTAAATCGGCCGCTATATTGCAGTGGTGCCAACTTCATAAACAAATATTTAGAAATAAAAGTATTTATTTACGATTTAACATTTGTATATTATAAATTATTTACTACAATAATAATAAATCATCATCTATTGTGTGTTAAATTACATGTTTTATAAACTCTTGGTATAATTTATGAAAATAAACAGTTTGAATTCGGTCCGGGTCCGGATTTGCAAATGCAAACAAATTAAAAACAAAACAAACCATAAACAAGAAGTGTCACATTTCCCACCAAAATATATACATACACTATACAGTTCAAAATGAAAAGATGAAAGATGATAAACTGTTAGTCCTAGAATATTAAGATTTTATTCGTCTTTGTGAAGATAAAAGTGTACGTTCCTTTTAAAATGGTCGAAGAAATTCCTGAAGATATTGCGTGAGTAGCAAAAGAACGAATAGAAAACTTGCTGCCCGAAAAGGCTAACTATTTTGTAGCCTGCTATTTATTTAAAATTTGTCGTAGAAAAAGTATTGTATGCAACGGTGTATAACTGGTCTTAAAACGCTCGTGGCGTCTTTAATTGCGCAACTCACGCCACTCGCTTTTTAAGACCCATCTTATAAAACAGTTGCATAAAATACTATTATTGCAATTTATGTCTTGCAGAAGTTGCAGTACACGAAACAGTTGATAATGTGGCCAAAGGCCCTGATAATTGTACTTGCAGTAGTCATTTTTGAGATTTTCACTTTCTGCAAAAATGACACCACAAGCCTAAAAAAATATTCAGGTCTTTTTTTATATTTCAAACATGTTTCTTATCTAACCAAAAACGCAGTACTTTCACAAAAATATTACTTATGCTAACAAGATCTGCAGCATTCAGCATGTGCTAGAAGGTTGTGAAGTACTTGCTACGTTTACTGCAGATTCATTAGGGATATAATTTTTTTGCAACGAATACTAACTAAAACCAAACGCAGTATTCAAAATTACTGAGTTTGAGTTTAGCGAGAAAACCAAAGAGCTACTCTTGCCACGCTAAAAGTACTTAAACGCAGTACTTATTCCACAGTGCTGCGCTTAAGAGTATCGAGAGGTATTCAAGAGTAACATAAAGCTACGCATGCACCGAAGCCACACGGTAGGTACAGTGCAGCATTTCCTGCAAGCAAATCAGAGTGAAACATTCGCACTTGATTTGGTTACACCTTGTATAATTCAAAAGAGTGATTGATGGCTTGATGAGTGGTAGTGTTTTATATTAATAGACTCTAATAAAAAAATGTTCCTGAAACACATTTTAAAGACTATTAAAAATAATAATTTGATACGCTGATAAGAAAAATATTAATTCTTTCTAGTACCTACCTAAACTCAATTTTATTTCGTCTCTTCGTCACTTCAATATTTGTCTGAAGTTAAATCTTACCAACACTTATTTATTACTACATAGGTATGAAAATAGAGCATGATTGCGAACTAGAAACGCAGTATTTAACACGTGCTAAGTGATTTTGCAGTAATAAACACAAATACTGCATTAAGCCTTAGTGATACTGTAATACCTGCAAACCCAGATCATCATATCAGCCGAAAGACGTCCATTGCTGGACATAGGCCTAACTGCAAACCCATATAGTTGATGAAAATGCAGTACTGCGTATTTTATCTAAATAAGGCAGTAAAGTAAAAAATATTTCAATCTAAAGATTTATTTTTTTAACTATTTTTCAGTACACTTCAAAAGTTGTAACAGATTTGTTGTATAGATACCAAAAAATATGTTTACCGCGTTTATCTCGAAACCACCATTTTGCAAATACTGCGTTTGCAATAAGAAGGGCAGATTTGTTAGCGTACAAAGTCGTAAATGCCAACACAATGGCATCTGTAGTCTGTAGTAGACGAAAGGTTGAAATTTTTGTGGAAAGATAACTTAAACAAAAATCGCCGTTATCGCCGCAACAAGGCGGCCGAACTTTAGCGTTATATACAGGTTGTATTATTCAAACGGGGCAGTGAGGGAAAATCCGAAACTATAAGAGATACGAAAAGTCACGAGACTTAGCCAGTTTATGGTAAACTATGAAAATAAACAGTCATAAATTCTGGAAATACATAAAATCCAGTTCAGGAATTTCCGATATTCTGAGTGTACCAATTCCGGAATTGTAATATCGGAAACATTGCCCGAGATTCCGGAATTTCGAAAGTCCGGAATTGTAAGGGAAAATTGTTGCTAAGGAACCCTGTATCTACAATCACAGGAAAATGCCTAATTTCATAGTTTGATGTACGAAAATGGATTTCCCCATACTAAGCTCCTTAGTAAGTATGGGGAGAATAACTGTGGCGTCTGAAACTAGACAAAATTGGTAAATTCGTGGTTTTTTTTAATTTATTTTCATTATTTACACCAGTCTTTAAAAAAGCTGTAAAAAAAATATAATTCCCATACTTACTCATTGTAGGTAGGTACACTGTTTGTGCGGGGAGATCCATTTCCGTACATTAAACTATGAAATTCAGCATCTTCCTGGGATTGTAGATACAGGGTTCCTTAGCACCAATTCTTCCTTACATTACACTATTAATTTACGCAAAATAACGCACTCTGATTTTTAGACAGATTTGACCAGGTTCGATTCCCGGCTGTGTATGAGGCTTTTTTGAAAATCTTTGAATGCAGTTTTGATTTTTTCTAAAATCGGTCTCGTAACTCCTTAGAGCAAATTTCCGTATATCTTATAGTTTTGGATATTCCCTCACTGCTCCGTTTGAATAATATACCCTGTATTATATAATATGCATGTCTACCCACTATGATTTTTGTACAATTGTAAACACTGTATGCTTAGATTTAGTATTAACTTATAACTTTTCTCATGTAAGTGAAATATGTTGATTCTTTATAAAAAATAAAGTTCTTTAAACATAAAATGTAAATACATGTACATTTTCATTTCAAAAACTTAATATTTAGTCGCAAGAGAATAAAAAAAAATTAAAAGAAATAAATCATTCAATCAGTATTTGTTTAGTCATAAAAATATCTAGGCGACTCTACTACCTTCTGTGTGAAATCTGCCACCACTTGTCCGTACCCTAGTTATTATGTATATACCTACAATTACAAATATGAATGATTTGCAAATGTTACAATTATAATTTTGCTGTAAAAAGTTGTATTTTTGTTATTTGTTACCATTGTGTAAGCCACCAATACTTACTTTAACATAAAACTATAAGTAAAAACCTACTTTATAATGGACTTAACGCCGACGAAACCGCGGGCAATTGCTAGTATAGTAATAAATAAGGGTAAGTTTCGTCTTTGTATTTCCATTAGCGTACTTAAAACAAAATAACAATTTTCCATTGATATTAGTTTAAAACATGCTTTGCTGTTTTTTTTATGGATGAGTTAAGGGCACCCCGCTGCCCCGCCACCGCTGATCGCTGCCTGGTGCCACAGCGCCACAGCGCACAGCACGGCGCGCGCATACAATACAGCGCGTTTGAAACGTAGTAATATAGGCACGGAATGCTTACCTATACATATCAGTATTTAGTGTCGCCGTGATTCTATATTTCTAAACTTTTGTTTGGTAACTGAGATCATTGTCAAGACCGTTTATTATTAACTCTACAAACTCTAATTCAATATTGGTTATACTGCTTAACCAGAAATAAATATCTACACAAGCCAATTGTCTACACATCTAACTTTTTTCCAGTATATTAAGTGGATCGATTACATCATAATTTTACAATATCAACTACTCTAATTCTTTATTTGCAAAATTATTTGCATTTTTTTGTTCACCAAAATGCAGATGTTCCAGACTTCTAAAAACAGATTATTTTAAAGAAACTAAAGTGTTATTGGATATGTTACAGTTTTTTGTAACTCTAATTCTATATTTACATAGTTCTTGGCTAAAAATAAAATATTTCAATATAACCGAAAGCCGAACCTAAAAACTTCTAACTTTTTGTATAAGTATTATTTAGCATGCCTCCAATGACATATCAAAAAAGAAAAAACTTTAATGTTATCAAAACCCATTTTTGTTCAGCCGCTGGTCTATAACGACTCTAACATTCCTTTTGTTTTTTGCCAAAGTAAAATCAAAGCCCGATGCCGACCTATACTACAAATAAGTAGGTAGATAACACCAATTGCATTTAACTGACAATTGCATGAAGAAATCTGTATTTCATTATTTGTTTAGATGTTGTTTGCGCGTCAACATATATTATAATCACAAACAGACAATTCCATGAAGAAATCTGTATTTCATTATGTGTTTTAAATTTTGTTCGCGCGTCGACATATACATATTATAATCACAAATAAATACTGAAACCTCAAATAAACAATCAAATAGCAACTCAAATCCAGCGTGCAACAAATACGAGCGTGCGCCCTGTAATTGCGCCACACGTAAGAGATAAAGAGGCTTAATTATACATAAGTATATTCTGTTAATAATGTCTTAAGAGGGCGCTCGTTTTTTGGTCAGGAATAAGCGAGAATGACGGATTTTTGACGTTGTAATTCTAAGAAACGGAGAGCTTTTTCTAGATCCTGATTACTTATTTGCATAGGTAAACTCCTCATATTGGTCCTAGCCGCCTCCAATTTACGAAGAACTGAATACTTTAACCGAAAATACCCGATTACCGACAGTAGTTTTCTGAAGAGAGCGCAGAGTCATAAGTTTGAGCCCCTAATACTCCATGATGTTATATGAGAACCTACTTGTTTTATTCTATTTTCACTAGCGTAATATGTTGCCATTGCGCCTAGCCGCCTCGAATTTTCCTTATTCTGCACGTATATATATGTAAACTGTTCTCAATTACACCATATTTGTCAACAAAATCTTACTGAAAACTCAAGGATTTTCTCATTATTGTTGAATTATTTGTGTATTGAATCTTACACAACATTAAAGTTCATGCTTATACCAACAAGATCCAGTCCAAAAAATATAACTTTAGTCAAAATTTATATTTATAAATAATTATTCAAAACTAGTATAAATTTACCGTCGCGCGGGAATATATCTCAGTACCGGCTGAATAGCCCTCCGAGACAGACGTGTACTGTGTTTATTTGTGGCTATTCACGAAGCTAACCGGCCACTCTTCAGATAAAATAATATTATTTTGATCTCCGACTAGGCATAGTTGTTACCAACCTCGGGGTCAAACTATACTGGGGATACATTCGTGAGGCTAATCGAGACAAGTTATGAATTGCATAGCTGCCAGTATGACGTAGTGTAGCGAAAAGGCTCAAATCCACAGGATACGTAACATTTAAAATTGAACCTTCTACCTAGAACAAAAGTCATACATTTCAATGGTGATGTATTGTGGGTTGGATCCTTTTGTGTAAACTACGCGTTCTATAGTCAATTATTATTGTACGAGTGATCGTGATACTTGATAGATTTAATTTATTTACTTGTTACTATCAGTCCACCTTGTGGAGGGTCCGCTGCAGTTTCCGGTACGTAGTCGCCTCTCGAGAACCTCCCCGCCCCAACGGCCATTATGATTAGTTAGTATGTATGTATGTATGTTAGTTTGGGCGAAATCTTCAAATTAGGTACAATTGCGTATATCATAGAGCTGGTCTGATGATGGAGTCGGAAGGTGGCCATAGCAACTCCTAAACTCAACAAGATAAAGCCATCGAATTTGGGCTCATTTATTTGGTCATGGCACGGCAAGACTTTGATGCTGGATGATTTCCAGAGTCTGATGATGGAGCGTGGTGGAAGGTGGTCATGGAACTCCTAAACTAAACTAGATAAACCCATCTAGTTTGGGCTCATCAGTTTTGTCTTGGTAAACACTTTGGTGATGGATGATTTCCAGGATCTGATGATGGAAGGTGGTCATGGGAACTCCTAAACTAAAATAGATAGACCTATCTTGTTTGGGTTTGTGTGAATTGTCTGTACAAGTACCCACGAACCAGCGACATAATATGCAGGGTTATTGAAAATAACAAGAAGAATAAAAAACTTTTTAAAAAACAAGCTCATATGGCGTTTGTTAAGTACAGCACGATCCTACCTTGCATTTAGTTATTATTTTCGTTTATATATAATAATAACACACACCGGGGGTTTACACTGGAAAGGGAGATTTTTACGTGGTTTTATTACATTTCCGGGTCATCATCATCATCATCATCATATCAGCCGAAAGACGTCCACTGCTGGACATAGGCCTCCCCCAAAGAGTGCCACAATGGCCGTTCCTGCGCCACCCGCATCCAGCGGACTCCCGCGACCTTTACCAGGTCATCAGTCCACCTTGCGGGGGGCCTACCCACGCTGCGCCTTCCGGTACGTGGTTGCCACTCCAGAACCTTTCCGCCCCAACGGCCATCGGTTCTACGTGCAATGTGCCCCGCCTACTGCCACTTAAGTTTAGCAATTCGGAGGGATATATCGGTTACCTTGGTTCTGCTGCGGATAGCCTCATTTCTGATGCGATCGCGCAGAGAAACTCCCAGCATAGCCCTCTCCATTGCCCTTTGAGTGACTTTGAGCCTTCTTATGAGGCCTATAGTAAGCGACCACGTTTCCGTGCCATATGTCATCACTGGCAACACACACTGGTCAAAGACTCTCGTCTTGAGACACTGCGGAATATTGGACGAAAAGATGTGCCGTAGCTTCCCGAATGCTGCCCAGCCGAGTCGGATTCGACGATTGACCTTCCCTTCAACATTTCCGAGTATCACTCTTTATTTCGAAATAAATGTTAAAAAAACCGGCCAAGTGCGAGTCGGACTCGCGCACGAAGGGTTCCGTACCATTATCTATATCTAAAAACTGCAAAATATATATATCTAAAATCACGTTTGTTGTATAGGAGCCCCCTGTAGCCTAGTTAGTAATTTGGTAGTGACTCTGCCTACGAAGCTGGGGGTCCCGGGTTCGAATCCCGGTAAGGGCATTTATTTGTGTGATGACCACAAATATTTGTTCCTGAGTCATGGATGTTTTCTATGTATTTAATTATTTATTTATCTATATAAGTATGTTTATCGTCGTCTAGTACCCATAGTACAAGCTTTGCTTAGTTTGGGGCAAGGTCGATTTGTGTAAGATTGTAAAAGAAAAAGAAACAAATAAAAACTAAAATAAAAATAAAAAGATGTATTCTGTTTTTTAGTATTTTTTGTTATAAATAGCGACAACAGAAATACATCATCTGTGAAAATCTCTATCTATCACGGTTCATGAGATACAGCCTGGTGACAGAAGGACAGACAGGCATTCAGACAGACAGACGGACAGCGGAGTCTTAGTAATAGGGTCCCGTTTTACTCTTTGACTACGGAATCCTAATAAGTGACATAGGTTTTAGGCTCAGAACATAAAAAAAGGGAGAAGTGCCGTACTGCTTAATTTCAACCAAAACCGATGTCCCCAGTTTTCTCCCACCGCAGCGCCCACAGGCACACACATTGAACTGTGTAAAAACAAAGACTCGGGCGTTGCCAGTAAGTCTACGGCAACATGCAAACAAGGGCTGTGATTGGCTTAAACGCACTACACTAGGGGGGCGACAAACGTTAAAATTATGTTTTATCGACATTGATATTAAAATTAATATTATGTTATGATATTGATGGGTAACAACTTCAACAACATGGTAAGTTTATGTGGTGGTATTTAAACTTTTAGCTACAAGTTTAAATAACACGGGTTGTTAACTTACCATAAATCGCAAAAGTAAAAAATATTGGCGAATACCTACAGAGTAACATAAAAGGCTTTTTATAAGTTCGTGTTCACATACATTTAAAACTCTGGTCACATCGATATTTTTGACCTGTAGGTACCAGGCCGATCCGACTCGCATTTTGGCGCGAAATAATATGTCCATTACTCATATTACGAGATTTAAGGCTAAGGGCGAGTATCCACCAAAGATGTGCGAAGATGTGTTACCATACATTTTACACCAAGGTTTCAAGCAAGCGAGGTGTCAAATATTCGAAAAGTGTACGGCTCTTATTAAGTGGTTGGAAACATTTTTCTTGAAAAAGTTACGAACACATTAACTCTTCTCTGTACAGGAAACCAGTTAGGACCTCTGCCAGTAGCATCTATCCATTTTTTTAGTACCTACTCGGATTCTTTGGAAAACTGTTATAAGAAACCGAGATTTCTTCTTCAATTATCACATTTCAAATGAAAGTAAAAAATACTCATTTAAAATAAATTATTGGTAATAATATCACATTTTAAGTTGTTCTGAAGCCATTTGCAACTAAATTATATACTTGTTTATACAATTTTAATATGTCTATTTACCGTTCATACTGCAACTTAGTGAAAATCTTATTAGTAGGTACCGTAAACATTTTGTGCCTTTTAATCTTATTAGTATGTTATTAGTTACCTTTAAGATAGGCACCCAACCAAAACAAGTAATTAAATAAAATAAAACAGCGAAAGTAGTCGAAATAAAATAACTAGTATGATATCGTCCTTCTATTTTATCGATTACGCGTAAATTGTAACTGCACTTTGGCACCGCTCTAGTTTGCGACGCCAAGCAGCGGCCGTACCACTAAAAAATTCAAGCATCGTCCATATTCATAGTGGTTTAATACATTGCGCCGTGGTTTACTGTATTGAACGTTCAATGTACAACGCATAGAACAAAAATATGCTTTTTCGTTCGATATGTTAGTTCGATCCCGAGAAATGATGCGGCGTTGCGTTTATTTATTAAAATATTAGTTTTTACTGACTTAAGTGAAAATACTAATACTCACATGTGGTGCGTGACTCCACCATTCATGTAGGTTTTAGTTTCATTCCTATATTTGCATGTAACCACGCTAAAATTCGGCATTTTGAGTAAACGTGGAAAAACATTTCAGATTCACGGCAAATTGCGACTAACATACGGTGGGCAGTGACATGCCCATTTGGCCATGTCGCACCGACACGCGCCAAGCCCCCGTTTCATATCTATTCCTTTTTATCATCTGAGGTTTTAGGCTTTTGAATAAAATCACGCATTAATTAATTGTATTCTAGATAAAAAGCTGTGTTTGTATAATTTATAATTTTCAGTTCCTTTGGTAAGAAACGGACATAGCAATTTCTATAAAGGGCCGTTTTTTTTACTGTATATAACAAAAAAAAATTCTTCAAGAAATGAATACGTAAGTACCCAGTAATTTCCTAGTAGTGGGTCTACTGGTATAATTTCATTACATTACTATATATAAATAAGACTCAGATAATATGCAAACTATTAATATCCGTAAAACAAATTATTATTCTTATTACTGACAACTTTAAAACTCGTTAGTTTATTTTATACTAAAAAAACGAAACTAAATATACTTTGTCATATCATAGTATTTTAATACAAATAGAAAACTTGTGCTCAAAAATCAAATACTTACTTTATTCAAGTTATCTAACTTCGCTAACATGATGTTCTAGAACATCATGTTAGCGAAGTAATACTTACCACTTTTTAGTGCAAGTATCAATATCGGTCACGGAGTGAATTCCAACGGTGCGCTATACAGCTATTTGCATCGGCAAGCTCCGCGGTTAGTTCTATCCCGATCGCACTTACATATAGCTAGAAAGGGACGGCACCCGCGGCTGGTGCGATCTCGCTGTGCATGTGGGGGTTAGGTACGTTTGTGTGGGTGGTAGTAGTATTTACACACACAAACGCACTACGCGTGTCAAAATATCGAATTCTGAGCGAGCTCTTTTTTGAAGAGCACTCTTAAACTCATTAAATACGAAACTATTTTATTTTCATCACACTTGCTCGTAAAGGGTATATTATAGGCAGGTGTATAGAGCAGCTATAGCCAATTTACCTCCCGCGGGAGTTATGGATTTTATAACTCCAAGTCCTAACAAGTTTGTGTTTGATCTGATTGGTTAAAGCAAATCTAGTAGGCCATATGGGACCACGCCCCTTCGCCCTCCACTCGGAAATCTGTAACTGAAGTGAAGTTGTCAATTTCGTCAATTTTAGATTGGTGCGGTTGTATGAAACTTAGTCTTTTGTAGTTATTTATTTCCTCGCAAATGTGATGAAAAACTCGACATATTAAAAGCCCTCCGCCTTCGGCATCGGGTTTCTAATAGACTCTCGTTAGTAATCCCTTTCTTACGGCCCTTAATGCACAATGTACTATTGTTTAGTTTAGTTGTATTTTATATTTAATTTAGTTTTTAATAATTAGTTTAGTTAATACATATTATTTTACGTCATACCTGGCCATAAAGTAGGAATTGCCTTGCTCGGCTCGGGCGTCAAATACCTGCGATCTGAGACATTCTTTGTTTAACCGCCCTAGGTAATAATACAATTTATTTAAAAATAAATAATGTTATTATTTTAATCACAAATAAATACAGAAACCTCACAATATATATATATTAATTAAGAATAAGCACTGAAACCTCAAATAAACACTCCAATAACAGCACGACACTCGTACTGCAGAACATAACGAGCCGCATCCTGAAATTACGCCACATAAAGGGCACCTTCCTGCCTAGACCGTAAGAGATAGGGGGGTTCTCTATTTTACAAAATGAAGGCCAGCTCAATACCCGGGGGTTTTTTCAAATTTTTTCGATATCGCTTTTCGTTTTTAAGACATTGCCAATTCAGTAAGACAAGACACCAAAAAAATTGAAATTTTTCGACATTTTAGTAACTTTTAAAAGAAGATTTTAATTTTCTTAGTTTTTTTTACCATAATATAACTCTTGCCAAGAGGCATCTTTGACACCTCAATCATCTACGTCGCCCAAAAACTCACGAGACCAGGGCAATGTATCACTCTCGTTGAAATTGGAGGCCTTACTGAAGCGATCGAAAAAACATTTTCAATGTTAAAAAACTTGAACTTTCTGGGATCCGAACCCAAGACCTCAGACTCAGAAAGCTAACGATTACTGATCACGCCACGACGTGACGTACGTTACTACTCGAAATTAATCTATACTACTCAAAAGAAAATAAGGGCCACTTACATATTTCTGTTTTTGAGTACATTTTTAGATGTAAACTAATTAATAAGTGACTAATTAATGATGTCCGGCCCCCTTCAGTATCCAACCTCTTTAATGCTGGTGTTTAAATCTTACAGCTGGCCAGAAATTGAAGCAAATAAAAAAAACGAGTTTCAGGTCAAATTCCTTTCAGATGGAATCACAATTTTATTCTGTTCAAAAACTATTTCTGTCCATCTTTTGCTTCTTTTAACATCTTTTGTTAATAATGCCACGTCAACGAAGGCATATGGATACCATTACTGCCACCAGAGCCATTCACAGCGGTCTGTAGCTTTTTCGTTGGGTTTCTCTCGCCGAGCCATCCAAAATGTGTGGGATCGGTTCCAAGAGACTGGCAGTGTTGCAAGAAGGCCTGGATCGGGCAGGGTGCGAGCGACTGCGGCACAAGAGGATCGCTACATCCGATTGAGTGCCCGTCGAGAGCGCTCTGTGACGGCACGTAAGTTACAAAATCGCCTACGGTTGACAACGGGGACTCGTGTTAGTGACCAAACGATACGTAATCGACTGCATGAAGACCAGCAAAGGTCCAGACGCCGAGTAGTACGAATTCCTTTATCTAGGGTTCAACGTGGAAATCGTTTAAGTTTTTGCCGCGAACATTCAGATTAGAGCATGAATCAATGGGGTATGGTGCTCTTCACAGATGAGTGTAAAGTGAAGCTTTGTAGTGATGATCGGCGGATTAGAATATGGAGACGACAGGGTGAGAGATTTTCCGATGTCTGCATCAAGGAAATTGACCGCTTTGGAGGCCCTTGTGTGATGGTTTGGGCTGGGATTAGCTTACAAGGCAAAACTGAGCTGGTTTTCTTAAATCAAGGCACAGTAACTGCACAACGGTACATCGATGAAGTCATCAGGCCTCATGTGATTCCATTCTCACAGAGAGTGGGGCCAGGGTTCTGGTGAATGCATGACAATGCCCGCCCACACACAGCTCGGGCCAGCATATGTGGGACCAATTAAAACGAAGGGTTAGGGAGCATGAGCAAGAGGTTCACAACCAGCAACAGCTTATGTATGCTCTGAAACGGGCGTGGGAAGAGATACCTGATGAAAACATCAGAAACATAATCGAGAGTATGCATTCAAGGCTCCAGGAGTGTGAAAACAGCAGAGGAGGACACACCCGTTACTAAACCATTAAAAAAAACAGCTTGTGTCAGTTTTTGTTTTGTTTTGCAAAGAGTTTCTGTTTAGTTTTTGCTGTTGACAATGGACTAATTTCATGTTAATTGAAATAAGTGAAACAATTGACTACACAATTAAATGGTTATTAGCATAAGTTAAAACAAAAGCCTTGTTACATGTTATTTTAATAAAATAAATATACATTACTGTTTACTATATTTTTCACGTAGCAATCAAAATACTTAGTGGCCCCTATTTTCTTTTGAGTAATATTATTTGTGGCTGGTACGTTTGACAATGTGTCTTGAAAGACATTTAATTTAATAGGCAACAGTGGTCTGTCAACATTGCGGATGACATTGTATTTTAAATTTAAATGGTGCATGTCTGTGTGCGTGCACACAAGCTCGCGCACGGCCCCGCCTCCGTCAGTGCGACAGAAATATTTATTGGGAATTCTCGAATCTGAATAAAGGCTCAGCTAATGTACGCTCTTAAGGCGACGTGAGCTCCAAAAACGGATTTAAAAAAAATTGTAGCTCTTGTTTGGATTATAAAACGGCTGCCCTAAATTTAATTAGCAATTTTGAGGCCTTTCTTCAGGGAAATCAGACTTTCCCTCGATAGAAAAACACTTTAAAAAATCGTAACAAATTACGTACAAAAGCTAAACATATCAAAATTGGTTTTAAAAATTGGCAATGTTATGTTTGAAGGAAATCAGCTATTACTTTTTTATTTATTAAAACACACATTAAAATAAAATTAATATCCGCGCTTCCAAACACGCACTTCCATCTCGCTCACGCTTATGCTCAGTGAGAGGGAGAGAAGACCACGAACCTACGTCCCCTTAAGTACAAACCCTAGGGATAAAAACTATTAGCGTATTCCTTTTTCCAAACAAAATATAGAGAAATGTTGTCAATTGACATATTGATGTTTTCTCTCAATAATTCGACCCATTCGATGTAAATCCACCATACAAATAAACTTGTAATGTACGTTAGGTGAGACATAACCCCCCCCCCCCCCCCCCCCCGTTCCCCCTACCTGTTAACAGCGTGCTAGAGGATAATTTACTTTGATAATAAAGTTTTAACCGACGAAAAATCAATCATCCCCTATTTTCGTACCCTTAGGGTTGGTTTTTTTTTCCAAATTTATATGGGACCAACTTCGGGTTATACCCTTTCCAATAAAAAAAGAATTATCAAAATCGAACTACTCTGTAAAAAGTAATGCGTGGTCTTACATAAAAAAAAATATATACGCGTCGAATTGAGAACCTCCTCCGTTTTTTTCGTCGGTTGAAAAGTTCAATTTGACTTTAATTTGAGACGCGAAACAAAGCGGGATCATGCTCTTATACTTATGAAAGCACTTGAACTGCTAAAGCTTCGATGGAAACATCTAACAGAAGTGAAAAGAAATTAAACCGTGCTTGACAAGAAAACCATTTCAATGGGAAGATCAATGAAATTCTTACTAAGGGGACGGTAAATTAAAAGCAAATTGCACACTCAGGTACCCAATAAATAATAATACATTATAGCAGACGCCGGGAAAATATTTTCAATAATGTCTAGGCATAATCTTAAAACTGCGAGTATGTCAAAGACCTTACAACTTCCCGCACAACTCATTTTTTTGAAAACACACGCCGTGACTCTTGGTACCAGTACATAAAACATTAGAAACGTTACAATCCATCACAGTATTCATTATACTTAATTAATGACTATTAACTTTAAATTTGCGCTCGTCAGTAACAAGGAAGTTCACGTACTATTTTTGCTATATGTAATAAGGTGAACATTTCCAAGCATATTGGAGA
Source organism: Epinotia brunnichana (assembly GCA_963854355.1). Taxonomy (NCBI): domain Eukaryota; kingdom Metazoa; phylum Arthropoda; class Insecta; order Lepidoptera; family Tortricidae; genus Epinotia; species Epinotia brunnichana. The sequence continues at coordinate 23,017,520 of OY977935.1, forward strand.
AAAATAAACAACCTACTTACTCGTTTTGAGGATCTCTTCTCTAGTCTCAAAGATACATAAGTTCACCGTAAGTACTAAGTGATACCTAATAGAAATTCATCGCGTCTGATTCAGATGCACTTTGAATATCGAAATGGGCTCCAGGTAGTTGTGAAATAGGTATAATCAGAAACGCTCTCCTAATCCTTACGCACAGGATTTCCACAGACATCTACACAATGCCACTACTAAATAGATAACTTGTCACGTTCCTGAAGTGGGTTAAAACGGTTTTTCGCTTTACCACTATGTACCTACGTATTTCGAATACAAGCCCGACTATTATCTTTTTTTATTAGGGTTTCGCTCCAAGGCGACCCTATTATCTGTCTCTTGCTCGAGCTAGGTCGCTTCTACAAAGCGCATGTTCTGAGCAAAACCTAGCCATGATTAACAATATGGAACCTGGTTCTGAAATAAACTTATTCATTCATTCATTAACGGTTACACTGTTAGTATTTGAAAAGAAAAATCTGAAATCTGAACTACGAAGAGGAAAATGTATTATTTAGGTTAATGTGCAAATCAACTTATGAGATGTTCATCATAATAGTGGTTAAACTAGCCCGGGGTCCGCTTGGGCATCTAATCCCAAGATTTGGCGTTGGCACTAAATGAAATTAAATGAAATTATAGTATTTTATGCAACTGTTGTATACGAAGGGTTTTAAAACGCGAGTGGCGTGGGTTGCGATGCGAGCCTTGGCGAGCATCGCAATTAAAGACGCCACGAGCGTTTTTAGACAATACTTTTTCTACGACAAATTTAAAATAAATAGCAGACCACATAATAGTTAAACTTTTCAGGCAGCAAGTTTTCTATTCGTACTTTTGCTACTCACACAATTTCTTCAGGAGTGCAGTTAATAATTTCTTCGACCATTTTACAAGGAACGTACACTTTTGTCTTCACAAACACGAATAAAATCGAATAGTTTAGGACTAATAGTTTATCATCTTTCGTCTTTTCATTTTGAACTGTATTTTGGTGGGAAATCGGTAATGTGACAGCTCTAGCTTATGGTTTGTTTTGTTTTTAATTTGTTTGCACTTGCCGTACGAACCAAACCGAAGCCGGACCCGGACCGAATTCGAACTGTTTATTTTTATAAATAATACCAAGAATTTATAAAACATAAATAAATATTTTTAAATAAATATTATGGGACAATCTTACACAAATCAACCTAGGCCCACGGTAAGCTCAGTAAGGCTTGTGTTGTGGGTACTAGGCGATGATATAAATAATAGATAAATACATATAGATACTTATATACATATATAACATCCATAACTCAGGAACAAATATTCGTGATAAACACACAAATAAATGCCCTGACCGGGATTCGAACCCGGGATCTCCAGCTTCGTAGGCAGAGTCACTACCCACTGGGCTACGGAGGCCGTTAAAACACACAAAACAGGTAATTTAACACACAATAGATGATGAATTATTATTATTGTAGTAAATAATTTATAATATACAAATGTTAAATCGTAAATAAACACTTTTATTTCGAAATATTTGTTTATGAAGTTGGCACCACTGCAATATAGCGGCCGATTAAAAAAAAGCTAAACAGTGCTTTTATGAAAAATGTATGAACCAAAAAAGTACGCTAAACAGTTCGTTTTTGGGCCATAGAGCATAGATTTTTTCGACGACTTATTAGTGGTGTCATTGTATTTGAGCTACAGCCTATATACATGACAGATAACGGTACAGGAGTAGAAAAAATAATTTATTCGTGACAAGAAACTTAAAATACTGTATCAACTATAATATACTAAGCAGTTTGTCACGGAATGGTCTCGCCTCAGTATAATGCTGGCTCATGAGCCAGCGCTGGTCTTCCGGCGAGACCATTTGTGGGCCACGTTCCCTGCTCTCCGACACGGCCTTAAATTAACATTTTTCACTGAACGCAGCCGTTGCGCTTGCGTCTATGTTCACTAGTTGTTACGAAAGCGACTGCTATCTGACCTTCCAGCCCTGAGGGATAACTAGACCTTATTGGAGTTAGACCGGTTTCCTCATGGTGTTTTCCTTCAACGAAAAGCCACTGTTAGGTATCAAATGATATTTCGTACATACCTAAGTTTTTTTTAAAACCCAGTTTCCTACCACCCAGTTTGAACCTTCGACCTCCAGATTGAAAGTAGCTTGCCTTACCTCTCGGCTACAGTAACTTACGAGATGTTATGTAGTTTTACATTTCTGTTTACTAAATCTAACCTCATTAAGCTCAAAGTCATAACATAAAAATGTAAGTTCATTTGTCATTTCGTTTCCCACAGCGCTCTTAATCTTCAAATAGCGACCCACGGTTCCAAAAGGAAGTATTTTCTATCGTCGCTAGGAATTTTATTTCGATGCTATTCATTTTGAGATGAGACGGTGAAAATACGCCTCTCTATTACATTTTGATCAATAACGCACAAGCCTTAACAAAGGTTCAGAGTACGTGACATGTATTATGTCAATCCGTGCGCACTCGAGGCTTTACTTGTGTTTTCACTATTAACAAAGAGTTCCTCTATTAATTACTTACTACCTAGAATCATACCGACTTGATGGCACCAAAGTATTTTATTATCTTCATACATAGGTAAGTCAGCACCAAAAGTAACTACGCAATCGAAGACGTCAAAAAGCTCTTATTCCCTTTTAATACAGACTTTTGACTATCGACTAGTGCTAGAAAATTGGACTAGTGCCTATGCCAAATCTGGGGATTAGGTTCCAAAACGGAGCCCGGGATCCTTTAGGACACAAACGGGAATAATGATAGGAGGATGATCAATAAATACTTTTGACGTATTCGTTTGCGTAGCTACTTTTGATGCTGATTGCACTTGCTAAGTTTGAAATCGATACGACTCAGTGGGTGAAAATCAACTTGCAAGATTTGATTACAAATAAATTTTACACATGTAAGTAAATCTGGAACCTAAATGGTCGCGTACCGCACGGTTTCAGATAAACTTCCTCCCTCGAACTCTCTGGTTGTGGAATGAGCTCCCTGCCGACGTTTTTCCGAGTGACTACAGTATGAGATTCTTCAAAAAAGGAGTGTATATTATAATATTAAAGGGCCGGAAACGCGCATGTAACTCCCCTGAAGTTGCAAGCGTCCATAGAGGCTGCAGTAAACGTTTACCATCAGGTGGGCCGTAAGCTTATTTGCCACCTTTTGTGTCAAATGTCCTGAGTAAAGTACTAATTACTTATTTAATCTGAAGAAAGTCTAGCGGACTTTTATAAAATCGACAAAGTAAGTAAATAACTTAATGTGGAACATCTGATACCTCACAAAAAAGACGAGCATTCAGCTAGGATTAGAAGTAAGTAGTCACTTTTTTGGAATGATTCAGTAAAAAGTAATTTATAATATACTTCATATCTACTACAAAAAAGACGAGCATTTAGCTAGGATATGTAAAAGGACATGTCGAAGAGACGCCACGGGAGACCAAAGAGCTGGCAGTTTCCTCGCTCAACGCATCGGCCTGGCGATCCAGCGAGGAAATGCTGCCAGCGTCTTCGGTACCATGCCGCAGGGGCCATTTTTAGATATATTTTAGTTTTATTTAGATGTATTTTAGTTTTAGTTTAGTTTAATTATAGTGCTGTATTTATTAAATGAAATAAAATGTATGTCAATTTATAAAAAAAAAAATACTATTATACTATTCTGTGGCTAGGATTAGAAGTAGTCACTTTATTGGAATGATTCAGTAAAAAGTAATGTACTTCATATCTACTAATAACACAATCATGCATTACATACTGCCACCCAGAGAAACATCGAGAAAGATGTGAAGGAGAGTCCTTTATGCGACTGCCTGTATGCAATGGGCTAACCCGAGCACAAGGGTAGCAATTGCACTGGAAAACGCTCGGTTTATTCATGAGGCCTGGCGCCGCTGTTTGTCTCCTACGTAATTGTACTTCATCACATGTCTGCTGATTATAAAGCACACAACACGTTACCATTATGCTCCTTATCATTTTCAAATAGAATACTAAATCGATTAGAAAATTCGTTTATAGTACATTACTTACCTAGGGCGGTTAAACAAAGAATGTCTCAGATCGCAGGTATTTGACGCCCGAGCCGAAGGCAAGGGCGATAAATATGCGCTCTGAGGCTTTCTTTATTACCGCCCGTGGTGAGTACAACATTTTACGTCTCTATCTGGCCAGGAAGTAGGGTTCTCCGCACGCATAGCGTGCGGTAATTCCTACTTTATGGCCAGGTATGACGTAAAGACTATTAAAGATAGACTTTTATAAGGCCCACTTTATTTCCGTCTGAAACGTACTCGTGTTTTCCCTAATTATATTTGATCGGTTATTCAAGAAGTGCACGTAAACATTACGCTAATATTCAAATTCTTCGACTATAAGTGAGTTCTTAGAAGACAAACCAATAAAACTTTTATATGAAAATAAAATTGTGTATAGTCAAACTAAGGATAAAGTTAGCTAAACTATTAAAAGGCGCAAGTATAAGTAAATAATAAACTAAACGTGGCAGAGCACGCGAACAAACTACGAAGTTGCGGAGTGAAACCAAGTATTCCAAATACTCTTTAAGATGATTTTTAATACAGTTGCTCAAAAGTGGTACTTTTTGTAGCTGCAAATCGTGCGCAAAGTTGTATTTTGCGCACTAGTGCTTTTTACTTTTCCACGTGTATCGAACGACGTTTTTAAATACAGTTGTGGAAAAATAAGAAAAACAACAAGTAAGGAATTTGAAACTTTTATATTATTAATTCTGAAACATCATTGTAATACAGTTGCAAAATAATGAAATTGTTCAAAAAAATATTTTTTTTTATACTTTTGTTACTAGTTGTTTTTCTTTTTTTTTCGCAAGTGTATTAAAAAACGTCGTTCGATACACGTGCGGAAATGTAATTCTTCACTCGTCCCGAGTCTTACCACTCGCCTACGGCTCGTGGCAAGATATCTCGGCGCTCGTGAGGTAATGACATAGGTACTTTCCGCACTAGCATCGAAATGTACTATTTCATAAAATGAGGGAATTTCTCGTGTCTATAAGGTATGCAAGGTATGCAAATATATTATATTTATACACCTAATACGGTAAGAGACTATATTACGCGTGGACAGAATGAGTAGGTTCATATTCATTCTGATATCTATGAAGTAAGATATCTAGTACCAATCAATGAAATGAAAAGCCTGGCCAAGCCTTTGCCGAGTAAATTTGAAATATCTTTACGTAAATATGTATGTATCATCCTTGGACTTTATCAGGCTCATTTAGGTAAAAGTCTGAATTCACTCCGCGTTAGTTTCAACGTAAGACAGAAAATAAAAATGAAGGGAAAAAGAATAATACCCATACCATTATTTAAGCTCGTAAGAAGCTTTTAAACTGAAAAGAATCCAGTTAAGTAGTTTCCGAGATTAGCGAGCGTAGGTACAAATGAACCATCTAAGTTTACAATGTTCCATCTAGGTGCAGACGTGAAACGGGACTAACGCTGTTTCGTGCTCTCAATACTTGGTATATCCGTGCACCTTAAGTTGATTCTGGGACAACATGACACAAAACAACGAGCGAGTAGAATTCTCCCCATTGTTGGCACGGGGTCATCCTTAGAAAAACGTACGTGTATAGGCTATAGGTACGTTCTGTCCTAATAGTGGAAGTTTTTGCGGTGGGAAGTTTACTAATTTGAACTTTGAGCTGCCAGCATGCGACTGCGACAAAAACTATGATAAGACTTTGTTTATTATGAACGTGTGTCAGTGAGCCAGATATCAAACTTTTAATGATGCCGCACTGGCCGAGACATTTTACTGATTAATAAGACAATAGAGCAGAATGCGTCCTTCCTTATCCTTTGCAGATACGATTCTTGATTCTGTAACAATTCATTTGATACAATTATTGCTGAAACAAGCATACTTTTTGCAAACAAGCAGCTTAGCGTACTCTGTTTTGTATCGCAGCTATGCTCGCTTTTCCGTCTCTCTTGAAATAAAACCGGCATTCCATATAACTTTAATTTAATTTATGACGGAAAACAATTTCTCTCGTGCGGCTAAAATGAAACAAGAGATTTACAAAAAATATTGATGGATTTTTTTTCTTAAAATAATTTTGCATTCTGCATAGTAAAGTCAACAACGGTTTCGGGAGCTTAGATACCTACTCGAAATTTGCATTGAGAGCTGGCTGAGAATACCTACTCGTATGTAGCAAGTAAATACTCCTTCGCCTCGGACGAGATAAATATAAGGTGTACATGCACGAACTGTTATGCATATCGAATTAGGTATGAGCAACACCTTTAGGTATGTATAGGTGTATACATAAGTGTAATGTATATAAAGCCCAGGAACTGACGAAATGGTGCTGTTAGACCTGTTAAGTATGGACTATATAGGTTAAAATTATTATGAGCCTGTTGCCACCCTTTGTAATGACTCAGCTAATTTCAAACAAATATTGCTTTTAATGAATGTGAAATATTTAATACATTTGCAGTTTAATATGTTGGCATCTGTACATTATATTGTCTTATTGAACCCATTAATAGTACATTATGATACAAGTGTGCTAAGTTGGTCATTACACTCGAGTCGGTTTTTAAGCCTGAGCCGAAGGCGAAGGCTTAATGGAGACGAGAAGTGTAATGACCAATGCTCACGTGTTTCATACGACGTTTTTCAACACATTTGCGAGGAAAAAAAATATAAAATAAAAAATTAAAATGTTAAAAGATATGTAATGAAAAGGCACTAGTGCGATAATGTAATGTAAAAGTCACGGCATGGGTAATATTCTGCATTATTTTGCTAATATTTAAAAAGATATGTAATGAAAAGGCACTAGTGCGATAATGTAATGTAAAAGGCACGGCATGGGTAATATTCTGCATTATCAGTGTAAATACGCTGTAATAAGACCTACTTTACGAGCAGGTGTGTTGAAAAAGTCACAAAAATCGCTGCTGTATCATTGCCATGATTCCAAGAAAAGCCTGCATGACTATTAACAATTTATAAAATTACCTTTTAGGTCTGATTCTAAGTAATTCCATCAATATAATCGCAATCTTCTCACAACAGGAAAACCGATATCCAAACCGTACCTAGGCTGACATTTGCAACCGCTAGCTTGTAATTGCCACAACCCCTGCTCCCCAGGCCGCCAATGAAGCTTACTGCGACAGCCAGCTGTCGCCATTTTGAGTTCCGTGCATTATTGTTCTGTATGACGCTATGTACACATATATACCAGCTTTTCAGTAGCAGCCTGTAAATCCAAGTGAACTCCCATGCCAACAACTACGAGTACTTCCAAATTTATCCTATTAGGGCACAGTGTTTGGAATAAAACGTATTAAATATTTTAATCCAGATTAAAAACTATGTGGGCCTTCATATCTTTTAAGCAGTTTCGTGCGATTGAGTAACAAACGTCTGACTAAACCAATACCTAACTAACAATTAGTTCGGTTGTATCTATGATATTAAATAGTCAGATAATAAACATGCTTGTTTATCTTGGCAACAGAATATCTGAGTATCGTACAATATAATAGTTTTAAAGATAAATTAAAGCTATTTTTATTAAGAGGGTGCTTTTATAGTGTTGAAGAAATATTTGATAGAGTGTAGAGTGTAGTTATTAGATATAAGAGCGTAGTTATTACATTGTTAGCTGTAAGAAATTCAAACACAATCTTGTATTGTTTACTGAATAAATATGTCTATGTCTAATAAATGACATTTGAATAATTTTCAACGTTATTTGTACATTTAGAGAGTTGTATCGGATGTCTTTTGTAAGCCGGCATCGCGCGTAGTGCAGAACAATACTTAGTTTAAAATTCATGGGCCATTAAACATACATTGTGTCAGTCTGATGATTTTGCATATTGCGTTTAGGCTTAAAACAGGGCTTCGCAAATTCAATAAAAAAAAAACAATTCGATGCCAATCACCCAGCCCATTTTTATCCAGTCCAGACGATCCGCTTCATTACGAATTTGTTCCCTATATAGTTAAAGGAATAATTTAGGTATTTCAAAATTCTCATCCTTATTTCTTTTGAGATTTTAATGCAATTAAACGTACACACTTCAGAAACTTAAAAACCCTTGGTCCAAGAAACTCTTTAAAAATTGCAGCGTTTTTGTTTCGGGCTGATTTAGCAGAACGCAATGTTAAGGTGGCTCGTTTTATGTGACGACCCACCCAAAGCTGCCTCTTGGGAGCTCTAGGCATTCCTTTTTCGATTTCTCCGGTCTTAGGTACACGTACTAGACCCGGAAAGATCATTACGAAGCTAAAACCAGGGTAGTGTTACAAAGAATTAAACATGGTTAAATGTTGATCAACGCGGAATGTAAAATTTACAGAATTGTCACATACTTAGTGAACGTAAATATTCAAAATATTTAGACAATGGTTAGGGTTTTACGTTCCGTTATTCTGATGTGTTGCCTTATGTTTATTGTTTGTTGCTACAAATATACAGTCACTTTGAAATAGAGTGTCGCAAATCTATTTATACTTACTTTCAGGCGGCGTGTAGGTACATACGCGTACTGTTTCAATCAAATTTTCATATAATAGGAATTATATTGTATTGGTGATCCTATTCTCGCTACAGCTGGATTAGACTAGTATCGTTTGCTCGTAAACGTTATCTTCATGTTGTTGATTTGTCTCTTAGGAAACAACAGTGATAGAGTTTCTTAGAAAAAATATTTATATTACAATCGACTCCTACCACGCCTAAGAGATGATGATAAGATATGGGGTACTTAACAACGTAATAAAATCCTATGTTTATTAGATTTATACCTTGTAAAATCACAGTACACAGATGGCAACGAGCAACTGCTAAAGTTGTTAGGGCCAGAAGTCTATTTGACTCGACTTATTGATGAACTAATAATACGCGCGCATTTTGACCAGGCTTGGGAGCGCGGCAGGATAATTGTTTTTCGGGTACACGCGTTTGACAAACCACGTCATTACCCTGCAGGCGACAAATGTCATGCCCATGTTGATCCTACGTGGAGTCTGATATGGGTTGTTTTCAAATAAAGTGTACCCTAGTTAAGGTAATTCAATTAGAAATTCAATGAATTATACATTAAAACATTATATATCCAAAAGCTTTGAAACATGCAGAACTGGCGTGCGCAAAACATGGTTTTGATTTTTCTTTTTGAAGGATGAACCCCTAGTGAATATTGCAACACAACTTGGCACTTTATAATTATACTTATAAGTTTTACTGGTATTGATCACCATGCTTATCCAATGCTTTTTAAATTCATTTATGAATTATTCGCATTATTTCATTTGCACAAAAAACCAGATTTTTGTGAAAAAATAAAGTAGATACGAGTTGAATGCTTGTCACTTCAGCGCTGTAGCAGAATGTGATTTATTGCAGTCGCTGACCGTTTCATAGATAACACACTTCCAGTCTTTGTAATGGAATTCGATTCAGCGTTATATATATGTAGTATAGGGCAATATCGCTCGCTTACGGTTTCAAAATTGTTACACTAAGCATTAACAATCATTACCCGCTTTTATAGAAATAACATTTTTATATATAAGGATATAATAATGTAATATTGATTTAATGTATTGCAATATTTGCAATATTATCCAATTATTAAAAAAAGAAATACTTAAAAATCACAATACTGGAAGTTTTTGAATGGTTTAAGTGTAGTAAACTAAGTATATATGTAATAGTCAAACAACACAGTACCTCTTAAACTCAGAAATAGTATGTAATTGCTGTGTCATCAAATCGGGGAAAATAGGATTATAACCTCAGAGCATAGAATACTAGAGAGAGGACAAGCCGCCGGCGGCCGCGTCGCAGCTGTATGCTCAATGGGCATACACTGCCATACTGTGCACGCGTGCTGATCGCAGAGAATATTACGTTTTTCCCAAAATGCCTGATATGATGCGCGTTTATTGTCAAATAAGCGTGTAGGTATACAAGTGTGTGTGTTTTAGATGTGTGCGTGCTTTGTCTTGTCAATTATTTGGGCGTTGTGTGGGTTAATGTACTTGGGACAGGCTCACTCTATACAAACGGCCGCCATGTCCGATCTCCTTATATTCATACATATGTGATTATAACGAACGAAATTATTTTCGTTCGTTAGTATAACGAAATTGGCCTTCCCCTAAATCGGGATTTAATCTTACTTTTCACTCGTAAATCGTATTGGGTGTCTGAATCCTCATTGACTGACAGACATCGAAAGTCTGTGCGACTGAAAATATTTTAGGAATTTCATAAATCCGTGTGGAGTACGAGTGAGAGCGAATGTCTTGAAGCCTTGGAACGCGCATCCCAATTCCCAACATAACACGCCACAACACGCCAACATAATAAGCCACAGACAGGCACTTTATGAAAAAGCACACTAAAATCGTTCCAATACCTACTAGCCTACAGATTTCTGTAATCTGTGCTACAGGTTAATTAACACTAAATAAGTGAAGCTTGTGACCCTGGAGAATAATTTAAAGTTATTTGTATTATCTACAGGTATCCTACGTTCTTAATATTGAAGGGTTCATAAATTCAGTGAAATCGTGAGGTACCTATTTAAAGTTATGAAGCCAATGGATGGGATTCACGATATCGTTGCTTGTTAGGCAGTACAGTCTAAGTTTCTGAATAGTGACAATGTTAACCATAGGAAAGTGTGATGTGTGATGGGCACCTTTGCACCCGGAATGACACGGGGCGGGTTATTTGACTAAGTTTTATTGACTTGTAAACTTATCTAATATTATGACTTTTATTGTATTATAGGAGAATATTACATATTCAACCCTAGAGGCATGTCTCAGGATTGACTTCATAGCCGCGGGGGACATTATGTAAATTTATTTTCTCGGTAAACCTATATTGTGGAGTATCATCGGATATCTTAAAAAAAATAAGATGGGACTTTGAAAACAAATTCAGCATTTTTTTAAAGCCCTAATTTTTATAAGAGTCGTGTGTCCGGCCCTCTGCTGGCTAAATGTTTACTACAGGGTATATGAAAAAAATCATGGCAGTAGTATACAGTCGCGGAATGAAAAATTTTTCTTCATTCGAATTTAAGTCATGTCACTTTGACATAAAGTGCCCATGTCATACACTAGTGCAACGTCGAGGACTAGGATGTTTACCTTAGTTACGAACTATTATCAAATCGCATTTTCTTTACAATTTGTAGTTAATACAAGTACAGTCGCGGAATGAAATGGTTGACCACCTTAAGATCTGTTTTTGCTTGCTCAGTATAAGTTATCGTATCTGCTTTATCGACCGAGTATGACCCATTCCGTCTTCATGAATGTCATTTCACTACATGGCCGACAGATACGTCCACTATGAGAATTGACCTCTTTGCATTTTTAAAAGGCAATTGACAACATTTAATTTTTCTGACTCCTTAAGGCCTGCATCACACTGGCGCGGCCTGCGGTGGCGGACCATAGTAAATTTGACAGCTAATGACAAGTTATCTATTGTCCGCCGCGGCCAGGCCGCGCCAGTGTGTGACACGCTTAATTTTGTTTAGGCATTTAATAGTATTTGAAAAGTTAGAAGACACTTATTTTTTATTTTCATTTAATTTTAAGTTAAACCCCCTAAATTTGGTAGTTTTAAACTACCACGTTCGAAAAGGGCCTAAGTACGTTTAAAGGATGAATAAAAATTGCACTATGGTCTATTTATTGAATTAAAAAGTAAAAAGTATGCTGTATATGTGACAGGAAAATTTTACATTTGAACGGTTTCTTGCTGAAGGTTGTCGTTTAAAATAAAATCTTGCAAATCATTAATCGCAAAAAACGTGTTTTGGAGTAGGTAACGAGAAAACGAAAATGTATCGTCAAGATCCATTGATTTCGTGTTTTGTGCTAAGTTGCAGGCACACGGCACTGATTTCACTTGAAATCCAATGTTCCGAAAAGTTTACTATACATATGTGAAGATAACCCACACTGATAATAGCATTTTAGATCATTAAATTCTTCAAACATTGAACTGTTTAATCATCATCATATCAGCCGAAAGACGTTCACTGCTGGACATATTGAACTGTTTAATACAATAAAATTGTAAATATTCTTTTAAGCGTTGTTTAATTTATGTCATGTAGGGCCTACATGACAATAAATGTGTTTTATTTTATAAGTATATATATCTACCTTGTCACGTCAAGTCCACTTTGTTCCGACTTTTACCTCCTGCTTGCTCTGGACCAGCCTTTATTGTAATCATAATACCTATATGTAACTAGCAAGTACTAGAGGCCCTAGCACACTAGGTTTTATCATCACGTTTTTAGGCGAAAATGCACTGAAACGTCACATAAAACGTGACATAAAACCTAGTGTGCTAGGGCCTTAGATCTAGGTATAAAACAATAAAAGTTAATCCTTTCGACGCATTTCACAACAAGCAAAGACGACAAAAACGGCGCCGTGGGCACGATAACCCGCGACACCTTTAGGCGTTCTTGCCGTTAAAAAGGTTAATAGCGTAAAATAATAATGCATGTATTACACCTGATGCTGAACGGCGTTTAATTTTCACATTATTTAATTGTATTACAATATCACCTACAGTATTGTTGCACTACTAGATATTTTATCAAAAATAAGCAGGAATGTGTCTTCCAACACAGCTCTGACTTCCAGTGATAATTTCTGCTCTGCATACCCTTTGAAGTGCTTCAATGAGTTAATATATCTTGAGCTAAGACAAATTTATCTTTTAAAACAGCCTCAGACAACTTAAGCCGAGTCCAATAACACCGTATCGTATTGATGTGACTGGTGAGTTAGCTTCCACACATAAACTGCATTAGCATTATTCTATCCACCTTTGGCAGATTGCAAGAATTAGCTATAACGTAGCCATCGGTGACTTACATTATTAATTATTTTCAAAGTTTTATCAAAATGCTTAATATTACCGTCACTGACTTAACTTGACAAGAATTAGTCAAATAACTGTCATACTGTCAATGTCACACCCAAAGAGAATATAACCATGATATAAGCACTACACCACAGGCTTTTTCAAAGTAATTTCCACTTTTCTCAAGAACTAGCGAAGATAAAAATCTGTATTTTTTTTTAATTACCAAGCTAGCCCAAATCTCTAAATGGTTTTTAGTTTGAGCCGCTATGAAAAAATTAAATGTTGTTAATTTAAAATTAAAAACAAATCGAATACAAGAAATAGCAATGATGACATTGACAGGAACTGTTATTCACGTTTTATAGTTTTAAACATTATAAGCGAAGATGATTTAGATTTGTCAAACTTGACACTAACGTAATGGCAAGATCAAACTAATAAAGGTTTTAGTTCAACTATTAATACTCAGTCAATGAACATTCGCCTAAGTCAATTTGAACTGTGTTGTCAAACAGTTAAATATAATCTTCAATACAACACTCTCGTCCGTAACTCAGTTTAAAAAGGTAACGTGTGCTTGCAACGCGTAAATGAATTTATTTGAAAACTGAGCAACCTTATCACGGATTCGTAGGCATAACTAGTTAACGAGTAATAATAGTCGACCAACTTAATAAATGTACTTGAAAAGGCCAGCTTTCGTACAAACTCGGGCGAGGCGAGCGCAACGCAACGTTTAATTGGCGCGCGCGTGTCGACTGTCGATGTAACAAAGAAAGACAGGCAACTACGGAACCCTACACTTCGCGTGGTCCGACACGCCTTAAGGGTGACTCACGCTAGAACGGGCAGTACCCGGCCCGGGCCGTTTTCTAAGAAAAACGATGGCGTTTTTGCGCGGCCGAGCCTCACCCAAGCCCGGCTGAGCCACGGCCGAGCTCGGAAGCGGCTCGGTGTCGGCACGGCCCAGCCGTGACTCGGCCGGGCTTGGGCATTGCTCAGCCACGCAAAAACGCCGTCGTTTTTCTTAAAAAACGGCTTGGGCCAGACACGGCCCGTTCTAGCGTGAGTCATCCTTGAGTCGGTTTTTTAGAATTTCCAATAGGCAAAAACATTATAATTATGTATGTTAGATTTAATAGATGTCAGTTTGTATGTTAAATGACAACTGGGTACTTATGACACAGTAGTTGTTTTATCGTTTAGCAAGATATACTTGTTTAATTGGCAAACTGGTACACGTCATAACGACGTCATAGCGAAATGTTGTATTTCCGTTGTAGCTGAATATTTAGTAACTATTTAGTGTACCTACTTTTGTAGGTATACGGTTTTTCAAAGCTAGTAACAAATTTTGCGACTTCGATAAGTTAAAACTTGATGTTAAGTAATGCTTCCGTTCCTTCCGAAGAATGATTAAACATTTTTAGATAAAACTACATTTATTAAGATAAAATGACGTTACTTTAGAGTTAAAATTTATCGACGATCATATAAACATTTTCATCTCGCATAGTCTCAATTTTAACTCGGCACTGAAGAAGCAAATTATAGTGAAGTAGCTCCTTGGGTAATTACTCAAAACGCAAGCGATGCCGCAGGACCATAAACATATATCCATTCCAAAAGTCCATTCTATATACTGGCGTATGATTTTTTTCCGGAGATAACGTCTTACTTAGTGCATGATGTTACGGGAAAATACTTCACTTTCGGATACCAGCGCCATCTTTAAGTATGTTGTTAGGCATGTTTTGTGGACCCCAAAACTGCCGGATCTCTAAGGAGTCGGTCCCCCCAGTGATGACGTTATCGCCGCAACCGCGTTTGAAAAAGAGTCAATTAAATTCATCCAAACCATGCAACGTCTATATGTGAGGCATCAAATAAAAGCTGAATAAAACGAATTATAGAATATTTTATTAGCTTCCATTAATAATGCATATGGGTTTCATATTCATATTCATTTATTCATTGTTGTGTCATGCATACGTAATAAGGTGTTACATTTTTAGTCACTAGTTTAATTTAGACTTTACAAAAAGCGGGTGCGGAAGGCAATTTCCGCCAGTGCTGTCGGATTGTATGCCACTCCAAACGCGACCTTAGCGATTTGATGACTTCATCACTGGGGAGAACGGCTCCTTAGAGATTGTTTCCCGGCAGTTTTGGGGTCCGGAAAATATGCCTTACAACATACATACTAAATGGCGCTGGAATTCCGTAACAACGTATAAAGCTACATCCTCAGAAAGTTACACTTACAAACTTTGCCTCCTTATAATATTAGTATGGATAAATATTCTATTACGTAAAGAATTTACTTACTTACTTATCTCAATAGTAGTTTATGCAATCGTTATATAATGGATGCTTTTTAAGTCGAGTACCACGTTTAGGCCACGAAGCTTGCTGAGTGGCCTAATTAAGGTACGAGACTTAAAAAGCTAATTATATAACTATTGTATACAATACTTTTTCTACGAGTCAACGGAAATAATAATTTATTAAACAAACTTGGTATCTATTGAAAATCGCCCTGCTGAAAGGAAGCGCAGCAGCTTAGTAATTTTGCGCGTTGATGTCTTCACAGTTATCTTATACAGCTCCTGGATTCATAAGATGACTGCTGGCGGTTATCTTATGAAACTATACGAGCTCCGTGACGAGCTCGTGGAGCTCCAGGATTAAAAAGAATGTGATCTTAGTTTCGTGTACGAAATCTTAATTCAAAGATTAAAGTCGACGAGTAGAAAAAGTAATTTCTATAACCTAATAACATGCGATTTATGATTTCAACTCCTTTATATAAGAGAAGTACACCCAAATGATTGTCCATATTAAAAAGACTCAACCGTGACTACATTGAATATTTTATGAATTTTATGATTCTCAACAAATGGCCTATAAATACCTAACTACAGCCAAATATTATCAGTGTTAACACTTTTATGCTATTATAGTTTCAATTATTCATTACCAAAACACTACAGTTATTTTTAATTATGTAGTTAGATTAGAGTGACATAAAAGTACTGCTATTTAATGTAAAATACTGTACAAATGCTGACATATAGTAAATACTACATAGGCAGTAAATAGGTACTTAATATACCTAACTATATAGGTATACATATAATAAAGCTGAAGAGGGTCGATATAAGTTATAGGGTAAAATTTTATACGAGTAGGTAACATATAGTAAATTCCTACTTCCCACCAAATTTATCTGCTATGACTTAAGGTTGACTAACAGATAACGATTTGTGGCATTAAGTCTAGCTTTTGTACTATATGTAGCCTACCTACATCTACATCCATCCATGCATCTACCTACATCTTGGTATGTATGTCTACCTAGGTACTACGTATGCAATATCGATTAAATAACTAAAATTAAATATCATTGACGATGGTGACGTTTGTGAGGGTGTTTTGATTGATAGAGAATGAACTGTTACACGCATAAACTATGGAGTTGCAAGCGTCCATAGGCTACGGTAACCACTTACCATAAGGTGTTTGCCACCGACGTGGCATAAAAAAAATATATATTGTTATTTACTAGTAGTACCTATATTTTTCCAGTAGTATGGCTTTATGCGTAAAAATAACATGTAAGCTATAATTTTTACGCATACGAAGTCGCAGGCAGAAGCTAGTTATAGAATAAAAGCGTGACTGCAATATATTTTATTTCATAATATGAATCCGATACGGAACAATTACTGAACTACTGACATTAGATAATGCAGTTATTTTCAATCAATTACATATTTAATTTTATTGTATGACTTAATGGCATTTTACCCCACACATGTGAGCTTTACAAAAATACCTCATAATCATTATATCATAGCATAGCGGTGCCGTTTGGCACCTAATTCACCGCATTCATAATTTCGCGAGCTCGATGACTGGCTGATGAAATGAAAAAAAAAATACGTCGTCGTTTAAAAAGTAATTAAGTCGGTTAAAAAACAGGTCATATTGGTTTGAAAAAAATATATCTGCTATAAAACAGCCTTTTCAGTTAACAACAAAATACAATTGCCCAAGTAAAAGACTTCCTCTTTTTTAAACCGACTTTAAAAAAGGAGGAGGCTATATGTTCAACTGTACGTATTTTTTATGTATGTTCAGTGAGATTTCTCTGTCAATTGTGGATTGGTTTCCAAAATTATTTTTTTGATTCGAAAGAGTATACTCTTGAGGTGGTCCCATTGTCACCAAGTCTGGACCTGCTGATGGGATCCCACGGAAATTGAGGGCAACCCTCAAATTTTATAGGCACGCATATAGTGATTTCGGTATTTTCTATTATAACAAGAAAGAAAGAAATAATGAAAGATACATTTATTCACAAGCACATAGGACACACATATTATTAAACAAAAAGAAGCGGGTAGTGTCGGAGACACAACCGTTAACTAAGTTTAAGTGGATACTTCTTTGTTGGCTATAGAACCCTAATATATCTGAAATAATTCACTAAAATCTGTATACGTACAGATAAATCGGTATATATGGCAACATTAATTGACGTAGCTCAGTTGACTCGTGAAACATTGAAAATGGCGTTCATTATTTCATTATTTTTTCATGTCCGCCACATAAACTAAATAACATTTTGCGATTAACAACTAATGGCAAATAAAGAAGGATTAAAACATGTTACAAACAATTATTTGAAATCAGATTAGGCTTCTCTACAAAAAGTTATTCCGGAGGTCACGTGAAACATTTTGAACTGTACCCCTATACAAGAACGCGAGCAAAGAAGTATCCACTTCAAAAAAAACAGTAAAAAACACAAAGAACATGTAACAAGTGTGTTCTTCTCTGCGGCAGTGAACCGGACACTGGCTCAGCATTATGCTGAGGTGTCAGTCAGACACCTACAGCGCTGATTTTCAGCCAGCACCGTTGGTGACTCACGGAAACGTCATACAAAAAAATATTATTATCTACACAACTATATAATTGTGAAATACGAGAGAGAAATAAACATAAATACATAGTGAGATAGTACATGTATGCACTACCTTCATGAAGCTTTAATGTGTAACGTAATAAGAATTACGTTACACATTAAAGTAATTTTTACTTATTAAACTAAAAACAAAAACTAGATAAAGATTAGCAATTGGCATATTTATTGCTGTCAAAGTGCAGGATTAGGATTAAGATTTTTGGAGCGTCAACAAATAGCCTGTAAGCTTACGCTTACAGGTGTATCTCCTATTATATTATTATGATAACTCGTGTATTTACCCTCGGAAATCGCAATTTTGGTGAAGTTGGAACTGATGATGAAGATCATAGATGAGATGAGACTTATGGAACACCTCAAAGATGTTACGTTAAAGTAGGTACGTCAAAGATTCTGACATGATTCCGTTGAAGTAGCAACTAATGAAGTGTTAATTTTGAGATCTTTGAGGCATCGACGGAACTCCTCATATATTATCAGCCCACATATAGCGACTTGGGTTTATTCTGTAATAATCAACGCATTTGCTCTCGGACAGCAGTTCATGTGGTAAATTGGAAAGGAAATGTGGAATTTTTATGGACCTAGGCTTGGCGAATTACTGAATTGAAGTCGGTTTAAACTTAGTTTTTAGAGTAAATTATTTTCAACCTAACTATATTTGTTAGGGTGGCATCTTGCAACTAAATTTTGAAGCAGATACGAGTAGGTATATCTTCAAACGATTGTGCTTAAATTTTGGGTATAGGTATAGTTTGGATTACAATTCAATATTATGGTACCATCGAGCTGATGATGGAGACAGAAGGTGGCCACGGGAATTCAGTACTTAACCGACGTAACCCTGATGAGTTTGGGCTCGTTAGAATCGTCTCAATGAGTAGTTGATGACGATATACAGAAAAGTACAGTCGGTAATAACATAACAAGCTTACCAAAAATGTAATTTTGACAGAAACTTATTTCAAAATCAGATGTAAATAAATAGACTACGAATGTAGTTGGTACCTATTAAAGCACATTTCTATTATAAAGTAATGTTTGTTAAATATAATGCAGGTTGTGGGTACATAATTCATACGTTGAATCTGGGTACACGAAAAACTCCAGTCTACGTCGTCTGTATTCTGTAGAGATAATGTTTTAAAAATTGTTGTTGGAAACGCTGCTTAATGTGGTCGAGTGATAAACGGCACCTGTGAAGCGAGGAGCTAGGCAGGCTTTTATCTCGCAGCCTGGCCTCTGCATTTCCGGGCAGGAATGCGCTTTATGGGACTTCCGCTCCACAGAATTCGTTCGTAATACGACTATCTTTCCCATTACAGAGGAATAAAACTACTTAGTTATCGATGCACGACTTACTTTCAGACTTATTTCCGATTCAATTGATTTACCTATTGTTCGGACACTATCAAAATGAAATAGAAGTGGTAAGTGTGTCAAATATCGTGTACCTACATGGCGATTTGCCAGCTTTAGTGAAGCAGTACACATTATTTATGTGTCGAAACAAAGTATTAATTAGCGTCTAACAGTAATTCCGGCCAACGAACGCTTCGTTTCTCTTTAGTTTCTGGCACGGGAACAAAAGTGTAATTAAGTAAATTATATCCGATAGGTTCATAGGGCCATCCATATACGGGTTACGATAGAGTGTTCTTGTGTTGTTTTTTTTTTTCGTTTTCCTTCTTCTACAAAATCGTAATAGAAGTCAGTCCCGATTCGATAAGGCTGAGTCCACTCGCGATTTCCGACAATGGACAACTAATTTTGGAGCGGATTTTTGACCTTAGCCAAGTAATATTGAGATAGGATTAAAATGAGGAAAAAACTAATTTAATATCTATCTTCTCGCAACATTACTAGGTGCTTTATAAGATATTAAAATTAAATGACATTCCCTATTTCATAGGTATACAAGTATTAAGCTATTAGCTTCTGCCCGCGACTTCGTACGCGTATAAATTATTTATAGCATTACATGTTATTTTTACGTATAAATCCATATTACTAGAAAATTTGTAAATAACGATTTATCATTCTTTTACACCATGTCGGTGGCGACACACACCTTATGGTAAGTGTTAGGTTACCGTAGCATATGGACGCTTGCAACTCCATACCTAATTTATGCGTATATCGGTTCATTCTCTTTCAATCAAAACACCCTTACAAACGTCGTCATCGTCAATAATATTTAATTGTAGTTATTTAATCTATATTGCAAATGAAGTACCTATCTACATATAGTACAAAAGCTGGACTTAATGCCACAAAGCATTATGTGTCAGTCAACCTTTAGTCAAAGCAGATAATATTTGGTGGGAAGTAGGGTTTTACTATCTGATACTTTCTCATATAATATTTTCCTGAATTTCGGTAAATAACAGGCATTGCGGCCCTTTAACTTAGTTGTGTATTTTCTGCAAATACCCAAGCATGTGGTACAGACAACAAAGTATTGAAATGAAGTCGTGTTTTAGTGTTTTTTTAAATATCCTGAAATAAGTTTATATACTTGTCCTTACATGGAGTATACATAGAGATGATTCATTACTCTCAGCTCAGTTTAGGAATCGCTGAAAACAGTTTCCTAGTATGACATATTTTTATATAATTTAATAAATACACCACTATAATTAAACTTAACTAAAACTAAAATACATCTAAATAAAACAAAAATATATCTAAAAATGGCCCCTGCGGCATGGTACCGAAGACACTGGCAGCATTTCCTCGCTGGATCGCCAGGCCGATGGGTTGAGCGAGGAAACTGCCAGCTCTTTGGTCTCCCGTGGCGTCTCTGAGCCTCTTCGACATATCCTTAAAGAGGCTCAGAGTGCCAGGGCCCCACGGACCTAGGGTTTCGACGCCGAATGGAACAAAATTATACTCGGCGCCGAGACCACTGTATTTGCCCACCTTGGCTTTCTCAGCCGCCTCTGCTGCTGCCGCTGCCCTCACGGAGGTTCGGTGGAGATGCGACGGGGCTAGTGTGTCTACGCAGGTTGCATCCCACACCAGCACCCGTCTCATACTCCACGGAATCAGAGACACACCTTCCGGTCTCTTGCCATCGTTTCTAGAGATGCCGGTTGGCTCTAGAAGAGCCGGCACACCAACCGACGCAAGAGACCGGCGGATTATATCATTTAGGGCAGCATGCCTGGAGAAGCGGCCCGCGCTTCGCTGGCAGGACATACCGTGGTGCCCTAGTCGGTCGACATCACTTCCGCAGGAGCAACGATGTGGGGCGCAGACCGGGACCCCAATGCGAAGAGAAACTGAAATTTGTAGGGTGTTGGGTTCTAAAAAAGTGCCTATGTTTGGAGATGGGTGTGCTTGGAGCCAGTACCCGGCTTCCTTGGAGCTTACAGCCAAAAGTCTGGCTCGCCCCTCAGTGTTCGATTGATCATTACATATTAGAGTTTATTTACGAAGTTTTAACGCTGAGAGTTGGAGTATCTACCTTAGGTCACTATGAAAGTATTGAGATACAAAAAAAGTATATATATTTTCATCAGATTTTATTATCAGACCTTACTAAGTTTTAAGGGTTAAGTTTAGATAATAAGTTGACATGGAAAGATCAGATTGACATTATATGTAAAAAACTTTACAAATTCTCATATGCATTATATAATCTTAGTAAAATAGTAAGTCAACCAGCTGTTCTTACCGCCTATCACGCGTATGTTACCGCGACTTTAAGATATGGTGTCATGTTCTGGGGCAATTCCACAGACAGAGGGATGGCCTTTAAAGCACAGAAACGATGTTTACGATCAGTATGTAAAATACCATCAACGGAATCTTGTAAACCGCATTTTATCAGACTTAGCATACTTCCACTACCGTGCCTCTACATATTCGAGACCGCAGTTCACGTTAAAAACAATATGCATCAGTTTTCTGTTTTTAACAGTACTCGCCAATGTCATAAAATATTTACGGAATCAATAAAAACGGGTCTTCTTGCTAAAAGTGTTTTCGGAATGGCACCAAAAATCTATAACAAATTGCCAAAAAATCTATGCAAAGTAGAAGATTTGATAGAATTCAAAAAAAGCCTGTTTACCCTTTTAGTAAAAAAAGCCTATTATTCACTGAATGAATATTTTACGGATTGTGAACTATAATGATATAATACTTACTCTAAATTAGATGCATGCTGCTCCATCTTCTCATAAAGTATTTGTATGCCATATGGCAAAACATAGTGGTACATAATTTTAAGTTTTTTGACCATCCATATACCTATGTTTACAAATAAATGATTTTGATTTTGATTTTTTTATTTTTTTTTATTACTGTTTCTCAAAGTACTCTCCATTAGCTTCTATGCATCGATTAATCCGCCTAAACCATGATTTATAGCATTCCCGGTAGGTACTCTTCTTTAGGGAGGTCTTCTACGGCCTGCAGTAGGCATTCCGTGCATCCTCAGGACTGTTATATCGCGTATCACGAAGTCCGAGTTAGATTTTCGGAATGAGGAAGAAATCGCAAGGAGCTAAATCGGAGCTATACGAAGGATGACACAATTCTTCAATCTCTGTACTCTTCAAAAAATCCTTGGTGACAATGGCCTTGTGCGGCGACGCATTGTCATGATGCAAAAATAGGCCCCTCAAACCAGTTTTAGGTCGTTTTTGTTTTAAATTATTAAATACAGTAGGTAAACACACTTAAATATACCACTTAGCATGTAGTGTTTACCTTTTTACGGATGATTTGCGGTCGTCCTTATTTTAAGGGACGCAAATGCGCGTGCCATGCCTTAGTCGTGGTGATGTGCCGTGTTTGCTCACATTTACTAGATTCTCACATTACAAGACTGCTAACAAGCTTTTTCAGGTCTCTGTAACGGTAAAGTGAAAAAATGATGTCTGTACGCTGCGCGCGCGTCAACGTGCGCTTTGGTACACTCTCCTTACCTGTTTTTCTGATGTTGGTAATTGGTTTGTAGAGTTTTATATCTGATTATTGTCCTAAAATTTAGTTTGTTTGTAAATAATTTTCTTGTTCACATTTTTCTTGACAATCTGTCATGACTTCGATTTATGTCAAATTATGTTAACCGCATCACCATGCAGTTAAGGTTGTATACTTTTAGCTTAAGGTTGTAATCACTTTTCGTCATTATGCGATCCTGGTACAGTCACCGGCATCAATATATGATTAATCAAAGGCCGCAAAAATATCTGACACGCTCTTACGGCTCTAGGAATAGAGTTGTCATCAGATATTTTTGCGGCCTTTGTTCCATCATATATTTATGCCGGTGGCTGTACCTTATAATTTTTGAATTATAAATTTAGAACCAAAATTCTAGAATTCTTGGTCTTGTGGGGTATATAAGCCCATACAACGGGCAGAACCTGGAGTTTTACGTCGACTTCCAAACCAGGAAGACTTCCAAATTGACCTGTGTGGGGTCTGGCCCCGCACCTCAAAAAGGTCCCTCCTCCGAGTTCTGGCAGCACGCTGACCAACCACGTCCTTTGTCTGCACGTGCTCCTTGTGGACGCCAGTACGCGCCCCTCTTAGGTGTCTGTGCGCCCTACCTGCACGCACCCTTGGATTGCGCGCCCTACCTGCCCGCGCCCTTGGTTGCGCGCCCAATCTGCACGCGCCCTTGGATTGCGCGCCCTACCTGCCCGCGCCCTTGGTTGCGCGCCTTATCTGCACGCGCCCGTGGTTGCGCGCCCTACCTACACGTGCCCTCACTTGCACGCCCTACCTACACGGGCCCTTGGTTGCGCGCCCGCCTCCACGCGCCTTGAGTTGTGTACCTACCTCTCAGCACGCGACTTGATTGCGCGTAATCTGCGCGCCAACAACTTCTGCCTGGCGCTGCGCTTCCGCCTACCTCGCGTTTATTACCTCTTTGACGCTCAACATCCAAATTCTGTACGGTGTGCCATTGTAACCCCTGCACTTGTCAAAACATAAAGAATAAATATACAACCCCGACCCGTATATCTTTTTTCCTTTCTGTAGCTTATAGCTTTTAACTGTTCCGTGGGCTATCAATATCTTGGTAGTCCACGTAACGTGACAAACATTCACAGTTTTTTGGTCGTCTAAGGAAATTGTGGCCACATACCACTTGCAGAAAAAAATGTGGCCACCATTTTTTTCCCAACACTTCGCCCGCGTTTCACCTTCGTTGGAGGTTCATCATCGGGAACCACCCAAATTGTCGATTGCCGTTTAGTCGGTGGATCATATTGGTAAATCCAACTCTCGTCTCCAGTAATAATGTTAAAAATTGACCGTCTTTCTCCCTGATCAAATTTTCTGAGCATATCTTTGCACCATGTCACGCGAGCTTCTTTTTGTTCTGCAGTCAGCGAGTGACCCATCGTGAACATAATTTCCTGACTCCAAGCCGGTTGTGTAAAATTTAATTAATGGCTGGCGATGAAATCTTCACGACCTCTTATATTTGTTTAGAAGTCACTTTTGGGTCTTCCATAATATATTTTTTTCACAGCTAGGACGTTTTCTTCTGTAACTGAAGTCGCGGGCCGGCCACATCTTTCATCATCATTTAAGGAGAAAATCCCTCGTTTAAATTGAGCAAACATCTGGAAACTGTTGCACGCGATGGTGCATAGTCCTCAAACACCGAAACTAATCGCTCTCTGCACTCACATTCATATAATCCAAATCTATAATCGTACAAAATCATCGCACGAAAATGTTTTCGCTTAAAATCCATAGTTGACGATAGAAGCCCGTGGAATTGAAACAAACAACAACCGTATTTTTTTTATTGTTAAATATTTGATCAAATGGTTTTCTATGTTCCAATTACATATATATTTATCTTTAAAAAAAGGTTCAATCTAGTTGCGTTATTTTTATAAACGCGTATTACTTACATACAATACCTAAACAGAAGGTATCCCGACTGCAAACTATCCCGTGGTGTCCTGCAAGCGAAACCTGAGGGCCAAAGTCGAGAAGATGAGCGGCGAGGCAAGCAAGGCCGGGGGCCGATTTTCTCGTAGGATTGAAAGGTCAGAGCGCGCTCACTATGCGAGCTCCCACGGACACTCACTAAACCCGGATGTCTTGCAAGCGAAACTTGAGGACCAAAGTCGAGGAGGTGAGCGGCCAGTCATGCGAGGCCGAAGACTGAGTTTCTCGTAGGGATGAAAGGTCCAAAGCGTCCCTTCAGAGCGCGCTCACTATGCGAGCCCCCACAGGCAGTCACTATCCCCGGATTTCTTGCAATTAAGGGAAACCTGAGGGTCAAAGTCCTGAAGGTGAGCGTCGAGGCAAGCGAAGCTAAAGGCCGAGTTTTTCGTAGGACCGAAGGCATAAACGTCCTTTCAGAGTACGCTCACTATGCGAGCCCGAATATTCTTTTAGCGAAACCCGAGGCCCGAAGGTTCGTTGGTGAGGTTGGTGAGCGGCGAGGGATGGGAAGCCGAAGACCCGCGAGCTCCGCTCCATGTAAGGCTTCCTTTTTTGTAAACTAAAAATTTTCGCGCTTTATTAGGACACACTTGTTCTAGCTAGACAGACTTTATAAATGCCTTTACTGTTTTTTTGTAAAACAGTTGAAAAGAATTAGTTTACACGATTTCTTACTTTAATACACAAATACTATTTATTGCACACGTATTTACTTTTTTTCTCGAATATTCTTTATGTTAATAATTTTCTTTGGGAATCGAATCTTCTATTTACTAAGTTTGTCTGAGATTTTGAAAATATATCACAAAAAAAAATTACTAGAAAAAGTGCATGCCGGTCACTGGGTATGAACTCGGGGACACCTACTCCGTAAGTAAACCACCGGACTAAGTATCAGTTGGAACGACGTGCTACCATTGTAACGATACTGTTATTATAACCCCGCTCTTGCAACATTATATAGTCTTTAGCCGCCTCAGCACCTATTTTCATCCCATATTTTTCACGTTTTATCTATACATTGCTAAAAGTTTGAATGGGGTTGTTTTGACTTTCCAGTCAAGTTTATGGTTACCAATTTCCAAGTCTTCATGGATTCAAGGAGTTCCCATACAAAGTTGAACCCTAATCTTTAAGAATTTTATAGCCAATAACCTGACTGGGGGATTATCTCGACAGGTTGGTAAAGTTTGTACCAAAATCCGTTCAGCCGTTTTCACGTGATTACCTACAAAGACAAACAGATAAGCAGACAAAAATTCTAAAAACTGTTGTAACGTGTTTTGTTATCGATTCTAAGTAGCCCAGAGTGAGCCAACTTTTTTTCGAATATCTTCCAGTACTCCTGTACAGACTTTTGACCCTCTTCAGCTTTATTATGTATAGATACACGGACTACCCTACGCACGTAACTACACGTCATGTCTCTTGTCGGTTGTACAATACTGAAACTGAAAGTGATCAATCACAATATTAATTTATGTCGACACTCCATATACGACTTGAATCAAAAGATCGATGATCCTTAGCGAGGGGGGCTTATAATAATCAGGTTGTCCCTGATTAAACATAGAGAATTTGCGAACACAAAATGCAATTTTAACAGACGCTTATTTAACGGATATACCTTATTTGGGAAAAAAATTCTTTTAGCTGCCGCCACAGTCGTGGTAGTACAAGGCAAGGATTAGCCAGATACAGCTATATGTGCTTGACACTGTCGTATCTTACTCAGTACCTAGTCAAATATTGACACCGAGTAAAAGGTAGTTTCGCCGTCCGCACCAGTTATGCCGACGGGAGAAAAAGGTGCCTTTGGCCATTTTTAACAGACTTCAAAAAAGGAGGAGGTTATATGTTCCACTGTATGCATTTTTTTTTAATGTATTTTTGCCGATTTCTTTGTTAATTGTGGACCGATAATTTTGAAAATCGCTCCACAATTGACGGAGAAATCGACGTGAGATTTCTCTGTCAATCGTGGATTGATTTCCAAAATTGTTTTTTTATTCGAAGAGTATACTTCCGACGTAGTCCAATTGTCACCAAATTCAGGATGTTATCCCAAGGAAATTGAGGGCAACCCTCAAATTTTATAGGCATGCATGTAGTGATTTCGGTATTTTCTATTATAATTTGTGTATTTACCTTCGGAAATCGCAATTTTGGTGAAGTGGAACTCATGATGAAGACCACAGATGACTTATGGAGCTCCTCAAAGATGTAAAGTTGGTCAAAGATTCTGACATGATTCCGATGAAGTAGCAACGAATGAAGTGTTAATTCTTAGATCCTTTAGGAATCGACGGAACTCCTCAAATATTATCAGCCCACAGATAGCGACTTGGGTTTATTCTGTAATAATCAACGCATTTGCTCTCGGAAAGCAGTGCATGTGATAAATTGGAAAGGAAATGTGGAAATGTTCATGTACCTGAAGTAAATTTCGTTACGCGGACCGCCGCCGCGTAACGAAATTTACTTCAGCTACGAGATCGTTTTAATTGCCATTAGAAATGAGCATTTGATCAGATTTCATAAAAATCTCGAATCGCTCCCCTCGGTACAGCCTCGCCCCCAGTTGATAGTCGTAGATGATTGATCGCGTCGCCTTCTCGGGGCTATTACCGCAACCATTCACTCGGTAAATCTTAAAACGGGCCATCGAATTAAGCACGAATGACAAAATTCCCCTCATATTATACGCATCCGAAAACTAGCAACATTTATCGAAGGAAATATAATTTATGGATTGATCACACGCGCACAATAATAGCGGTTGTTGGTGGAAAATTACTCTGGAAGCTGTATATCACCACTAATTGGCCTGTTAACTTTATCTAGTCTATTTATAAAGGCGGATCCATACGTAATAAACACGAAAGTATGCGTGTTGGTTTTGTTTGTTACATTTTCACGTTTTAAACGCTGAACCTGTTAAGATGATTATGAATTGATATGGAGCCAGTTTATAAGAAAGCATCCCTTCAGTGAATGTACAATGTGAAGTAAGTTCTACTTACGCAGAGTAAAACGCAAAGCGCGGTTATCTTATCTTCCTCTTACATCTAATATTATATTATAAACGTGAATGTTCTTGAAGATGTTTCACTTAAACTCAAAAACTACGAAGCGTGTTCTAATAAAACTATCCAATAATGTAGCTTAAACATCAGAATAGGACAAAATTAGGCTACAATTTATAAAGATGTTCATTGCCTAATTGGGTTAAACTGGGGGAGAAAGTTTGTATGGGCAGCCAGACTTTTTAAAAGTGAGTGACCTTATACTTTATTATGTAGACTCTTAGTCAAAACACCTGATAAGTATATTCAGCGTTTTTTAAATATGTTAAATGGATAAAAAAAGGGTTATGAGACATATGAGTTTGCATGAGATACGAGTACTTTTAGGAGTGAAAGACTTGAAATTTCTATAAGATTAGTTCTTAATTCAAATATAATTATGAAAAGAAATTTCAGCGTTTTTAAAAAATCATCTCTCGTGGGGATCAAAAACGGATCGTAAGGTTGTATGTGAAAGGAGAATATTTTGGACTGAGAAAATCGGAATTTCGATAGTAGACACTTTGTCAAAATATAAGAAACGTATTTTCAGCGTTTTTATTAATATATCCCCTAAAGTGGTTAATAAAATAAGGAGAACAACTCAATGTTTTAAGTAAGAGAATTGTTTTTTCGGTAGATGAGGTAAAGCTTTTATAAATATATTTCAGCTAACTGATTATCAGTATACACACATATTTGAGTTCTATAAGCTTTTTATCTATTGAGATTTGTTAAGAACTGAGACTGACGGACGGACTGTGTAATTTTATTGAGCTGGGGAAACTGCTTTCAACTTTTTTCTAAATTAAACCCCTAAAGATGTCAAAATGTGGTATGTAGGTACACTCTGAATAGAGAAAAAAATATTTTGGAATTGAGATTTCGGAAAATGTTTTTGAGTCGAAAAATATAAATATTTTTTCTTCGCTTAATGGGCTAAAATGGGGTGTTAACTTCAGTATGAGCACAATTTTATCTTTGAAGTTAGAAAATCGGATTATCGGTAGTACTTACACCCTTCGTCAAAACGCAAGAAAACTTATTTCAAACATATAAGGAACTTACTTCCAGATTGGTTTCTTTGTTACCAAAATTCAGTAGGTACCGATGATGAGATCCATGAGGAATTGTGGCAACTCATAAATAAATTCAGTACCAATGATGAGATCAACGACAAATTGAGGCAACTCATAAATAAATTCAGTACCGATGATGAGATCCATGGGGAATTGAGGCAACTCATAAATAAATTAAGTACCGATGATGAGATCTGTGAGGAATTGAGGCAACTCATAAATAAATTTAGTACCGATGATGAGATCCATGAGGAATTGAGGCAACTCATAAATAAACTCGGTACCTACCGATGATGAGATACATGAGGAATTAAGGCAACTCATAAATGAATTCAGTACAGATGATGAGATCCATGACGAATTGAGGCAACTCATAAATAAAATCAGTATCGATGATGAGATCCAAGAGGAATTGAGGCAACTCATAAATAAATTCAGTACCGATGATGAGATCCATGAGGAATTGAGGCAACTCATAAATAAATTAGGCACGCTTATGGTGATCTCGGAATTTTCTTTAGTAACTCATGTATTTACTGGTAAACCACACATTTAGTGAAATGGAACTGATGATGAAGACTTATGGAACTCCTTATTGACGTAAGTAAGTAGTTCACATTCTGATGAGATTTCGTTGCCATAGCAAACTAATGAAGTTGGTACCAAATGAAGTTAATTTAGGGATCCTTGAGGAATCGACGGAACTACTCTGGCACGCGTATGGGTGAATTCGGTATTTTCTGTAACCAACGCACGATCAAATGATCTCGAAATCTGTCTCATTGACATAGTGGAAAGGAAATGTGGAAACCTTAATGTACCTATATGGCTTGGATAAATTAAAGTAACTTTTTTCGTAACAACTTTTATTATTGAAGTGGGAGATTAGTAAGACCTTTTGTTGAAATACAAGATAAAGTTATTTGGTATAAGAGCGTGTTTGAAATTTCACATTTGAAAAATAAGTAATTCAAGGGGGTTGAATGGTTGCATGTTGTAGAAATTTTAGAAGTCAGAGTGATGATAGGTACTTCACGCATTAAATTATGTGTATAACAAGGCAGTGTACTACTATGGGAGGGTCCGAACTAGATATTTTTGTACGTAGGTAGCGAAGTTTAATAAACGTGTGTAAAAAACTTCGTTATACATTTTTATGGACTTTTTATTGCATAAGAAGGAAGATTAATAACGAGTCCCTATGTAAAAATACTGCCGTACTATGTAAGTAGATAAATCCATTTATTTGGTGGACTACCCGTGCGAAGTCGGGGCAGGTCGCTAGTATAGGTATACAACGTGTCCCAAAAGTTAAGACTAAATAACGTTAACTGAGTGTACTGAAAAAAACCTTTTCAACACATTTGCTCGTAACGTGCCTCTTATTGTGCCGCTTTTAGGCTCATAATCCTGGGTATTAAACACGCGTGTTTTATAACATTACGACACTCGTGTACTTATGTTTATATCCCGATTAAGACACGTTGGCACCTTGCAGTAAGGTGTATGTATGGACTCGGCGCATTCTTAAATTGACCGGGTTATACAGGTTTGTTTTTGAATCTCGGCAAATGGATTCTTACTCGACTAAACAAATTTAATCCTTCTTGTGAATTAATTGATTATTTCTTCTTGGATATGATATAGAAACGTTTCATTTAGTAAAACTATTTAATTCTGATAACATTTTACATGAATTTATATTGAATAACAAAATATTTATTTTATTTTGTATTGGCTGTTTAGAGATTTCATCTAAGCCTCGCTGCGGGTGCACTGCGCGAAATTCACGAAAAAAAAATAGTTGCGCGCCATTATAAGTAATTTCACAAATATTTGTAAACATTGATGCGTGTTTGGTTATTATTAAAAATGTTGACTCGTGGTAAATAGAAAAGTGATAAATATAATTGACGCCACTGTACATTCTTGGCGATGTACAAATGTATGTGAGTAAAAACCTGTTGTCAACAATAACTGAAGGAAACAACTTAGGAGCCTGCAACATTTTCATTTTATAAAAAGGATTTTTTCCTCGCAAATGTGTTAAAAAACGTCGTATGACACGCGTGAGCATTGATCATTACATCAGAGGCGGAATTGTCACGCGAACCGCAGGTGAGCGTGATAATAGAGCCGAGGATGCTCAACATAGCTCACTTGTATCACAATGTACTATAACTACTAGCGAATATAGCATGTAGCTTTAAAAAATGGTCTATTGAGTCCAAATTACAAAATGGCCAGATTTTGCCAGAAAAACTTGCGTTTTACATGAGATACATGTTGTTGATCGTGTGTTATACGGCATAGGAAACTAAAAAGTTCCAATTCCAACGAGTAAGGAAAAAAATATTTAAACATGAATTGGTATTTTTTTTTCTATTTTTAGGGTTCCGTAGCCAAATAACAAAAAACGGAACCCTTATAGATTGGTCATGTCCGTCCGTCTGTCTGTCTGTCTGTCTGTCTGTCCGTCCGTATGTCACAGCCACTTTTTTCCGAAACTATACGAGCTATACTGTTGAAATTTGGTTAGTAGATGTATTCTGTAAACCGCGTTAAGATTTTCACACAAAAATTGAAAAAAAACATTAAGTTTTAGGGGTCCCCATACTCCGAACTGAAACTCAAAAAAATTTTTTTCATCAAACCCATACGTGTGGGGTATCTATGGATAGGTCTTAAAAAATGATATTGAGGTTTTTAATATCTTTTTTTTCTAAACTGAAGAGTTTGCGCAAGAGACACTTCCAAAGTGGTAAAATGTGCCCCCCCCCTGTAACTTCTAAAATAAGAGAATGATAAAACTAAAAACAATATATGATGTACATTACCATGAAAACTGCCACCGAAAATTGGTTTGAACAAGATCTAGTAAGTAGTTTTTTTTTTAATACGTCATAAATCGTAAACCGCAATTTATTTAACGGAACCCTTCATGTGCGAGTCCGACTCGCACTTGGCCGCTTTTTGTTATAACTGTCATGAATCACCCGTCTGCTGCTTGACGTTGAATTTTAAGAAACCCTGTTTATAAAACAAAGTCGAGTTAGTTACACCATTTATAACTCAAGGACGGATGGATTGATTATTATGCTGTTTGATTAATATCTTATTTTCAATAAAAGTGACGAGACATGTTCTTTCCGTGTCTCATTCATATCCCGTGACAATTAACGTGTTGGGTACAGGTAGGTGTACGCTGCGACGTACTTAGATTGTATTTTTCAAATTCATATTTGTTTACGTATCAGATAACATGATCATGAGATAATATAATATTGACAAATGTGTATTTAATGTTTAAACCCTTTATCTATGGGCTTAAATACACATTTTTCAATATGTTTGTGTAAATGTGGCATTCTTTGAATAAACGAGAAACTTTTAACGCCCTTAAAATAATATAAAGTGATCTATTCTACGAGCCATACGATAGTCTTGCCTGTCGAGATGGGCCTTAACTATGTTCGTAAACTTAATTGTTAGACAGCCTACACTATCATCGATGGACGGCAAATATAGGCAGTGGTGTAGTACAGTCAGCAGCAGAAGTAGCTACGCGTACGGAGAGGTCGAAATGTTCTACACACGTCTTTATTTTAGGGAAATAAGAGCTTGTTTGGACTATTTTCAGCACCTCGCGCGTAGCCACTTTTGCTCCTGACTGCGTATATATATATATATATATATATATATGCGTTAGGTTATTTCCAAATGATTGATCACTTTGATGGACGAACACAAATGAGGGAACCAGACGCAACTGCATAGGTATGCCTAGCCTCCATTTTACGACTAACAATTTCATTTTGTAACAGAATAGACATCTAAGTAAAAACCGTGACGAAAACGACGTGAGGAAAGCATATATTATCAAACTCACTTCATCTTTGATAAATAGATAACATTGATATAAATTTCAAGAAGTCAAGTCATTTACAAAGACATTATCAAATTAATATTGAAATTGTGCGGTAATTTACTTAGCTTTCAGGATAATGTTTTCACTATACTTAATCTACACTTATAATAAATCTCTAAATTAAAAAAAAAGAATCAGCCAGTAACATTTCAAACTTTTTTTGTCACGAATTATCTCAGCTTCCCATGAACGGAAGAACATGAAACATTTTTTATAGGTAGATTACTATCCTGACTGCGACTAAGGATAGTTTTTATCCGACTGCGACAGTTAATACAATTTTCGAAACATTTGACCTCATTGAATATTCAATTTTTTTTTCTTGAGGGAAATCGCCGCCACATCTGTCCTTTATGAACGTCAAAGAACAAATCCCGTGGGAACCTTTTGGATTCCCGTCCCCGATCGTTTTCTCACTCTAACAAGCGATATTAAAACGGTTGATGTTAATTTTCTAGTATATGAACAAACAGTCTAAAACAAAGTTAAAAATCTCATACCTTAAAAATGTCTTGAAATAGACAAATTTTGAACCCCCTTTTAACACTCTTAGGGGATGAATTTGGAAAAACTCTGAAATTAGTTTTGTAGTCTTTTAACGTACAGAATAAGACCGAAATTACAAATCTCTTACTCACACTCTAAAATTTTCTTGCTCTCCATTTAAAATTTGAACCCCCTTACCCCCTCAGGGGTTGAATTTTTCTAATCGCTGAAAGGACTGTTTTCTTATTGTAGTAAGTATTCTTACTACTAACTTTTAATTCTCTAGCTCAAAAAAAGTGTTGCCCATACAAAGCTTGCCCCCTTCTTAACCCCCTTAGGGGTGAAAATTTCAAAAACTCTGAAAGTACTTTTTTATTTTAATAAGTAATATTTCTAATAGTTTTAATTCTAGTTCAAAAAAAAGTGTTTCCCACACAACACTGGCTTCCCTTCTTAACCCCCTTAGGGGTGGAGTTTCCTAAAACGCTGAAAGTTCTTTTTTAGTATTCTAATAAGTAATCTTTTTGCAAAGTTTTAAAACTAACTCAAAAAAATTGTTGCCTATGCAAAGCTTGCTCCCCTTTTTAACCCCCTTAGGGATAGAGTTTTCTTAAACGCTTTATGTTTTTTTTTGGATTTAAAATAAGTAATCTTTCTACAAAGTTTCAAGTCTCTAACGCCAAAAATAAACTTTCCCTCATAAAAACTTTGCACCCCTTTTTATCCCCCTTAGGGATGTTTTTTTCCAAAACGATGAAAGAACTTTTTTTGTATTTTAATAAGTAATCTTTCTACAAAGTTTCAAGTGTCGCTCAGAAAAAGTGTTCCCTATACAAACCTTGCATCCCTTTTTAACCCCCTTAGGGAATGATTTTTGTAAAACGCTTAATTTATTTTTTTATGTTCTAAAAAGTAATCTTTCTACAAAGTTTCAAGTCTCTATTTAAAAAAAAGTAGTTTTTCCCATGCAAGCTTTGCACCCTATTTTACCCCCTTAGGGGTGAAATTTTCCAGAACCCTGAAAGTGCTTTCTTTGTATTCTAATAAATAATCTTTCAACAAAGTTATAGGTCCCTAGCTCAAAAAACATTCCCACATACAAATTTAGCACACCTATTTTACCCCCTTAGGGTTAGAATTTTCTAAAACGCTGAAAGCACTTTATTTGTATTCTAATGACTAATCTTTCTACAAAGTTTAAGGTCTCTATTTAAAAAAAAAATGTTTCCCCCATACAAACTTTACACCCCTATTTTACCCCTTTAGGGGTGGAATTTTCCAAAACGCTCAAAGTACTTTTTTTGTATTCTAATAATTAATTTTTCTACAAAGTTTTAAGTCTCTAGCTCAAAAAAAAAGGTTCTCTCATACAAACTTTGCACCCCTATTTACCCCCTTAGAGGTAGAATTTTCAAAAATCCCTTCTTATCCTTAGCCCACGTTATAAAAGCAACCTACTGTGCAAAAATCAACTCTCTAAGATTAGTAGTTTCGGCTGTGCGTTGATGAGTCAGTGTTAACTTATTGTCAGTCAGGACATAGGCATTTATACCTATATATAGAAGATAGATTACTCTTTCCTGCACTGCTATCACAAGACGGCGCGCGAGTTCTCTCGATGTTTCTCGCGCTATACTTCTCTTTCTAAGTTTTCTAATAAGTGAGAGACGGATAGTGCGAGAAAAATCGAGAGAGCTCGCGCGCCGTCTTGTGATAGCCGTGCTGGGTCATTCGCTTGTCTTCCAAATAGGGGTGTAGACTCAAAATGTATTGTAACTGCAAAAAAAAGAAGGCAAGAAAATATGCCTAGTGACGAAAATCCCATTCAAATATCTCAAAAAATTATGAAGCTACAACCGTTTTAATGTCGCTTTTTAGAGTGAGAAAACGATCGCGGACCGTTACTTCAAGATCCTCGAGCGTCATAGTAAAAAACAATCGTTTCATATGAAGGTGCATTTTACGGAAAAGCGACAAAACATACCCCCTCTTTAAACTTTGTATACTTATAACTTAGTGATTACCTATATAACCTCTTGCGTTGTTTTTTTTTTCCATTTGACTACATTTTAAATCCTTTTTCGAGAAAATACAACATTATGATTATTTTATTTAGAGTCTTCGATTCTTGAGCTATGGTTCCACTAACTTCGAAATTCGAAAATATTCGGGCATCTCTATTGCACTAACTATACTCGAGTGACAGGGATGCAGATATAAGAACTTCGAGTTTCGGTCTTCGTGGTAGCGCCGCAGGTACTTTGGCAGAATGCGCAAAGAGCGCGTGCCATTGCAATTAGAAAAAAACAAATTCATGTTATTTATATTGTTAGAATTTAATGACACATTTATTGAAATTACGCCTAAATACGACATTTGCGGATATGAGTTCTCATATCAGAATCGAATATTTTTTTATATTTTATTTTTTGGCATGTGTCTCTTAAAGGTATATCGTAGACGGGAATTATAGTATTTTATGCAACTGTTTTATAAGAAGGGTCTTAAAGACGCCACGAGCGTTTTTAGACCAGCTATACACCGTTGCATACAATACTTTTTCTACGACATTTTTTTTAATTAATAGGAGACTACAAAATAGTTAGCAATGTGGGCAGCAAGTTTTCTTTTGCTACTCACGCAATTTCTTCAGGAGTGCAGTTATTAATTTCTTCGGCCATTTTAAAAGGAACGTACACTTTATCTTCACAAACACGAATACAATCTTAATATTCTAGGACTAACAACAGTTTAGGCATCATCTTTTCATTTTGAACTGAATCTAAATATATTTTGGTGGGAAATCGGAAATTTGACACTTCTTGTTTATGGTATGTTTTGTTTTTAATTTGTTTGCATTTGCCATCCGAACCAAACCGCATCCGGACCCGGACCGAATTCGAAATGTTTATTTTCATAAATAATACCAAGAATTTATAAAACATGTAATTTAACACACACTAGATGATGATTTATTATTATTTTAGTAAATAATTTATAATATACAAATGTTAAATCGTAAATAAATAGTTTTATTTCGAAATATTTGTTTATGAAGTTGGCACCACTGCAATATAGCACCCGATTTAAAAAAGTTAAACAGTGCTTTTATGAAAAATGTATGAACCAAAAAAGTATGCTAAACAGTGCGTTTTTGGGCCATAGAGCATGGAGTTTTTCGACGACTTAATAGTGGTGTCTTTTTTTTTGAGCTACAGCCTATATAAATGACTGATAACGGTACAGGAGTAGAAAAAAATATTAATAAGACGTGAAAGGCAAAACAATTCCGCCATTTTGACGTTTCTCACAGCTGACAGTTGTAGCAGCGTTTGATTTCTATAAAAATAAATGAAAAACTGAATGAAGTCGTATATTTCGGAAAATTAATTAATTGTCTCAGTCGGATAAAAACTATCCTAAGTTGCAGCTAGAATAATAATGCACCTATAAAAAATGTTTCATATTTTCCCGTTCATGGGATGCTGAGAACATTCGTAACAGCACAAAGCTTAGTTTCAAACTGGCTGATTCTTTTTTTAATTTAGAGATTTATTATAAGTGGAGATGAGTCATGTGAAGAAATAGATACCTACAGAAAAATAACTGTACGGATTAGCAGCAAAAAGTATACTAATTAACTATATTATGGAAACTAAAATATAAATGCCTATGTCCTGACTCACTCACTCACTCATCAACGCACAGCCGAAACTACTAGGGCTAGAGCGTTGAAATTTACACCACAACTACCTTTTACAACGTTGCCTACGTTGTAAAAGGTAGTTGTGGTGTAAATTTCAACGGGTAAGAAGGTATTTTTGAAAATTCCACCCCAAAAGGGGTTAAATAGGGGTACAAAAATTGTATGGGGGAAAGTTTATTTTATGAGCTAGAGACTTAAAACTTTGTATAAAGATTACTTATTAGAATACAAATAAATTACTATCAACGTTTATGAAAATTCTGCCCCTAAGAGGGTTAAAAAGGGGTGGAAATTTTGTATGGGGGAAACTTAATATTTTTAGCAAGAGACTAGTAGTAGACTTGTAGAAATATTACTTTTTAGAATACAAATAAAGCACATTCAGCGTTTTGAAAAATTCTACCCCTAAGGGTGTTAAAAAGGGTTGCAAAATTTGTAGGAGGGAAACTCCTTTTTGAGATTGAAGCTTAAAACTTTTTAGAAAGATTACTTATTACGATACAAATAAAGTATTTATAACGTTTTGGAAAAATCTATACCTAAGGGGACGAAAAAGGGGTGCAATGTTGGTAAAAGAGAATTTTTGAGCTAGAATCTCAAAACTTTGTAGGAAGATTGCATTAAAATAAACATGAAATGCTTTCAGCGTTTCAGAAAATTCCACCCCTTAGGGGTGTATAAGGGGGTGCAACGTTTGTATTGAGGAAATATTTTTTTTTAGCCAGCGACTTAAAACTTTTTTGAAAGATTACTTATTAAAATACAAATGAAGTACTTTCAGCGTTTCGGAAAATTCCACCCCTGATAAAAAGGGGTGATAATTTGTATGGAGGGAACTTTTTTTTGAGCTAGAGACTTGAAATTGTTTAGAAATATTATTTATTGGAATACAAATATAGGTAAATTACTTTCAGTTGTTTGGAAAGTTGCACCCGCTAAGAGGGGGATAAAGAGGTGCAATGTTTGTATGGGGGAAACTTTTTTTTAGGTAGAAACTTAAAACTCTGTAGAAAGTTTAAGTACTTTTCCACCCCTTAAGGGGTTAAAAAGGGGTGCAAGGTTCGTATGGGAAACACTTTTTTTTAGCTAGAGACTTGATAGTTTGCAGAAATAATACTTACCTATTGCAACAACAAAAAACTTGTTTACCCTGAAAAGCGTTAATAGGGGGTTCAAACTTTGGATGGAAAGCAAGAAAATTTTAAAGATATGAGATTTGTAACTTCGGTCTTAGGCTGTTTAGACTACCAAAATTATTTAAACGTTTTTTTTAATTCATCCCCTAACGAGGATTTTATCCTCGTAGGACCCATCGGCCTAATTTTAGGACAAAAAAATCATGCTTAACAGCCCAGCTCCTGAAATTTTTGGAATGCAATTTGAACCCTATTTTTGAGAAAGAAACTACAAAAGATTTTTTTGTTTATGACCTATGTTTAGGACACCGGGCAGTTGTTACAATTGTCCTAATTATAGCTTGGGCCTAACGAGGATAAGGGCGTTCAAAATTTGTATGGAGAGCAAGACATTTTTAAAGTAAGGGATTTGTAACTTCGGTTTTAGACAAAACAAACATGCTCAAATACTACAAAACTTATTTCAGCGTTTTTTTTCATTCATCGTCTAAGGTTAAAAGGAGTAAGAAGTTTGTAACTACGCTCCCAGACTGTTAACTATGAGGGTTCAAAGGGGGTTCTAAGTTTGTATATAGAGCAAGCCATTTTGAAAGTAAGAGATTTGTAACTTCGGTTTTTCTGTTTACTAAAAAAAGACTAAGTACAAAACTAATTTCAATGTTTTTTTTTAATTCATTCCTTAAACAAACATTTAGACGATACCATGTTACACGTGGACGAAGTCGCGGGCAACAGCTAGTATAAAATATTTGAGTGTCAAATAGGAAAGTTAAATAGTGTAAACCGACGCTATAAGCAATAGTCGCAACAGTGCAAGCACTTATCTCGTATGATACCGAGCTCTGGGCCAGACCGGCGGACTGGCATCGGGTATTTGTGCTGCAAAGCGAGCCGTTCGAGCAATAGCCGGTGTTCCTGACGACGTCTCTGCTCGCGAGTACTTTAAACAGTCACTCACACTACCATGTTTGCTTGTTATTCAACACCTGGCAATTTTTACACACACACATAACAAAGAGTTTGCTACAAAAAAAACCAAATTCTTACACAATACTGTCTGCGTAGCAACAAAAACGCGGGACATTTCGCCCCCGTGCCACACAAGTTAGCGAAAACTAAACAGTCGGCCTACGTTCTTGGTCCCGGTATACGGCCATTTGCCGGGCAGTCAAAATCAGAGATGCATCTTCCTCACAAATGTTCAAAAATAGACTTAAAGAATGGCTGTTGCAATCACAATTTTATGACATAGCTGAATTATTAAATAATAAATAAATATAACATGAATACATGTACACTTACCTACATAAAGGTAAGTAAAATGAATAAATAAATATAATATTATTAAAATAATAACAAAATCATGAATATAATGATGTGACGACGTATAACGATGTTATTAATAAAAAAAATCTTTACTGTACTAAGGAAATTGCGATAGGTTCATACTCGTACAATTAACAATTTGGTTAGCCAACTGATATTAGGTGAGTTATGAACTTATGACTGTTGCCTCGGCCGTGTTTGATAGTGCCATCTACACTTCAGTTACCTGAACAAATATTGTCCGCTACGTAGAAACTATGACTAGGTACCCGAAATTATCTGCAGTAACCTCAAAACTGAGCAATCAGTTTTGCATACACAACGTTTTCGTTTAGTCAGGTTTTAATGTAATAGACCTGTTGTTGAATAGGGAAACATTACACTCGATTACTTTCTCTCTAGAATAACGAATGTTGCCAGTTCGTTGGTTACATACAAGTATGCTGCCCGCCTGGTGGTAAGCGGTCACGCAGACTATGGACGCTTGAAACTCCAGAGAAGTTACGTGCCCTAAAAAAAATAAGTTCTGACCCTAAAAAAAAATTATTCGTTCTGGATAATCCGAGTTTCCTGAAAAGCCGTTGCAGTAGTGTGCCAGAAATTAATGAAAATGGATGCCTACAGCTTGCCGCAAACATCTCAATAAAATATACTCCTTATCAAGCCGCACCGAAAGCGGCATACTATTATTTATAGCGCTTTTATCTGATCTTTCCGTTCGTCCTTAACTCTTCGGGTTGAAGTCATATTCGCACTTGGCTGGTTTTAAGTTGCTACCCACCTATTTATCTAACAAATGCAAAGCGTGCACATTTCTAGTATGTAAATTATGAGAGTTTATAAATTGTGAGAGTTTCTGCAATTACTTTTAAGTGCCTGAATTTGAAGTAATTTGAGAAATAATAATAAATATTTTTACTACCTACACGTTAATTATGCCCTAACACAAGTGGCAATCTCAGCTTAATTGGGTTTTCGAAGAATTTAATGTTGAGATAAATAATAAAATCATTGACAAGTAATTTGTACTGGGACAAATAAACGTAAATTATTAGTACGTAACTAAACTTTTGTTACTCTTCTAAATTGTCTATGTACAAACTAAATATTATTTGAATATAATTAATTGAGTATCCAGTTGGAGGTTGGAGATTTTCAGATTTCACAACTGTCAGATAGACGGACGGGTGAACCAAATGAACTTTTAAGAGTGCTCTTCAAAAAAGCGCTCGCTCAGAATTCAGTATTTTGACACGCGTAGTGCGTTTGTGTGTGTAAATACTACTACCACCCACACAAACGTACCTAACCCCCACATGCACAGCGAGATCGCACCAGCCGCGGGTGCCGTCCCTTTCTAGCTATATGTAAGTGCGATCGGGATAGAACTAACCGCGGAGCTTGCCGATGCAAATAGCTGTATAGCGCACAGTTGGAATTCACTCCGTGACCGATATTGATACTTGCACTAAAAAGTGGTAAGTATTACTTCGCTAACATGATGTTCTAGAACATCATGTTAGCGAAGTTAGATAACTTGAATAAAGTAAGTATTTGATTTTTGAGCACAAGTTTTCTATTTGTATTAAAATACTATGATATGACAAAGTATATTTAGTTTCGTTTTTTTAGTATAAAATAAACTAACGAGTTTTAAAGTTGTCAGTAATAAGAATAATAATTTGTTTACGGATATTAATAGTTTGCATGTTATCTGAGTCTTATTTATATATAGTAATGTAATGAAATTATACAAGTAGACCCACTAGTAGGAAATTACTGGGTACTTACGTATTCATTTCTTGAAGAAATTTTTTTTTGTTATGGACAGTAAAAAAAAACTGCCCTTCATAGAAATTGCTATTACCGTTTCTTACCAAAGGAACTGAAAATTATAAATTATACAAACACAGCTTTTTATCTAGAATGCAATTAATGCGTGATTTTATTCAAAAGCCTAAAACCTCAGATGATAAAAAGGAATAGATATGAAACGGGGGCTTGGCGCGTGTCGGTGCGACATGGCCAAATGGGCATGTTAGTCGCAATTTGCCGTGAATCTGAAATGTTATTCCACGTTTACTCAAAATGCCGAATTGTAGCGTGGTTACATGCAAAAATAGGAATGAAACTAAAACCTACATGAATGGTGGAGTCACGCACCACATGTGAGTATTAGTATTTTCACTTAAGTCAGTAAAAACTAATATTTTAATAAATAAACGCAACGCCGCATCATTTCTCGGGATCGAACTAACATATCGAACGAAAAAGCATATTTTTGTTCTTTGCGTTGTACATTGAACGTTCAATACAGTAAACCACGGCGCAATGTATTAAACCACTATGGATATGGACGATGCTTGAATTTTTTAGTGGTACGGCCGCTGCTTGGCGTCGCAAACTAGAGCGGTGCCAAAGTGCAGTTACAATTTACGCGTAATCGATAAAATAGAAGAACGATATCATACTAGTTATTTTATTTCGACTACTTTCGCTGTTTTATTTTATTTAATTACTTGTTTTGGTTGGATGCCTATCTTAAAGGTAACTAATAAGATTAAAAGGCACAAAATGTTTACGGTACCTACTAATAAGATTTTCACTAAGTTGCAGTATGAACGGTAAATAGACATATTAAAATTGTATATACAAGTATATAATTTAGTTGCAAATGGCTTCAGAACAACTTAAAATGTGATATTATTACCAATATTTTTTTTAAATGAGTATTTTTTACTTTCATTTCAAATGTGATAATTGAAGAAGAAATCTCGGTTTCTTATTACAGTTTTCCAAAGAATCCGATTAGGTTCTAAAAAAAAGGATAGATGCTACTGGCAGAGGTCCTAACTGGTTTCCTGTACAGAGAAGAGTTAATGTGTTCGTAACATTTTCAAGAAAAATGTTTCCAACCACTTAATAAGAGCCGTACACTTTTCGAATATTTGACACCTCGCTTGCTTGAAACCTAGGTGTAAAATGTATGGTAACACATC
Organism: Epinotia brunnichana; assembly: GCA_963854355.1. Taxonomy (NCBI): domain Eukaryota; kingdom Metazoa; phylum Arthropoda; class Insecta; order Lepidoptera; family Tortricidae; genus Epinotia; species Epinotia brunnichana. The sequence goes on from OY977935.1 coordinate 23,060,172, forward strand.
TTCGCACATCTTTGGTGGATACTCGCCCTTAGCCTTAAATCTCGTAATATGAGTAATGGACATATTATTTCGCGCCAAAATGCGAGTCGGATCGGCCTGGTACCTACAGGTCAAAAATATCGATGTGACCAGAGTTTTAAATGTATGTGAACACGAACTCGATATTTTTAGAGATCAATATTTTTTACTTTTGCGATTTATGGTAAGTTAACAACACGTGTTATTTAAACTTGTAGCTAGAAGTTTAAATACCACCACATAAACTTACCATGTTGTTGAAGTTGTTACCCATCAATATCATAACATAATATTAATTTTAATATCAATGTCGATAAAACATAATTTTAACGTTTGTCGCCCCCCTAGTGTAGTGCGTTTAAGCCAATCACAGCCCTTGTTTGCATGTTGCCGTAGACTCACTGGCAACGCCCGAGTCTTTGTTTTTACACGGTTCAATGTGTTGTGGGCGCTGCGGTGGGAGAAAACTGGGGACATCGGTTTTGGTTGAAATTAAGCAGTACGGCACTTCTCCCTTTTTTTATGTTCTGAGCCTAAAACCTATGTCACTTATTAGGATTCCGTACTCAAAGAGTAAAACGGGACCCTATTACTAAGACTCCGCTGTCCGTCTGTCTGTCTGAATGTCTGTCTGTCCTTCTGTCACCAGGCTGTATCTCATGAACCGTGATAGATAGAGATTTTCATAGATGATGTATTTCTGTTGTCGCTATTTATAACAAAAAATACTAAAAAGCAGAATACATCTTTTTATTTTTATTTTAGTTTTTATTTGTTTCTTTTTCTTTTACAATCTTACACAAATCGACCTTGCCCCAAACTAAGCAAAGCTTGTACTATGGGTACTAGACGACGATAAACATACTTATATAGATAAATAAATACTTAAATACATAGAAAACATCCATGACTCAGGAACAAATATTTGTGGTCATCACACAAATAAATGCCCTTACCGGGATTCGAACCCGGGACCTCCAGCTTCGTAGGCAGAGTCACTTCCAAGTTACTAACTAGGCTACAGGGGGCTCCTATACAACAAACGTGATTTTAGATATAGATATTTTGCCGTTTTTAGATATAGATAATGGTACGGAACCCTTCGTGCGCGAGTCCGACTCGCACTTGGCCGGTTTTTTTAACATTTATTTCGAAATAAAGAGTGATACTCGGAAATGTCGAAGGGAAGGTCAATCGTCCAATCCGACTCGGCTGGGCAGCATTCGGGAAGCTACGGCACATCTTTTTGTCCAATATTCCGCAGTGTCTCAAGACGAGAGTCTTTGACCAGTGTGTGTTGCCAGTGATGACATATGGCACGGAAATGTGGTCGCTTACTATAGGCCTCATAAGAAGGCTCAAAGTCACTCAAAGGGCAATGGAGAGGGCTATGCTGGGAGTTTCTCTGCGCGATCGCATCAGAAATGAGGCTATCCGCAGCAGAACCAAGGTAACCGATATATCCCTCCGAATTGCTAAACTTAAGTGGCAGTGGGCGGGGCACATTGCACGTAGAACCGATGGCCGTTGGGGTGGAAAGGTTCTTGAGGGCAACCACGTACCGGAAGGCGCAGCGTGGGTAGGCCCCCCGCAAGGTGGACTGATGACCTGGTAAAGGTCGCGGGAGTCCGCTGGATGCGGGTGGCGCAGGAACGGCCATTGTGGCACTCTTTGGGGGAGGCCTATGTCCAGCAGTGGACGTCTTTCGGCTGATATGATGATGATGATGATGACTCGGAAATGTAATAAAACCACGTAAAAATCTCCCTTTCCAGTGTAAACCCCCGGTGTGTGTTATTATTATATATAAACGAAAATAATAACTAAATGCAAGGTAGGATCGTGCTGTACTTAACAAACGCCATATAAGCTTGTTTTTTAAAAAGTTTTTTATTCATCTTGTTATTTTCAATAACCCTGCATATTATGTCGCTGGTTCATGGGTACTTGTACAGACAAATCACACAAACCCAAACAAGATAGGTCTATCTATTTTAGTTTAGGAGTTCCCATGACCACCTTCCATCATCAGATCCTGGAAATCATCAATCACCAAAGTGTTTACCAAGACAAAACAGATGAGCCCAAACTAGATGGGTTTATCTAGTATAGTTTAGGAGTTCCATGACCACCTTCCAGCTCCATCATCAGACTCTGGAAATCATCCAGCATCCAAGTCTTGCCGTGCCATGACCAAATAAATGAGCCAAAATTCGATGGCTTTATCTTGTTGAGTTTAGGAGTTGCTATGGCCACCTTCCGACTCCATCATCAGACCAGCTCTATGATATTATGGCATTGTCACCGAAGATACTTAATATAAGAAGATAATTGTACCTAATTTGAAGATTTTGCCCAAACTAACATACATACATACATACTAACTAATCATAATGGCCGTTGGGGCGGGGAGGTTCTCGAGAGGCGACTACGTACCGGAAACTGCAGCGGACACTCCACAAGGTGGACTGATAGTAACAAGTAAATAAATTAAATCTATCAAGTATCACGATCACTCGTACAATAATAATTGACTATAGAACGCGTAGTTTAGACAAAAGGATCCAACCCACAAGACATCACCATTGAAATGTATGACTTTTGTTTTAGGTAGAAGGTTCAATTTTAAATGTTACGTATACTGTGGGTTTGAGCCTTTTCGCTACACTACGTCTTATCTGGCAGCTATGCAATTCATAACTTGTCTCGATTAGCCTCACGAATGTATCCCCAGTATAGTTTGACCCCGAGGTTGGTAACAACTATGCCTAGTCGGAGATCAAAATAATATTATTTTATCTGAAGAGTGGCCGGTTAGCTTCGTGAATAGCCACAAATAAACACAGTACACGTCTGTCTCGGAGGGCTATTCAGCCGGTACTGAGATATATTCCCGCGCGACGGTAAATTTATACTAGTTTTGAATAATTATTTATAAATATAAATTTTGGCTAAAGTTATATTTTTTGGACTGGATCTTGTTGGTACAAGCATGAACTTTAATGTTGTGTAAGATTCAATACACACATAATTCAACAATAATGAGAAAATGCTTGAGTTTTCAGTAAGATTTTGTTGACAAATTTGGTGTAATTGAGAACAGTTTACATATATATACGTGCAGAATAAGGAAAATTCGAGGCGGCTAGGCGCAATGGCAACATATTACGCTAGTGAAAATAGAATAAAACAAGTAGGTTCTCATATAACATCATGGAGTATTAGGCGCTCAAACTTATGACTCTGCGCTCTCTTCAGAAAACTACTGTCGGTAATCGGGTATTTTCGGTTAAAGTATTCAGTAATTCGTAAATTGGAGGCGGCTAGGACCAATATGAGGAGTTTACCTATGCAAATAAGTAATCAGGATCTAGAAAAAGCTCTCCGTTTCTTAGAATTACAACGTCAAAAATCCGTCATTCTCGCTTATTCCTGACCAAAAAACGAGCGCCCTCTTAACGGATAATATCCCTTGAAGCAGTAACTATCTGGAAGTGACGTAGGTATCCATTATTATGTCAGCAAACGGTATCAGCCGGGTAATTGCGTAAAGCCGGGGTTATATTAGAGCCACGCCGCGTGTCGCAACGCATTCGGTTACATACATTTTGTATGAACGTGGTTACATTAGCTCAGTCCCGCGTGTCTCCACGTTCAATACAAAGTACGCGTTGCGACACCCGGCGTGGCTCTTATATGTATAACCCCGGCTTAACCTTTCGAATCAACTTGCATACATTGTCATAGCACGACAGTTCCACTTAAACGTAAAAAAAAAATTAAACTGTTTATCTCCATCTCCACTTATAATAAATCTCCAAATTAAAAAAAGAATCAGCCAGTTTGAAACTAAGCTTTCTGTGGTACGAATGTTCTCAGCATCCCATGGACGGAAAAATATGAAACATTTTATATAGGTACAATATTATTCCAGCTGCAACTTAGGATAGTTTTTATCCGACTGCGACTATTAATTTATTTTCCGTAATATACGACTTCATTTAATTTTTCATTTATTATTCTTAAAGTATATCGCCGCCACATCTGTCAGCTAAAAGAAACGTCAAAATCACAGACTAATAAGAAATACTACGGACAAAATGGCGGAATTTCTTGGCCTTTCTTTCGCCTATTAATAATTTTAATCCCGTCTACGATATACATTGACGAGAAACATAGGAACCAAAAGCAAATATAAAATTAATCGATTTTGATATGCGAACTTATATGCGCAAATGTCGAATTAAGGCGTAATTTCTACAAATGTAACAACAAATTCAAACAATATAAACTTGCTTTTTTTGAATGGCACGCGCGCGCGCTCTTTGCGTATTCAGCCAAACCACGAAAACCGAAACTCGAAGGTCTCGAAGTTCGTATATCTGCATTCCTGTCATTTGTTAGTGCGATAGAGATAGAGATACCCGAATATTTTCGAATTCCGAAGTTCGTGGTTTAAAAGAAAATACGGATGTCGGATAGATCTAAATTAATATTTTATGTGTGAATATGGTTAAAATTATTTGGAAATACTATTGTTGTTATTGTTTTAGTATATTTGACTAGCTTTAAGTTTAATATTGTACGTCCGAAATGGGCAAGCTGTTGGACTTTATTTTACCCAAAACAACTAAATGTACACAGTTCTGACAATAAAGAAATCTTATTTTATCTTATCTTATCGAAAATAGGGATGTAGACACTAAACAAAATAATCATAATGTTGTATTATCTCGAAAAAAAAACAACGCAAGAGGCTATACTCGTATAGGTAATCACTAAGTTATAAGTGTATAAAGTTTTAAGAGGGGGTTTGTTGCGTCTCTTTTCCGCAAAACGCACCTTTATAATGAAACGATTGTTTTTTACTATGACGCTCGAGGATCGTGACGTCACGGTCCCTGATCGTTTTCTCACTCTAACAAGCGACATTAAAACGGTTGTAGCTTCGTAATTTTTTAAGATATTTGAATGAGTTTTTCGTTTCTTCTTTCTTTTGAAGTGAGTCTACAGCTACACCTCTATTTGGAAGACAAGCGGGAAAAACACATACTATCCATACTAATAATCCATACATCCATATTAATATTATAAATGCGAAAGTGTGTCTGTCTGTCTGTTACCTCTTCACGCCTAAACCGCTGAACCGATTTAGATGAAATTTGGTATACAGATAGTTTGAGCCCCGGGGAAGGACAAAGGGAATTTTTTATATCTGAGGGGCTGAAATTGGGGGTGGAAATTTGTATGGAGCTACTTAAACCGCTGCACCGATTTAGATGAAATTTGGTATATAAATAGTTTGAGTCCCGGGGAAGGACATATAACAGGTTTTATCCCGCAAATCATCCCCTAAGAGGGTGAAAGGGGGGGGGGGGGGGTGAAAATTTGTATGTAATCTATTTTGATGAAATTTGGTGTAGATATAGGTTAAGTCCTGGGAAAGGACATGGGATAGTTGTTACTCCAGAAATCATCCCCTAAGGGGGTGAAATTAGGGGTAAAAATTCGGTTGGAACCCATTTAATACAATTTGGTATATAGATAGCTTGAGTCCTGGGAAAGGACATTAGATAATTTTAATTCCGGAAATCACTCCATAAGGGGGTGAAATGGGGGGTGAAAATTTGAATGAATCCCGTTTAGGTCGTTTGAGTCCCGAAGAATGACATTGGATAGTTTTTATCCCGAAAATCATTCCCTAAGGGTATGAAATATGGGGTGAAAGTTTGGATAAAATCCATGTACCTAGATGAAATTTGGTATAGAGATAGTTTGAGACCCTTCGAAGGATATAGAATAGTTTTTGCCTCGGAAATCATCCCTTAAGATAAGTAAGAAGGGTAAGTAGAAGTTTGTTTGCATTATATTTTCTAAGTATAAGTTCTACGCGGACGAAGTCGCGGGCAACAGCTAGTTTCATAATAAAATACTTGATTCTGCATTAAATATAGCTACAATCTTTTACATTTAAGTCAGGCGTTATGAGTCTTCGTATGTATATTAAAGTGCGGAAGGATGGAAGGAAGGTAACCCTCTGGTTATCAAACTAGCCGATTTGTTACAATAACACTTGAACAATATTTACTTTCTTCAAAATATTTGCAAAGTTCTGTCAATAAGGGCTAAGGGGCACCATCAAATGTGCCTAATACAGTGACGAACCGGCGGCAGGATCAAAATGTAATTGCATTTTGACATTTTACATGATAGTTGATAGGTACCAACGAACGTCCGTTTCAAAAGTTGCATAATTACGCTGCGGGGCGACGTAGACGACAATGCGTCGTTTCGCCGAGCTACTGCGTCCTACTTTCAGCCACCACTACTTGTTTGCCAAAACGTCTCGGAAAGTTTCTCGTGCTGCTTTTAAATTCCACCCTCGAGCTCTCACAATTTTATGTAGATATCTATTGAGCCGGTTGGCCGTTGCACGGCTTTTCTAATTTGTTTGTACGCTGACAATACCATTGCCAAATGAAATGTAATTAAACAGCTGCGCAATTCACGAAGAAGTTTAATTAGTGTCATGCTATGGGTGTTTTCATTCAACGTTTTAAACGGTTAACAAACTTCGAAATGAGGTAATTACCTTATACTCTTGCAAACAATTATGTTTATTAATTGATAACCGTCGCCACTGGCAATCTTTTATCGTTTTATATATTTACTAGCTGTTGCCCGCGACTTCGTCCGCGTATAACATGTTATCGTCTAAATGTTTGTTGAAGGAGTGAATTAAAAAAAAACATTGAAATTAATTATGTACCTAGTCTTTTAGAAAACAATCTTAAACCGAAGTTACAAATCTCTTACTTTCAAAAGTTCTTGCTCTCTATACAAACTAAGAACCCTCTCTGAACCTTCATAGTAAACAGTCTGAAACCGTAGTTACAAATTTCTTACTTTAAAAATGTCTTGCTCTCTATACAAAGTTCGAACCCCCTTTTAACCTTCTTAGGCGATGAATTTTAGTTATTTTTTGAAGTATTTTAGCAAACAGTCTAAAACCGAAGTTACAAATCCCTTACTTTAAAAATATCTTGCTCTCCATACAAACTTTGAACACCCTTATAAATCCCTTTAGGGGATATATTTCAAAAAATGCTTAAATAAGTTTTGTAGTCTAAACAGGCTAAGATCGAAGTTACAAATATCATACCTACTTTAAAATTTTCTTGCTCTCCAATCTCTCCATACAAACTTTGAACGCTTTTCAGGGAAAAATTAAAAATAAAACACTCGGTTTTTTTATTGTAATAGGTAAGTATTTTTTCTACAAACTATCTAGTCTCTAGCTAAATAAAAGTGTTTCCCATACGAACCTTGCACCCCTTTTTAACCCCTTAAGGGGTGAAATTTTCCAAAACGCTGGCAGTAGGTATTTTTTTGTATTTTAATAAGTAGGTACTTAATCTTTTTACAGAGTTTTAAGTTTCTACCTAAAAAAAAGTTTTCCTATACAAACATTGCACCTCTATATCCCCCTCTTAGCGGGTGGAAATTTTCAAACCACTGAAAGTAATTTACCTATATATTTGTATTCTAATAAATAATCTTTGTACACAATTTAAAGTCTCTAGCTCAAAAAATACGTTTCCTCCATACAAATTTTCACCTGTTCTTAGGGGTGGAATTTTCCAAAACGCTGAAAGTTCTTTATCTGTATTGTAATAAGTAATCTTTCAACAAAGGTTTGTCGCTTGCTAAAAAAATATATAAATATATAATAAATATATTTACAAACGTTGGTTATACACCCCTAAGGGGTGGAATTTTCCAAAACGCTGTTTTTAGGGTTCCGTAGCCAAATGGCAAAAAACGGAACCCTTATAGATTCGTCATGTCCGTCCGTCTGTCTGTCCGTCCGTATGTCACAGCCACTTTTTTCCGAAACTATAAGAGCTATACTGTTGAAACTTGGTAAGTAGATGTATTCTGTGAACCGCATTAAGATTTTCACACAAAAATCGAAAAAAAACATTAAGTTTTAGGGGTCCCCATACTCAGAACTGAAACTTAATTTTTTTTTTTCATAAAACCCATTCGTGTGGGGTATTTATGGATAGGTCTTTAAAAATGATATTAAGGTTTTTAACATATTTTTTTTCTAAACTGAATAGTTTGCGCGAGAGACACTTCCAAAGTGGTAAAATGTGTCCCCCCCCCCTGTAACTTCTAAAATAAGAGAATGATAAAACTAAAAAAAATATATGATGTACATTACCATGTAAACTTCCACCGAAAATTGGTTTGAACGAGATCTAATAAGTAGTTTTTTTTAATACGTCATAAATCGTAAACCGCAATTTATTTCACGGAACCCTTCATGTGCGAGTCCGACTCGCACTTGGCCACTTTTTTTTTTGTATTGTAATAAGTAATCTTTCTACAAACTTTTGAGATTCTATCTCAAAAAGAAGTTTCGCTCATACAAACTTTGCCACCCTTTTTAACCCCCTAAGAGGCTTAATTTTCCAAAACGCTGACAGTACTTTATTTGTATTCTAATAAGTAAGCTTTCTACAATGTATTGAGTCTCTTGCTAAAATAATAAAGTTTCCCCTATACAAAATTTGCACCCCTTGTTTACTCCCTTAGGGGCAGAATTTTCCTAAACGTTGAAAGTATTTTATTTGTATTCTAATAAAAAATATTTATACAACATTTTAAGTCTCTACTCTAGCTCAAAAATTAAGTTTCCCCCATACAAACTTTGCACAGGGGTGCAAATAGGGATTTCCAAAAATCCCTTCTTATCCGTTGCCTACGTTGTAAAAGGTAGTTCTGGTGTAAATTTCAACTCTCTAGCCCCAGTAGTTTCGGCTGTGCGTTGATGAGTGAGTGGGTGAGTCAGTCAGGACATAGGCATTGAGATGACGAAAATCCCATTCAAATATTTCAAAACCGTTTTAATGTCGCTTGTTAGAGTGAAAAAACGATCGGGGACTGTGACGTCAAGATCCTCGAGCGCCATAGTAAAAAACAATCGTTACATATGAAGGTGCGTTTTGTGGAAAAGGGACAGAACATAAAACTTTGGAACTTAGTGATTACCTATACATATACCCTCTTGCGTTGATTTTTTCTCTATTATCCTTTTTTCGAGAAAATACATTATGATTATTTTATTTAGTGCCTACCTACAGCCGGGTCCGCTGCACCAAAGTTTTCCATGTTTTTAAACATCTAACATGTTTTCCGTCAGGTTCGGCAAACAAATTGGGTTTTGTTTTGATTGGCAAAACATGTTTGACGTTTAAAAACCACGAAAACATGGCGCAGCGGACGCGGCTTACGGGGTGTAGTTTCGATTCCTGACCTATAACCACGAACATCGGAATTCGAAAATATTCGGGTATCTCTATCACTAACAATACTCGAGTGACAGGGATGCAGTTATACGAACTTCGAGTTTCGGTTTTCGTGGTAGCGCCGTAGGCACTTTGGCAGAATGCGCAAAGAACGCGTGCCATTGCCATTCAAAAAAAACAAATTCGTGTTAATTATATTATTCAAATTTGTTAATACATTTTTTGAAATTACGCCATAATGCGACATTTGCGCATTTAAGTTCTCATATCACAATCGAATATTTTTTTATGGTTTAACTTTTGGCATGTGTATCGTAAAGGTCTATCGTAGACTGGATTTAAATAAATAATAAGTGAAAGGCAAAGCAATTCCGCCATTTTGACAAAAAATTGACGTTTCTTATAGCTGACAATTGGAGCAGCGTTTGATTTCAATAAAAATAAATGAAAAATTAAATGAAGTCGTATATTTCGGAAAATTAATTAATTGTCGCAGTCGGATAAAAACTATCCTAAGTTGCAGCTAGAATAATAATGTACCTATATAAAATGTTTCATATTTTTCCGTTCATGGGATGCTGAGAACATTCGTACCACACAAAGCTTAGTTTCAAACTGGCTGACTGTCTGGTGGCTGGCTTTTTTTAATTTAGAGATTTATTATAAGTGGAGATTATAAGTGGAGATAAAGGGTTCAGATTCTGAATTTTCCGTGTCCGTAACTTTAAACTATTTTAGAACTCCAAAAGAATAATTATTAAAAACTTACAATTGTTTTTAATCAAAACGAATATCATCACATTAAAACTAGGTCATATTTACCTACAATCTGTGGAAAAATTCTGAGGTATTCAAGCAATCCCCAATTCACTCGAGGACGGCGTGGGGATTATGTGACATTACTACTTGTCTATGAGAGAAGGCTCATGTCTAGCAGTGAAACATGTAAAGGCCGGATGATTTACATTGGTGGTCTATAATTTTAACCCTCGGATTAATACCAAATACCGCATTAAGTAGTGCTAAGCTAAAGTGAACGGTAAAACAAGCAGTGCTCCGGTACATTTACGTTGTTGCGGAGAAACTTTGATATTTACTTTTTCATGTTGCAGTTTAACCTCTATTTAAATTTAATTCATTTTATTACGTTCCCACGATAAAGTTTCAATGTGGGAAGTGGAAACTTTACTATTTCAGACTGAAATTCAAAAGTCAACGTTGTTACGCTTGGGATACGAAAGTGGCAGGATTAGAATATGTTAGTTGTTTGGCTCTAGATTTTGGATTAGAATAACTTGAGGCGTTATGTACGTTTTTTAACTTGGTATGCCGAATATGAGTTAGTGAAAATACGTACACTGAAATAAATGCATGCCTTAGTGAACTGCTTAAGTACAGTCAACTACAAAAATATGTATTGCGTTGTAATGCAGTGAAAAGATGGATATATCTTTTGTAGTCGACTGTACAAATCAACGCTGTCGAGGTGTATCCAATGCGGCTGCATCACTATGCTGACAAATCGTCCATTAGTGTCCTTGTATGGCTGAACCAGTCCAACTAACATTTAGGATGTGGCCCACTAGGCGACAAATGTGCAATCATCAATTTTCATTCTACATACTGAACACTCACCTCGGCTCGTAACCTTATTGTGTTGGGAGTCCACCAAAACAAATTAATGCTATAATTCATTCTGCTGAGGCCGCAAGAAGCCCACCCAATGAGACCACTATAGAATTAACCAATTTTGCACTAAGGAGTGTATTTTCGCCTAAGGCGAGCTAAGCGCGTTTTATCTTAATCTAGGGATCCTGCCCTAAAGTAACCCTGATGAATACGTGTTTACGTATTGTTATTTATTCATCAACATCGCAGTCAGCGTGTCTTCCATTTTGAAACGTTCCCTTCCAACTCATCAATTTCCCTCTTTAGCTTGAGTGGAGTATTTAAACAGGTGCATAATACGTAAGAAAGGACCAATACTTACTAATTTTACCTTATTTCTGAAAAACATCTATCAATTTATTGCCAAGTGATTTAGCCGTCTAATGAGACCTATTTTGCATTTCTAGGACAGATAATGGCAAAAATACGTTGTACGCCAGAGCCAGCCCAAGATATTAAGGGAAATAGCTTCGGTACGTAAAACGTCCTGTAAATGAAATATCAATTCAGTGATTAATACCTCTTTGATTGTCTTCTGGAATTTCTTGACGGGCCACTTCACTTAAATAAATGACTGAAATAAATGTCAATGTCATGCTATTTGTTCGATGTTCATGAAGGTGTTAAGTCTTTTCAGTTTAATACACAGGAGTAGTACGGTCAAATTAGGTTTTAACTTGCACATTGCAAATTACTAAACTTAACTTTTGGAATATGTTTGGACACCTTCTTGGATAATGCTCAGAAAAGTCCCAGGCCCTCCCTAGTGGGATAGCTGGGAAATCCTGGAAAATCTAGAATTTAAAGGAAATTCCTAGAGCGTGCCTAAAATCGTTTTAAATAACGCATTTTATTTTTTCATTTGGTCACATTATTTTACATACAAGACATCTGAAATTTTAAATTTATTATCTTGTACATTCTAGTGTCAACAAACCAGGAAAAACTGGAATGTTCCTGGAACTGGGTGGAAACAGCTAGGATTGGTTTAGAGCAATGGCAGGACGCCGTTTTTTAAATACTAAACGACATTGTATTTTTCTTAATGATGTTGACGTTTCAGGATTCCAGGGCACCTGGAATTTACCTTGGAGCCAACGTAAAATAGTAAAAAAATAAACTACATTCATAATTTCTTATGATTTTTTTGTGCTCTACGCAACCATTGCTTCTATACTACTCAGAATCTGGCCCATGCTTATTGCAGTACAGGATTCCTGGAAATCCTTGTTGGTCATGTTCATTAACTTTGCATATTACAGGATACTAATTATTCGTCTGAAATTAAAATCCACGTAATTTTAAATGATAAAATTATTTTTATCACCGTGAGCACCGTCTTCAGCACGTCTGAGTTTCATATCAGTTTCTGAAAAAAATAAGATAAGTATATTACAGAGAATTATATTAGGTCCTTACCTATGAAATTGGCGGTTTTTTCACAGATATTATTTTGTACGTAATTTATTCATTTCTATTGCAACTTCCAAATTATTTTTTAATTTCATTATAAGACTATGTAACAAAGGTTTTAAATACAAAAAATAGGTTTGCATTTTTTATTTAGTGTTTCAAATTAAAGCTTGAAAACCGCCCTTTTCATGTGCTGCTGGTTAAAGTGTTTCAATTACGTATAGTTTTATGATGCGAACTATTTTTAAGGAATGAAGATATGTGTAAAGTAGCTTAAAAGTTTTCTATATTCCTACCAAAATTTAGTTTGCTTTGAATTTGACATTGCTGAATAATCCGCAAAATTCAATGTATGAAAATCACAGTTTTCATAAAATTCTCCATACACACCGCCAATTTCATAGGTAAGGACCTAATATTAGAAAAAATAATGAACACATCCTGTAATAGATGAAAGCAATGCGATACATAATGTTCGGTGACGTACCAGTACCCGGGATCGGCCGGGGTCGTCGTTGTCCTCGTCTTCTTCTCTTAACGTATTACTACATCCATGCCCCGCGCAGTGGCCGCAGAAGTTCCAGCATACAATCTTGTGCCTTCTGTACGAACAGTTTCTGGGATCGCACCCTTGTGTGCAGTTGCATGAGACCATCTCTAGAAGGTGGTCTCTAGCCGGCTTACTTCGGTTAGTCACTGAGCGTAAGCGGCCACGACATACCCACACGCCTTTTCCTCAGCGACCCCTCAGTAGGTTCCTCTTGGCTTCACCGTGAGTCACCTATCCTCGGCTACTAAGCCCCCCGCACCGACAAGCCGATAACCTGTTCGAGGGGGAACGATTTTAGCCCGATGCCCACTTCAGAAAATTTCTTGAAATTCCTTATTTTCCAGGATATCCCGGGTATCCCACTAGGGAAAGCCTGGGACTTTCGCAAGCGTCATCCTGGAAGGTGTCCGAACATATTCCAAAAGGTCCCGCTAAGTAATTTTAAATTTTCAAGTTTGGTCAACATTTTATCTAATTTGACTGTAGTAGAGATTATGTCTGGGATGATTATTTTAATTTACTTATTTTTATCAGAAAGTTAAAACAATAAAATCATAACAAAACCTTTTTTTTCTTTTTTTAAAGTTAATTGTTTTGGTGTAATGTACTCGTAACACATCGAAAAGCTTTGGTACCTAAATTATTAGCACCCTATAAGTATGTCCTTAAAAACCTAGACAACGATGACTAAATACCCATAACCTGTAAACTAATGATAATGCATACGTAAGATATTTTTCTGCTAAATCCACTCATTACGTTACCCATCTTTTAGTTATGTATTACGTAAGAGTCGTTCTCTGTTGGTAGCGATTATTTATTTTAAGAGTTAGTATAAAAAAAAACATAAAAAACACTATCTTATGTGGCTCATTTTATGGGGCAATTGTTTCTTCCTCAGAAACCAGTATGATAGATAGCACACAAACATAAATCAGGGCACATTTTCATACTTTCACTTTGATAGGTGTTATGAAAAATTGCTGCTATAGATTCTTTCTGTGCGGTAAATGATGCGGTCCGGCGAAATCTAGATAAACTTGATAAATGATCAGGCTCCTTATGGCCCCTCGGTTTCATTTCTGGTACTGGTAGAATGTTTGTGAAATTTCAACTCAGCCTTGATATCATTTTAAATATGCTCTTGGAACAAAATGTTCACAAATATAGTAATATCACTTAAAGCTTATTGAATTCAGATTCATTGTAATCATTAGAGTTGGGGAATAAAAGAAGATAATCCAGACAAAAAGATTAGCGGGCCGTGTCAGGCAATGCGGGCTGACGCGCGATAGGACTGATGCCAATGCCAAGATATCGATTATAAAATTGTATTTACTTCTATTCGAGCAAGTACTTAACAATAGCGGTCGACATATAATCACAACAATTTCAGCGAATGTTGCAATTATTAATATAACTTCGCAATATAGGTAGATACGACTACTTAGCTAGCATGATGCATTCATTCGCCCCTTACTGGGAAGTATGTAAGTGCGACCGGGACGCTTGCTTTATGTCCGACATAAATGCGATCGTGCTAGCTAGACTGGTGAAATAGGTAGCTACTAATGTAGTTATAGTACCTATATGAGGTATATCGTTTTCTCAAGTAGGCAACAAGCACAACCAGCCACTTGGAATGTTAATTTATGTTTGTTGGGTTCTTCCTTCATTATTTTCGCCTATTTTCAGAGCTAGGATCGACTTTTTACTGCTACAACTCTAAGATCCTTTATCGAGTTTATCGCATAGGTAATAGGGTATTTTCATGTATCAAAATTAAATTATCAAATTATTTTTCATCTCTCCTGTTCTGAAAGTTGACTTTTCATGGGCATAGGTATAGCCGGGTGGAAAATTGCGTTTTCTCCCCTAGGTTGGAAAGTACTTTTTTTTATTGTTACGGTCAGCCACGGAGTCGAAGATAATTGAGTTACTTCATATTATTAAAATAAAAGCCTTGCATATATTTAAACTCAGCTATACATTAAGCGACGGGTTCATTACGACGATGTTGATAAAAAATCCTTTTACTGTTGGTATTTTTCTTCCTAATTAGTAATTACAGAAAATCAACATTCAAAAATATTTCTGTAAGTATCGGCTGCCCGCTATAATGCTATGAAACTATTTTTTCATCTCTCCTGTTCTGAAAGTTGACTTTTCATGGGCATATAGCCGGGTGGAAAATAGCGTTTTCTCCCCTAGGGTGGAAAGTAATTTTTTTTTAATTGTTACGGTCAGCCACGGAGTCGAAGATAATTGAGTTACTTCATATTATTAAAATAAAAGCTTTACATATATCGAAACTCAGCTATACATTAAGCGACGGGTTCATTACGACGATGTTGATAAAAAATCATTTTACTGTTGGTATTTTTCTTCGTAATTACAGAAAATCAACATTCAAAACCCTTTCTGTAAATATCGGCTGCCCGAAATAATGCTATAAAACTTTTTTTTTCACGTTTCGTCATGGCCCTCTAGATTAGTAGCGTCGTCGCGGCCTACTCGATTACAATCGATTACAATCGAGTAGGCCGTGGCAAGTGGCCAGTGCAAAGAGGTTAGAGGTTGGATATAGTTTTAATTATTTTACTTAGGTATATCTAAAATCGAATAATTAATTTATTTCATATCAAGCAAATCATTCTATACATTTATTTATAGAATTATATAAATACAAGAAATAAGATTAAAACTATTAGATCAGATACGTTTTTTAAACTTTTCTAAAGTTGGCAGTATGTGTATTTTAACTGATTATTCTTAATATACCTGTTTTATAAAATGTACGTGCAGTATTTTACTTTCCTCACAGTCGAAATGAAAAGTAGAGTGTTTAACTCGGGTGAAATTACCCATTTTACCCTCGAACTATTGGCGCTCTCACTTCGTTCGAGCGCCAGAAATATCTCGGGTACTATGGGTCACTTTCAACCCTTGGTTAACAATCTACTATTTTCACGTTTCGGCATGGCCCTCTAGATTAGTAGCGTCGCGGTCTACTCGATTACAATCGATTACAATCGAGTAGGCCGTGGCAAGTGGCCAGTGCAAAGAGGTTAGAGGTTGGATATAGTCGGTCCCAAAGAGTATTTTGATCCTTAATAGGAATGGGATCGAATGGCATTAAAAAAATTGCACTTTGGGATTCCCATACTGACTGTATGGAAAAAGTTTTCTTTGGTTTCTGGGCGTTCTAGTAGTCAAACCTTAGTCGGTCCTGAAGAGTATTTTGATCCTTAATAGAAATGGGATCGAATTACATTAAAAAAAAATCGTCAAAAGTGATGATTTTCTCGCTGACTGTACTTTTTTTCAAAAATCTGTGAATGTAGATTGTCATTACTTAAAAAGTTAGGAATGAAATCCTAATGCCATTTTTGCGTGGCGGCAAAGGATCTAGTAGCTGCCCTTACTGCCCCGTTTTAACTTTCCACCCTGTATACGAACATTTTAAAATACTTATATTTAAAAAATCGTAGGATAGCCTATTGTAAACTCGTTACGTGTACTTACGAATGTATCATTTTATCCTAAGACTTATATATGATCTAAATTCAAACTAAATTTTATGGAAATATCAGGGTGTAGAATCTTTATTTGTGAGACAGCATTTTCAGTGCCAAGTAAATAATTTACTGTATTTGTTCGAAGCGACATGTAGGTAAATAATGTATCTACGCGCAACAAATATCTTTTGCGTTATCTCTCAACTGCGTTTTACGACTGATTTAAAACCATTTTCTCGTAGTTATATTTTATTTTAGAAAACGAGTCAGTAATTTTTGGGGGCTTTCAAACTTTTGATTGACAAGGCTATATATTGATGGTAGTGGATTTTCTGTAGAGTTATCGGCATTTTCGTTTATACAGTGAGTTACCTGCAAGGGTTTTTTTAATAGGGTAAATTAAAATACCTATTTCTTGAACTTAAGGTGGTTCGATTGCCATACAAAGCGTTATTTGACATTCGCAGGCTAACGGCGTGATATTGTAAGAAACTTATGTAACAAGCTTTCATCAATTGGCTTCCCATTTGCGCCAAATTCCCCCTTTCCTAGAATAAACTTGTATAAACTAGATTAATTTGGGAAAAATGTTTTCCCAAAATATCACGTCCCAGACCAATTTCTCAAATTAATCTAGTTTATACAAGTGTATTCTAGGAAAGGGGGAATTTGGCACAAATGGGAAGACAATTTATGAAAGTTTGTTACATAAGTTACTTAAAATATCACGCTGTTAGCCTGCGAATGTCAAATAACGTTTTGTATGGCAATCGAACCACCTTAACCATGACCTTAATTTAATGAATGAACTATTAAAATTACAAACATAAATATTCTCACAAAATTTAAATTGTACAGCAAAGTAAATTGACAAATAATTGTAAATGACAGCTCTTCATACTTTAATTGTTTAGTACGACGTAAAACAACTACCTAGTACATTGAAGGTTCGGATTTTGGAAATTTAACTGTACAGTTAATTTCCATAATTATGATTTGCTAATACATGTAAACAATTGCTAATGGAACATATTCTTATCAATTTTAATAAATGCCAGCGTGCCGGTAACACACCTGTATAGGTTTGCTCCATGTACCTCTTGCATTCGCATTTTATACGTAAAAAATTATCAAAATGGATTTCGGTAAAATTTTATAAGCTGACGTTACACTACACGTGTTCCAAATAAAGTTTCATTAGCGAGTACGGTACGGAACCCTCGTGCGTGAGTCCGACTCCCACTTGGCTATGGTTATTTGGAAATCAAGGGATGCGGATAAACGGCGGAACGTTTGATAGCGTTAACTTAGAAGTTTTTTTTTTCACAACTTTCGATTGTCTGTATTTTATATTAATTTCAGCTTTGTTCAATGTCGGGTTACATATCACACTCACTACGCCATATGTTTAAGTCTCGTCCACACTTGACACAGGCGTAGATAGTGCTTAGTCAAAACTGTTTTCCAACTAGGCGGCACAGCCCATTCACAATCGCGATTAAAAAGGTCAAGGTTCTTGCTAGCTTTGTCCTTCTCAGCCTTTACGAGGATGTTTGATCAGGGCATTAACTGCACATGGCCATCCCAATTTGGAATTGCAATGCGCCGTCAATCGCCATAGTTTATTTCCTTTGTGATTGTTTGGAAAACAATGCGGTTTAATAGAAAACTGTTACTAAAAACTCTAGTGTGGCAGCCATATTTAAATAAAGGTCATCTGCGAAGCGATTGAAGAAGACCATGATGTACAAGTCCCTCTATCGGTACTTTTTCTTAATAATTACTTGTACGAACAAAAAACCCCAGTATGTATGCTTTTCAGTGCTATTAGTTTATATTCATACAAATACATCTTTTACGAAATTTAACATGCATCCACATCCTAATTAGGCAGGTAAGTAAGTTGTTCAATTACTCATTTGCTAAATTGTCAAAAAGTTAATACATAACGTTAATTTAACGGCTTCCGTAGCCCAGTGGGTATCCCGGTCAGGGCATTTATTTGTGTATTTATCACGAATATTTGTTCCTGAGTTATGGATGGTATATATGTATATAAGTATCTATATGTATGTATCTATTATATATTATATATATCATCGCCTAGTACCCACAACACAAGCCTTACTGAGCTTACCGTGGGCCTAGGTTGATTTGTGTAAGATTGTCCCGTAATATTTATTTATTATTTATTTATTTATTATTATTATAGAATCAAATTCACGGTTCGTATAATTGGCAGCACTGAAGACGTCTTAATTTCACGCTACCATAGAGAAAGCTTGCGTAATTATGCGCACATGCCGATGTTGTTGCACCGGGTGTACGAGTATGCCCGATCAAGAATTCTGACTTCAGACTTTCGACGCAGCTGCATCCGATTCGAATTCATATTTACATAAACAATTCGTTTCTACATAATTATGCGTTCACTGCTAGTACTGTATTAAACCTTGCAGCTGGACGGAGATATAGAAATGACGCATACAAATAAATACTTGGACATAATTTTTTTGCTTATAGTGCGAAAACATAACACCCCCTTTGAGTTGTACCACAGTCGGGTAAAAGCATTATATGAACCAACATTTATACTATCCAGCGTGTGACGTAACACGCATTGCAACACAACATAACACGCTGGAAGAAAAACACAACGGGAAACTTGCCTTTATTTGATTATGCAAGTAGCAAATTCAAAGTGATTTTACTCGTATGTCTAGTATCAGAACTGTAAATAGTAAAAAACTAACGCTTACCTTGGCTATTTGTTATTGACAAATCAACAATATTTGTTCGGAAATGCCGGCGCACATTGATTTTAATTTTGTTGCGAAACCAATACGGCTGAGATTTAGTTGATACCTGCCAGATGCAGTAAAATTATGTGGCGACTCTAAAAAATAGTTTAAGCTTGACTATAACTTTTTTTAAAATGTACCATAACACGCAACCGGCATAACACACTGGAAGATATTGGGAGACACTTTTTCAATTGATAAATTTATTTTGATAATATAATATTTTTCTGAGTTTTTGACCAAAATACTTTGAATTGTCTACAATTTTAACAACGAAGACAAACATTTACTAAAAGAAAAAGTGTATTGTTATTTTATTGTTAGGTTTATATCAAAAAATGTCGTGGCGACATTTTGATTTTGTGTGGAGCCAAAAACTCAAGGTATTTTAAGTTATTAAAACATTATGAAAAAAAAATTACGAGTTTAATTCACAACCATTTATTTAAGTGGTTTCTACTATAGTAAAATCAATTTAATGTGGTTTAAAAACAATTAAAGAAAGGCATATTTTTTGCGGTAATCAAAAGTCTGCGTTTATTTTTCGGAAAGTAATTTTTTTTTTGAGCGGCACCCTTGTAGCTTCCTTCTAAATTAAAACAAAAACAATCGTGTAAGAGTAGGATCTTAATAATTAGAAAGGCAGAAATCATAAAACAAACGCTAAGGTTTCAATTCAATTCAATTTAAATCGTTTATTTCAGACCAAGTCCATTTACGGAATATGTATTAAGATGTTTTTATTATAGTAAGTATAAGTAAGGTAAACGTCCGAGTGCTCGACGCTGAACTAGTATATGGCATGGGCACTCTATGTCAAAGTGACATGGCTTAAATTCGAATGAAGAAAAATCCTCTTAGTTCGTTTTTAACCCATATTGCTTTGACATAGAGTGACCATGCCATATACTAGTTCAGCGTCGAGCACTCGGACGTTTACCTTACTAGTCTAATAAGTTCAAAAGCGTTGTTAAGTATAGGTACATACTACACATTTGAGCTTGATCAAACACCGAGAAATGGGTCATACTTGTCAGTTTGATTACATACATACACAATAAACAGGCATACAAAAATGTACCCAGTGGGTCGATCACGTAACGCATTGTACGATCGTCGGGTAGGTCTAAATGTCACTTTTTATATGGAAAATTGTCAGTTAAATTGTACCGACGCCCGTTCGGAACGTTACGTGATTACCCCTCTGGTGAAACTAACAAAACTTTAATAGTTATTTGTTCAACAAGAGAGCAAAGTAGATTTTTGCTGCGAGTGTTGATGTTGAGTCCCGAGCAAGCGAAAGATTTTAATCAATATTTGTTTTTGTGTTTGGTAGGTTTACTAAAATCAAGTTTTCTAAGTGTTTTTCGATGGCATTCAGTAATGTTCAGTAGTTCATTATGATCCGTTAATTCCCATAATGAGGATAACCTGAAAAAATAATTTTATGTGTGAATATTCTAGTACATATTCCTAAGAGGCGAAAGCAGATGCACATGAAATATAAAATGAGATTAATATTGCCAAAATGCTACACCTTGGTGGAAACCGCATGCAACTCAGTCAAAGCTCTGGTCTATTAGGTACGTCGTAACACACGTAACGTACCAAAATGTGTGCACTTTTATATACAAAATTTACAATCGGGAGCTTCGTTTAAAAACCTCTCAATGTTGGAATCCGTTAAAACTTTGGATTTGTTGGACTTGTGGGCCACTGACAACCGTTTTAGAAATGCAACTAGTTATGGGTACGTTTCAATATGTAAGTATATTGTGTTTCGTCTTCAGTGCTGCTTTGAGAATCGAATAGATGCTCCACATGGTTGTCGGTTGTTTGTTATGGGATAACTCGATTAATTTTTATTGATATGACAGAATGATTGTTTATGACAGAAGTACTGCTTCCAAGATGTTGGTTGCTCCTTTATCCGATCGCTATTTATTCGACGGCATTTCTCAACTCTGGAGGAGTTAAAACATGGGCTTCGTCACTTGATTCACTCATATTTTGTAAAGTTTTTAGTTTAAGTTAAGTTTTATCTCCAAGAAAACGTAATACGAATAACATTTCAGCAAAGTTCAATCGCGCTAACTTTTTAAAGAATATAAAGCGCGTTCTTAAACTTTATCTAAATTTATATTCGTTCACCATATGAAAAAACTAGACTTATCTGTATGATTATAATAATAAATATCGCATTTCTTCATTGTATTTTGAGAATAATGAATTATTAATATGATAAAAATAATATTAGAGTTAATATAGGTTTAATATCTTTATACGAACTCTACACGGGATTGAATTTTATTTAGTTTCGGAACGAGTTTTTCGTTCCCGCTTTTTGAGGGCCTATTACGAAGGTTTCGAAGTCGAATGACGAATCGACATATTTTATTTCTCTCTTTTTTCGTTACAGAGTAAAAGTGACAGAGATAATGAAGTTTAAATGTTCCAAGTTTGTATTACACCCCGCAGTATGAAAAGATGACCTGCGACTAACCTACGATATGAAAAATTAAAAAGTTAGTTTTTTTCACGCTCGCAGCAAAATTGCATTTTCCTCATTGGTTTCAAGCAGCAAAACCGCCATGCTCGAGCCGCTGAGGTAAAAATAATTTATCGTTAATTTCACATACCGTAACAAATTTGCATCATAGCACAAAATATTCCGAGTGTATTGACAACCGTCGTGCATAATTTTTCGATGAACTCGGACTGCGTTGTTTAACAGTGTGTTCACTGCTTACCTGTAAATTCCTTCGTGAATCAAATATAATAAATACAAATACAAAAAATCTTAAATGAGTTTCAAACACAATTTATTTGAGTAACTAAAGTGCAATTACTTAAAAAAATGTGTTTGGACGTAAAGTTAACACAATTAATTACGTTTGTTTAGCACATTAAATCAAAGTACAAAATACGTAACCACCTTCTCCCTGACTTAACATAATTATTGTTACCGAGCGGCTTAGGATTGTAAATGCCTTCAAATGGATATTTATTTACTATTTTTACCCTAGTCAGCGTAACCACCTATTTAATTGTTTTTACAAGCTTTTATTTGACTTGCACTAATATTACTCAAATCGAACTAGCCCCATAGGCTAGTCAATAAGGCTTGTATTATGGGTACTAGACGACGATATATTTAATAGATATATTTATATACATAGAAAACATCCAAGACTTTCATTCATGATCATCACACAAACATTTGCCCTTACCTGGATTGGAACCCAGGACCTTACGCTTCGTAGGCAGCGTCACTACCCACTAGGCTAACCGGTCGTCAAAGATAAGTAATTACACGGTACAATAAACGTCAATGGTAACATTATTTGTTAAACCACATATTTTTCGAATGTGAACAATACGATCGCTCAATATTATTAAATCAGCTGTCAACCCTTAACGTTCCTTTTCCTGTATCCATTTCTTCACACCTATGTATAAATGACTCATCCTTGTATATATTTAAAGCCTTATATTCATTTTTATCTTTAAATAATATTCATCTTTAATATATATTATAATAACCCTTTCCTGATCTTTCCTTGCTATCAAAATTTCCGATCCATATTTTCCTGAATACCCGTTTCCTCGTTTTTTGGCTGAATGCGCCAAGAGCGCGATGCCATTATAAAAAAAGAAAAAAAAAAACGTTATTTGTACTGAGATGACAGCTGTGTCAGAATGCAAATTTTAAATGTATGCATAGAATTATAACGCCTAGAAGGATAGTTTCATACGGCCGACGCGCCAAGCGTGAGGCATAAAAAGGATTCATGTAGTTGTGATCAACTCGTATTTACACGCGCCAATACGCACACAAACGCACCAATAGTGTTGCCAGCGCATACACATTCCCTGAAAATATATATTATAATAAAACTACAATATGTAAGTTACGTATGATGAATTTTCTAATTTGTTGACGATGTCATTACCATGGTAACCATAACGCCGCTCTCGCAGCATAAAAATATTTGGTCTCCATACAAAGTTTAATCCCCTTTTTTGATGAAATTTGACATAAATTATAGCCTATGTCCTATTCTGCTACATAAGGTACATTACTGGAAAGATTCATAAAAAATCGTCCAGTAGTTTTTGAGATTGATTGGAACGTACAGCCATCCATCCAAACTTTCGCATTTATAATATTAGTAAGGATAATTTAGGAGTTCCTATGGCCACCTTCCGTCCTCATCATCAGGCCCGCTCGGAAGTACCATAATATTGCATTGTCACCTGATTTAAAACACGAGTACAAAATTTAAACTCGATTGAACTCTGGGAAGTTAGTCAAAATTGACTTGCAAGATTTGACCTAGATATACTCAAACATACACGGGGAGTCAAGTAAAAGCTTGGTACAAATCAAGTGATTTATCTTCTTCGTATTTTCAACCCTGCCGATATTTGTATTTTATGTAAGTATATTATCAGAACATAATTATGGGTAAATATATCCGTTACATTGGCAACACTACGCTGTCATGCCGCTTATAGAAAATATGCAATTTTGATTACTGTTTTACGTAAAAATACGAGTTAGAGAATAATACTTACGTGTGAAATGTTATCTTAGAATGTTTATCCTTCTTATCCGATGCATTGTGACACCCTTTCAATGCACAAACCGTCATATTAATGAAAAATGTGGGAGCTATTTACACTTGACACGCGTCCTTGCAACTGACAAGCCGATCGGCGTACTGGGCCATTTATGTCCTACTTTTGGCTTTTGCCCTGGACGACCGAGCTCTGCTCGGATGAAAATGGAGAAAATACGGAGAAAACGAATTTTCCCGGACACGAGACCTATCTAGATCTATTTCTCGCCCCCGTAAATCCCTGTATTCCAAATTTCATCGAAATCGTTAGAGCCGTTTCCGAGAACGTGATTGCAAATAAATATAAATTTATATATACAAATATTGCTCTTTTAATAGTATATAAAAATATATTATACTATCAATTCGACAGTATGAAGTAACTGTGTTTCATAAATTTCACCATACACATCGCATTTAAATTCTGTGATAATTTAAATCCTCAATGAGTATCTTTATTTGAAAATACCTAGGGAAAATCTCCGGGTTCATACAGAAAATATTTGCATCCATGTAAGGTACCAGGCAGAATGTGCACAGTCGAAACCAATACGTTGCTCGCCCTGGGACTAGGAGAGGTTGATTGCCCACCTCAGCTCGCAAAATGTATTCAGATACATGCACATTTTAATATGACGGCCAGCAGGTTCAACGTGAAACTGCAATTTGAATTTCAATTAAACGGCTTTTGGGGTAAATCTTCTTGCGGCGTCTAGAGCCAGAGCTCTTTTAGCATCCGTTTTAAGTTAGATATACATTAAAATGTAGATACATGAAGTTAAACTTTTACATGGTCTTATGAAAATTCTACCTTTTTTTACACTTAAAATGTAAGAACACTGGGCTACGATGTAGATAAATACTTTTTCATCTCTTTAAAGGTATTTAATTACTTTACAGCCACACGATATCTGAATAGTCAGCTATTTCTTAATTAGACAGAGACAATCAGTTGTGATTCTAATTTCAAACCAGTCTCTGATTTGAAAATAAACTGGTGTGACCATGATTGCAAGTAAAGAAATAATAATAAAACATACCTATTCCTAATAAGAACACCTAGGTTTAGGCACGTTGGGCTTACTCAAAGCACAACATTAACTACAACATCATTATGTCCTACACGCATATCCACGTACTTATATTTAGACATACACATAAAGTCATGTCTGTATTACCAAAAGGAATAGGCAAAGCTATAACATGATATGACATTAACAAAGTCGCACACACACGCACACACACACACACACCGTACACACATATTGTAGCTCCGTACAAACTTCCACCTCCCATTTCACCTCCAAAACCTACCCTATGTCCTTCCCACGGGACTCAAACTATATCTATACAAAACCCACCCTATGTCCTTCCCACGGGACTCAAACTATATCTATACAAAACCTACCCTATGTCCTTCCCACGGGACTCAAACTATATCTATACAAAACCTACCCTATGTCCTTCCCACGGGACTCAAACTATATCTATACAAAACCTACCCTATGTCCTTCCCACGGGACTCAAACTATATCTATACAAAACCTACCCTATGTCCTTCCCACGGGACTCAAACTATATCTATACAAAATTTCAACTAAATTGGTTCTAAGGTTTAAGTGTAACAGACAGACAGACAGACTTTCGCATTTATAATATTACTAGCGACCCGCCCCTGCTTCGCACGGGTTTATGTGTATAATACATGCATGTATGGTTTGTATTATACATATAAACCTTCCTCTTGAATCACTTTATCTATTAAAAAAAACCGTATCAAAATCCGTTGCGTAGTTTTAAAGATCTACGCATACATAGGGACAGACAGACAGACAGACAGCGGGAAGCGACTTTGTTTTATACTATGTATTGATTAGTACCGTCAAACATGCCTACTTTGCCACCAGGGGGAACTTTGCCCAAGAAGCAAATTTTAAAATTTTCCTCTTGGGCAAAGTTCCCCCTGGTGGCAAAGTAGGCATGTTTGACGGTATGGATGGTATGGATTTTACATTGGTGAATATGCCTGCAGGTACATATATTGTTGATCATCGTTTTCGATCCCAATTGCATTGCAATCTGTTTTTCGTGCTCGCTTCCATCTGCGCTAAAGCTGACTTATGTAAATACTATAAATTCAATTGGATAGCGTAACGTGACTTACGTTCAAGCACCTCTTGTGCCTGTTTCATGGCACTTACGTACTGATTTCTATATGTCACGAATAAATGCGTACCCATTCTATTCGATTTCCTGCGCGGCTAGCACAAGACCGCTTGCGAACTGTCTCGCGGCGAGATAGACTATCCGCCTCTTTCCAATTAGAACACTTAGAAAGAGACGGAAAGTCTATCTCGGCGACTGTATAATACAGAGGTTTACCAGAGGATTTTGAGTACTCAATGCAGAAAAAAACAGGTGTCTTACACTTATTATTATTTGAGTTGAAACGCATTTTGTGAAATGCAATCCTTTTGTTCCTCCTTTTGTTCGCGGATGAATCCCGGGACCTTTTTCTGGAGAAAGATTGATTATGTGGTATTTTTACCCATTTTTATTTTCATCATCATCATCATCATATCAGCTGAAAGACGTCCACTGCTGGACATACGCCTCCCCCAAAGAGTTCCAAAGTGACCGGTCCTGCGCCACCCGCATCCATTTTTATATTTACGGTTTTTTTGGAAATAATTCAATATCAGGCTAATTATTTGTATACGGCTTTTATATGTTATTTTAAACAACTTTTACTATTGAAATCAATAATTCTATGGACCGGAAGTTAGGAAAAAAAATTAAGGCGCTCTTATTAGACGATATTTAGGTATTTGCGGAGGTGAGGCAGACGGAGCGGGAGACGCGCGTCCCGCGCACCCCGCTAACGGCCTTATTCTGTTGGCATCCGTATTCGGCTCGTTTTTGCGGATGATACGATCAAATGTTTGTCTTCTTGAATAATTGTTTTATTTTTCAAATCTCGGTTGATTTGTGTAAGATTGTCCCCAAATATTTATTGTTTATTTATTTATTTAAATCTATTTTTTTTAAGAAAATAAGAAATAATAGGTAGTTACAGTTCTTAAGTACATCGTAGTATGATGACATCAATTATGGACACTTACTTTCCAAAGATATGTTAGTACAGATTTCTTCATCATCAATCCACCTATCGTTTTCCCAGTTCCTATGTGGGTGCTTCCGTTTTCCAAATACGTAAAACTGATAAAATAATAGTACATCTTCACTTCCTAAGGGTGAACGTCACCAATTATGGATTGTACTAATATATTACAGGTTTTTTAAACCGAAATAAAATCGATTACTTCTATAGGTAAAGTTATAGCGCCGGTTAACACCCGCTTAAGAAACCATCAAGAATAATAAACAAATAGCTATGTTCATCTATTTATCTCCTGGCAAATTATATTATTACCATGTATGTCTTTCCCGCTCACGGGACAATGATGTCCCGGACCTTTGGGAGGCATGCGTGGGGCTAGGTACCTACAAAGTACCAACGGAGCCAACACGTAGAGGCCCTTTTGACAATTTAATGAAATGCAAGGAGTATTATTACCATAATTATTACCTTTGTTACATAAGTATGACTGACTGATCAAAATCTGGATAATTAGACCACTGTTAGTCAGAAGAGCATTTTATTATACAGGGTGGTTATTTTAAGACCAGCAAGTTCTTCAGTACATGACTATGTCTATTAAAAAATGTAATTTGACCAAACATCATATAACAATAACAAATTCAATTTGTCTCTTAAATACCTAAAAGTCTTATGTCACTGCGCTCGCGCGGCGCGTGCTGCCTACCATGCTACCTCGACCAGCGGCCACACCGCGATGGACCTTGATACTCTCAACAAGCCAACAAGATTAGGCTTATACTTGGCTCTATACTCCAGGCAAAATACGGTTTCGAAAATCATTAATTTATAATAGCGTTTATTTTGTATATTTCATTTTTAATCGTTATTCTAAGATGCTTTACACAAGAATCCAACAAATTTTCCAACCGGAAGTAATTATATAAATATAAATTAAGCTTTAATTGTCTTTTTTTGTTTGATTTATATTGATTTTTTTAAAGCAAATGTAAATTTAGGTAAAAGCCTCCTCGATCTCATGCCATTTTTTTCGGTCTTTAGCCAACTGCATCCAGCTAGGTCCGGCGACCTCAGTTATGTCATTGGTCCAACGTCTTCGTCGTCTACCTTTCCTTCTTTTGGCTTTCGGCCCTGACCAGTTTGTTGCTTCCAGTGCCCTTCTTTTCTCCTAATATCTGGCGATATATGGCTTTTACCCGAATGGGGTCCATATAAGAAAGAAAAAATGGCATAATTTTTTTAGATTTAGTAAATATGTACTAACACAAACAATATGGAATAAATAAAGCTTAAATAAATATATATATATATATAAACTAGCTGTTGCCCGCGACTTCGTCCACGTATAACATGTTATCGTCTAAATGTTTGTTTAAGAAATTTAAATGTTTGTTTAATAAAAAAAAACATTGAAATTAGTTTTGTACAGTCAGCATCAGATAGTTAGTAGCAGCCTAGGTAACCAAATATATCGCAACACGTCTTTGTTACTATAGGTGTAAGGATGTGTTACGATATATTTGGCTACTTTGGCTGCTACTAACTATATGACGCTGACTGTACCTAGTCTTTAAGTAAACAGTCTAAAACCGAAAATACAAATCCCTTACTTTAAAAATGTATTGCTCTCCATACAAACTAGAAGAACTGTATATCCTAGAAGTAGGTATTTTTGTCAAGACCAATCCAAGCATGTTCAGTAACGTTTCAGAAGGCCGCAGATTTCCGACACGAAAACAATACAAACAAAAATTTAAAACTTTGCAGGGTAGCAACAACACAGCGCTAATCAGAGGCGGAATCTTGGGAATGGCACCAAACATTTTCAATAAAATTCCAGACCGAATTAAACACTGGATATTAATAAATTTAAAAGACAACTGACTTCAGATTCAGATTCAGATTTGTTTATTATCATAATTTTACAATTGAAATCATAGTACAATGAATATACAGATAAAAATGTGTTAAAATTATAACTTGTCAGTTACAATAAAATACAATAGATGTGTACAGTTGTGTACAGAATTGTTATTATTTGTAAATAGTTTAATAATACTCATACTCATAGCATAATGCTATTACATAAAATAGAGAAAGAAAACATAATACAAATATTAACGTCAAGCTTTTAAGATCTTGTTATTTAGTCATTTGAAAGAAATTCTTGTAAACTATACAGTGTTTTTTCAAGCAATAGTTGTTTTACATGGAAGCGAAAAGAGTTGTCGTTCGTTATGGTTTTAAGGTTTGAAGGTAGCCGGTTAAAAAGTATTTGTCCTATTAACTTCGGAAGTTTTGTGCCTATTCTAAGTCTGGGCGAGGTTGTTTTGAAGTGGATACTTCTTTGCTCGCGTTCTTGTATAGGGGTACAGTTCAAAATGTATCACGTAACTTCCGGATTAACTTTTTGTAGAGAAGCCTAATCTGATTTCAAATAATTGTTTGTTACATGTTTTAATCCTTCTTTATTTGCTATTAGTTGTTAATCACAAAATGTTATTTAGTTTATGTGACGGGCATGAAAACTATGCTGAAATGACCGCCATTTTCAATGCCTCGCGAGTCAAACGAGCTACGTCAGTCAATGTTGCTATATATACCGATTTATCTGTGCTTATACAGATTTTAGTGAATTAATGCAGATATATATTTTACGGGGACAACCAACAAATAAGTATCCACTTAAACTTAATTAACGGTTGTATCTCGGACACAACCCGCTTCTTTTTAAGTTATTCGCATTTCTCATTGATCTCGAACTATTTTCACCTCTCCTTTGAAATTCATTTGGATAACGTTTAACATACATCAAAACTTCCAATATATAAGTTGTTAAGGTACTAAGTTTTCTTAAATGTTCGCGACACGTGTATCTGTCCTTTGCATAGGGAAGTACTCTAATTGCACGTTTCTGGATCTTTAGGATGCGCTCATAATCCGTACTGTTGCCCCAAAGTTTTATCCCGTATGAAAGTTGAGAGTATATGTACGCATAATACAGCTCTTTTAAGCAACTTTCTGACACAAGTGGTCTTAACTGTCTTACAGCATAGATCCCTCTTGCTAACTTACTGTATAATGTATCTATGTGATCTTTCCATGACATTATTGGATCAATCATTTCAATCAATAGATCAATATTTGATTGAAAAGTGTTATTATACCATTAAAGATTACTTAAACGACCCTACGACATAACATGATTCCATTCCAGACATTCCTTAGTTATAATATTCTTTAGTTATAGTATTTTTTGAGAGTTTTTGACATGTATTTGAAGTATTTAACACCAATCACTGTATTGACATTTTTTTTTTAATTTTTATAAATATATTAGCTGGCTGAAATATTTTGTAAACCTACATTGTGGGTAATGCACAGAAGTCTTATATTTTGTATACCAACAATACTTGTAAAAGTTGTAACCTATGTTTAACAAAATAAATGTAATTGAATTGAAAGTACTTAATTTGTATTCTAATAAGTAATCTTTATGCAAAAATTTAAGTCTCTAGCTCTAAAAATAAAGTTTCCCCCATACAAACTTTGCACCCCTATTTACCCCCTTTAGGGGTGGAATTTCCAAAAATCCTTCTTAGCGTTGCCTACGTTGTAAAAGGTAGTTTTGGTGTAATTTTCAACTCTCTAGTCTTAGTAGTTTCGGCTGTGCGTTGATGAGTGAGTCATATCAATAACTCCATACCGACAAAAGGTATGTTCACTTAGATAACGTCACATTTATTTGCTTTAGTGGGCTTATTTTTAAAGGGGCTTGGCGGGGGAGGCTTTCTTGGTAGTTATTTGGAGAAACAGCGGTGGCAGAGTGAGTTCGAGATGTGAAACGGCATACTTTAGTGTTTTGTGATGGGTATCATGTGCACAAACAGCTGGCAAAGTTTTGCAGCTGTATAGGGGAACATCCTGTAGTACTTTGTACCCAACTGCCTCAGAAGGAAGTTTATATTTTTCGAGCGTATGTATCATCATATCAGCCGAAAGACTTCCACTGCTGGACATAGGCCTCCCCCAAAGAGTGCCACAATAGCCGGTCCTGCGCCACCCGCATCCAGCGGACTCCCGCGACCTTTACCAGGTCATTAGTCCACCTTGTGGGGGGCCTAACCACGCCGCGCCTTCCGGTACGTGGTTGCCACTCGAGAACCTTTCCGCCCCAACGGCCATCGGTTCTACGTGCAATGTACCCCGCCCACTGATACTTAAGTTTAGCGATTCGGAGGGCTATATCGGTTACCGTGATTCTGCTGCGGATTGCCTCATTTCTGATGCGATCGCGCAGAGAAACTCCCAGCATAGCCATCTCCATCGCCCTTTGAGTGACTTTGAGCCTTCTTATGAGGCCTATAGTAAGCGACCACGTTTCCGTTCCATATGTCATCACTGGCAACACACACTGGTCAAAGACTCTCGTCTTGAGACACTGCGGAATATTGGACGAAAAGATGTGCCGTAGCGTATGTATGCATGTATGTCTATGACGAAGATGAGGAAGGGCCGTGGCCTGCTGCTG
Organism: Epinotia brunnichana; assembly: GCA_963854355.1. Lineage (NCBI taxonomy): Eukaryota > Metazoa > Arthropoda > Insecta > Lepidoptera > Tortricidae > Epinotia > Epinotia brunnichana. The sequence continues at coordinate 23,091,728 of OY977935.1, forward strand.
GTGGAGTGGCAGGGTCTTTTTCCGCACTCGTTTTTAATAGAATCTACTAAACAGCAAGGAAATATACTTCAGTTCACCAACTCGTTTAGGACTTTAGTCTAGGTAGTCGCTATCCGGCGCAATAGCCCTAAATGCTTTTGATATATTTCTGTATGAATAAATAAATCTATTATTCGTACAGTCCATAATTGGTACCATTACCCCCCCAACCATGTGCTCGTGTCCGAATCCGATTTACACCCGACTACTTACTACCTAACAGTTCTAAATACGTATTCAGGATAACTGAAGATTTTTATTGACATCTTGTCAATATGCTCCAGCTACCTATTAATACGTTTTAGGTGCGGATGTAGAAACGCTTTAATGTAGTAAATATCGCATACCTTATATTTGTTATTCTATCATTTCGAATGTGTTCTCCAGCATGTATTAGCGTTTCCTATTCCTTTATATATTTTTATTTACCTTGATAACTCGAAATAATTGCTGCAAAAAGGCGTATTTGCGTGCCAGGTAAACATTTACAGGTCCGTCGTCGGCAGTGGCCACGGGCGTACTAAATTGTACTCGCCACCGCGCATGCATGACGCGGACACCCGGTTTTTCAGACAAATGACCAAATGTATTGAATTATCAAACATATTGAAATTCTAAGAAGCCGGTAGATAGATCTACCAAAAAGCTACCTATCATAACAAATTTCATTGTAATATTCCTAATAACTTTTGAGATATTTCGAGTTTGGTGGTAAAAAAGCACTGTTTTGAAAGGCAAAATCTATCGAGGTTTTTGTAAGCAATCGTGATTTTACGAAGTACGAACATAGCCAATGAACTGAAGATATACATATCAAAAATTTGGATCTCTAGCAATAGTACAAGTATACTAATAATCGGTTTGGAAAAGGCACTTTTTCGATGCGCAGCTGCATACAGCGCCTTAACCCGCAAGCAAAAATGCTATCAGTATTTTTATAATAAAAACATGTTTAAGTAGGTACACAAATTTGGCAACTTACTAACTGAATCCAGTAATATATGCATCAGGAAATAACGGCATTTTAATTAAATATTTACGACCTTAAGATAATATTGAATTTCATCGGGCCTATAGAAAGGTTTATTCATTAACAAAAATAAGTGGATTATGCGCGTATCTCTAGGAACGTATATAGACGTAGTAAAGAAAGTTCATTTTCGCCTGATTTTTACGGGAATTTATGAAGATTACTTTTCATTATTTTTTACCGTATCGGTATTAAATTTAGGGGGATTATTAATAAATATTTATTCAAATTTTCCAACCTATTTTTTGGTGT